>CM061351.1:87994538-88492038 GCA_030867105.1 Liasis olivaceus
AATTTTATCAGGGATTTCAGCTGTGAATTTCCATCTCTACTTGCACTATCTTGCACAGAAACATCCCCCAATTGGATGGCCTTCCTGATATCTGGTAGTGCTGTTTCTGGTTGTTCATTGATTATCATCGTAGTCTCCTACATCCACATCATCTCAACTATCCTGAAGCTGAACTCAGCAGAAGCAAAAAGGAAAACTTTCTCTACCTGCAGTTCTCATCTTATTGTTGTGGTTTTGTATTATGGCACTGCCTGCTTTAGGAATATGAGGCCCAGCTCAGCCTCTTCAATTATTGTGGATGAACTCTTCTCTATTCAATACAAGATTTCAACCCCTATGCTGAACCCCCTTATCTACAGTCTGAAAAACAGGGAAGTGAAGGAAGCCATCAAAAAACTAATGGGCTACAAAGCCTTGATTTCTTGTACCATGTAAAATGCATGCACACACATGTACATGTGTGTATGTACAGTATGTGCACATATATGTATTTATATTTCTCTGTTTGTGTGTGCTTGTGTGTATCTCTCTCTCTCCCCCCCAAAACTGATCAGTGATCAATGCATTGTTTTCTAAAGGTATTTGGATGCTGTGCAAACTTGTGTGACTCCCTCCCATATGAATCATGATATTGATGATGATGGCGATTATGATGTTCACAATAATAACTGCCAGTAGAATTAAATTAAGATCCACCCACCCACCCACCCATGTGGGCTTTTTGCATTGAGGAATGTGATTTTAACAATGGGACTTTTTAGTCTAGCTGCTGACATTTGTCACAATCTGCTGTATTCTAGAAGCTCAAGACATCAACTCTCATTGACCAATTAACAGGCTGGATGTGATGGAATCTGTACTCCACTCTGCATAGGAAAGCAAGCATTTAGCTGTGAAGTTGCTGCTGAAGCCTCATCTTGGGTAGGCCTACCAGCTGTTAGTAGCACAGCACCTGCAAGGCTGCCTTGAAGAAGTTGTGTGATTAATCTGACCATGTTGTACTGAGCTCAGATACCTCCAAGGAACAGTCAGGCATGTACCAAAGGTTTCCACCCTCCTGTATGGGTCTGGAAGTTATCTACTCTGCCCTAGTTGACAGTACATCACCGGCAGTGGCTGGCGAAGCAATTGAATGACTGCACCATTTTTACCAGCAGCTATCTAATGTGGTGAGTTGGGCCAGGGCATTTTCCTCTCCCCCATTCAGATGTTTGTGACATTTAGTGCCTTTCCCATGAGGTGGACCTATGTAGATGCTGAGCTTCCTATGTTCCTAACTTTCAACCTTTCTGGCCTCCAAGAAATTGGCCATGCCACCTTAAATCTGTTTGCCTTTTCTTGGTAGGTCATAATGCACAGTTTGAGAACTCCTGACAGAGAAGAAATATGCAAAATTATACATGGAGGCTCATTATACTTTCCTTTAAAATTGTTGTGGTTGTTTAACTGTATTAAAGATTGCATTTAAATCTGTCCATCATTTCATGTCTTCATGAATTCTGAGTTTCATGAAAAATGTAGAGGCCCTTTGTAGGAGTGTTGCTCTGTCTGTCTGATATTTTCCCAGAGAAATTCCTTTGATGCCTACATTAGGGTCTTTTTAATGCTGGGTAAAAATCCTTTCATTTGCATTTGCAGAATCGTTTTCATATTTTAGAATTTGTGTGATTTGTTGCTGTTTATTTTATTTTATTTTATATCATTATGCCAAATTTACTACCTCATTACTGTTCCTCCTGGTTTTATTGTTTTTTTTTCCTGGTTTCTGATGCTTTTTATGTTTGATATTCATTTATTTATTTGTTAGATTTATAGACTTTTACAGTGATTTTTTTTAAAAAAATTCCTTATCTTGCTTTCCAAATGCATTTTTCCAAACAATTAACTTTTGTTTATATTTCTTTATACTACCTTCCAAATACATTAAAAATGTTTAACTTCTTGTATTGGATGGTGCAAAAGCACAGTAAATCAATCAATCAATCAATCAATCAATCAATCAATCAATATTTTAACAATGAAAGACCCAGTTAAGGCATTGTGGCTTAGGTTAGAGTTCAGTAGATGATCTCCCATTTCCATATTGCATTAAGGGAAGATACAATCGGCTATCTTTGCTTGGTGTTGTGAATGTAGCTTGCAAGCCACAATACAGAATAGGACTCACCATTTACATCTTGATGAATGAGACAAGGTATCCCAAATCTGTTCTACTAAATCTTCTTCAAATTGGCGGGCATAACTCTCTGTCACTTCCAATCATTCCCTTGAAATGGTAGATGAATTAGGGTCATTTTTGTTTCCTATCTGGCAAATGGGATTTATACTTACGGTGCCTTGGTCGATTGAGGGATACTGTGGCTCAGTGAACTTTGGGGACACTATGAGATATACACACTATTCAGTAGTGGATGGAAACTGGAACCATCCTCTATGAAATCCATTTATGACATGGGTGCAAGAGAATTCTTATTGAAGTATTTACTGGGACATTTCTCAATAAAGACTCAACCTGGTTTATTTGGACTTCATTTTGGGACAGACTTTCTGGAGACGTCCTGCAGATTCACATTTGAAACATTTGGAGGCTGATTGGTCATAAATCTAAGTAGTGCTTGACAAGGTCCAGGTAACTTTAACCATTGAGAGGTTCAGCATTAATGTTCCTTGACCTCTCTAAAACTTACCTATCTAGAAGAATGAAGCTTACATTCTCCTCCTCCTCCTCAGCTCACCCGCGGAACTGCCTGCCACTTTACTGAGGGGAGATGGAACAAAAGGAGCTGCAGATCATGAGGAAAACATTACCCCTGCTCCCCATTCTGGTGTGCCCCCAAGGGCCCCTCCCTTGAGGGAGGAAGAGGGATCATCCATTGATCACCACACCCTCCAGCCAGCCTTACCTCACCAGCAGGGATCCAAGTCACTCCCTCATCCTTCCTTCAACACCCACAGCCATTAAGAGATTTAAAATTGCTCCCTTGTTTCCAAAGCAGCCAATTGCCACTCACCCACTGGGCCTTGCCACCAGCCAATTGGGCACAGGGGACAGAGGGAGGTAGGAAAAAGATTGGAGATATGCACATGATGATCACATGACCTGGGCTGATTATGATGCTGCAGCAACACAGTAGTGCTGAGGCTGTCACAAATTCCCCAAATTTCAATCCCATGGGAGAAATGGGTCCCCTATGACACACCATTTTGCCCAATTGAAGATTACAAAATGAGTTTTAGTAGTATATAGATATATGTGAAATAAACTTTGTATTTATATATTTTTCTTTTAAAGGTGAGACAGTTTAAAAGATGAAGGTGGGGGGGGGGAGCCTCTGCGGATCTTCCATAAAGGAAAATCCAGCAGGCTTCCCTTAAATCTTAAACACTGAAATGTATCTAATTTTCTGTATTACTCTCATGAAATACAAATATTTCTATAACATTCAGGAAATCTGATATTTTTCCTACAATACTTAGAATACATGGGCGAAAGTTCCATGTCTCTCCTCTGACATGTTTAGCGGAAACAGAGCTGATATAAATTCTGTTACCTGTTATAAATTCTTCAGAATAATAATATTGTTTAACTGCTATAATTTCTGATTTTCATCCCAAGCCAGTTCAATGATAGAATTTCTATTCATCTTTGTGTATGACATGTATTTTGTATTATCACTGGGAAGTGAGTATAAGTGATTACATAGGTAAATTCTGGCTAGAAAATCCTCCCCAAAAGAAGGAAATTATAATTATAATATCATAATCTAGAAATATTAATATTATATGTAAAATACACTTTGTACTTAGGTATTTTTCTTTTTCAGCATTAGTACTGTTTTCTAGTTGTTGGTTTAAAGGAGGACAACAGAAGAAACATATAAAAATATCAGCAAATCATTCACACCTTTCTTTTTCCCAAGTGTGGATGAGTGAACTCACCATCTGGAGTGAGCAAGTATTTTTTTCCCTCCTGGGATCCAGACTTTTGGTGATACTTGGGAAAGGGGGTTAAAACAGCCCCATCCTCTCCTTAATTGGAGAGTTTATGTTATAAAAAGGGAATTGAAAACAAGCATGCGTGTGAGTATGTCAAGGAAAACAGCAGAACCCGAAGGGAAAGAGAAACTCCAACCCAAAGGCAAGAACCTTGCAGTGGTCTTCAGACAGCAAGAGAAAACATCAGTTCTGGGAGCTGCAAGACCATTGAGATGTAGAGGTGAGAGATGAGGCAGGAAAAAAAAAAAACTAGAGTCTTGTAGAGTCTGAAAACCCAGGCAAGCCTGCTGTATACAACAGCCCAGGTGCAGAACTCTACAAAGGGACTCCAGGAACAGAGGACTGTGAGTGCTGGGGTGGCCCTGGGGAGAGAGAGAAGCCCATTTGCAAGTCTATAAAGGAGTTAAAAGGGTTTTCACATGGAAATGGACTGAGATCAGCTACAACAGCTGAAGACCTGGGAGAAAAGGAAAGGTTTAAAGGAGAAATAGTTAAAATAAGTAAAAACAAAGTGTTAACATAAGAATAGGAATAGAGAAATAGGACAAAGAGTACGAAATGTATAGATAAAATAAGAATAGAAGCACAATAGTAGTAAACTTATAGAAATAAGAAGATAGTAGAATAAGTTTAGTTTTGTAAAATAAAACAGTTTTGTGTGGGGAAAAACAAATTCAGTCTTCGTGTCTGGGTCCTGTACAATATTAAGAAAAATCCTAACACCAAGTCAGTGGCATATGTAAATCATCCAATTATATTTTCCCATAAATGTTGTTCTTGTTCCCTTGTTTGCCTGTTTGGAAGAATTAGCATTAATGTTCTACCCAAATTCCACTTTGTGATTTACAGCCAAATATTACAGTTAGACTGGTTTGTTTTGTTTTTCAGTACAAATTAGAATTTTTTCCTGGCATTTGACCTACAGCACAACTGTGGGAATCACAGTTTTTACTATTCCAAATTTTTCCTCTGCTCTTCCATCCCCATCCCTAGGTGTCCAATGTATTCTTCCTTCTAAATCATGCCAATTACAGCTCATTTTCTCTCCTTTTCTTGAAGTATCTACATCATCTGAAGATGGAAACAGAAAATCGAAGTACCACAGTCACTTCCTTTGTCCTTTGGGGATTTTCGTATAACTTGCCGGTGAATATCTTCCTCTTCTTTGTATTCCTCTTTATTTATGTCCTAACGTTACTGGGAAATGTAGTCATTATAGTTGTTACAAGTCATCTCTACAGCCCCATGTACTTTTTTCTGGCTCATCTGGCTTTTCTTGATATCTGTTTTTCCTCTGTCACTGTGCCTAAGCTCTTAGGGATTTTTACTGAAAGGCAGGCTATTTCATATTCTGGCTGTTTTGCCCAAATGTTCTTTATTATGCTAACGGGAAGCAATGAAGCTTGCATTCTTGCAGCAATGGCCTATGATCGATATGCTGCCATTTGCAAACCCCTCCATTATGTACAAATTATGAACAAAGCATGTTGTAGATGGCTGGTGGGTGGTGCATGGGCAACAGCTTTTTCACATGCTTTAATAAACACCTTTCCTGCTTTGAACCTGGATTTCTGTGGACCAAATTTCATCAGGGATTTCAGCTGTGAAATTCCATCTGTACTTGCCTTATCTTGCACAGACACACTCTCCAATAGGGTAGTATTCCTCATAAGTGGTAGTACCATTGCCATATCTTCACTGAGTCTGATTCTATTTTCCTACATCCACATCATCTCAACTATCCTGAAGCTGAACTCCACAGAAGCAAGGAGAAAAACTTTCTCTACCTGTAGTGCTCACCTTACTGTTGTGGTTTTGTATTATAGTTTTGGATGTTTTAGGAATATGAGGCCCAGCTCAGCCTCCTCAATTATTGTGGATGAACTCTTCTCTGTTCAGTATAGCATTTCAACACCTATGCTGAACCCCCTTATCTACAGCCTGAAAAACAGGGAAGTAAAGGAATCCATCAAAAAGTTAATGGGCTACAAACCCTGAATTTCTTGTACAGGGTAAAATGGCTTGATATAAAGAAAATTGAATACTGTGCAGATAGTGACCTGAGAATTAAGTGTCTTGTTTTAGAAAAATATTCCAAAGCTTGTTGGTTCATACAGATAAACAGATATGGTCAAATCAAAATAAGTCTATTTCATTTCTATAGTCATAATTTAGTAGGCTTCCTTTTATGAACAATCATCACTCAGATAATCTTTTGAAGTCAGATATTTTTAGAACTATTGTCCATGTATCTTCTACTGATGAGTCTCGTTGAGATGGATGCATAATGTAGCAAGGATTCTCAAAGTTTGTGCTTGTATAACATCCTAAAGTAATAGGTGAATTTGTGTGACCATCCCCAAGAATCATGATGTTGATGGTGATGGTGATGATGATGATGATGATGATGACAATGATGTGAACTTCTGTTGGAATAAAACTTTCTCCATTGTGTAGCTCTATTTGCATAAAGAATTCTGTATGTCACTTGATAAAAAGTGAATACTTATTTTGATGAGACAAATATTTATTAATCTGAACACACACTTTGTTTCTTCATTTTATATCATGGAGTCAATCAATCTCAAATTAAAGTAATGTAGCTTAGTTTTCCCTCTAAAGAAAGGGGTCTTAATCTTTTTTTTTTTAATACTGTGAGCTCCTCTGAAGGTCTAGTGATATCTAAGGACCCCAATTATGCTCAACTAAAGTCATCAAAATATTTTTTAAAAAATAACAAAACTGTAACTGTGAAAGTAAAGTTCTTGTTCTTTTTTTCTCATCCAAGTTCATAGACCCGCTAAAATAAATTCACAGACCGGCACGACGTTCGTTGAGCCCAGGTTAAGGACCCCTGGTCTAAAGACTGCTTGTCCCACTCTATTACACTCCAGAAGCTCAACCCATGATATTCTGTCCCAGTTATATGAGAATGATGGGATCTGAACTTGGAGAAGTTGGAGAAAAGCTGCTTCTGAGGAGTTATTATGATTTTGGTAACTGGCAAGCTTTACTTGCCCATATCCTGCTGAGCTGAAATTCTTCCAAGGGGCTGGAAGATAGAAGGTTGGGTTTTCTAACCTTTAGGCTGGCTCTGAGGGCATGGCCCTACTTGGGTAGGTCCTGTGCTTTTCTTCCTCATCAGCCATAGGCCATATAAACAGTAAGCTTCTTCCCCACTTGTCTTCCCCAGCAGTCAGAACTGTGCTGTAATGGTACGTGGGAAAGTCCTTCGTAGAATGGGCCAAGAGATGCTGCCTAAGAAATGGTGAAATAAGAGATAGCATAGCCCACATCTGGACAGTGAGCAGGGCAAGAGGCTGAGAAGAGACCCTCCCTAATTGTAAAAGTGGAACTCCCTCCCAGCCTGGCTGCCTGCCTTTCATCCCTTGTCACTATTCAGAGGCTGAGGTGCCAATTTTACACCTATTTACATGACATACAAACATCTCATTCAAATTATGTTTTTGCTTAGCATGTCATATGATCATGAATTCCACTTAATGTCCTCCTTAATAATAATGATTTTATGCAATGTACACCTTTAAGTGCAGTACAGTCAAGATATAAAATCACAAACCAGTATCAAAAAACTAACAATGCAACATAAGACAATGATCCATTTAAATCAATTATCTGATCCAAGCACTGCCAACATTTAAATCAATATGGAATATTGCCATTCAAAAGAAAGGTTATTCCAACTTTAATGGTTTTATTTGGGGTGGGGGGTGGGGGAGTCCTTTTCAAATCTCAGCCATTCGGATTCTAAATGGAGGAGAGTCAATTCCAAGGAGCAGGAGCTGGATGAGAAAAACCTGGGCAGGTTGTGAGAAAGAAGAAATAGGGGAGAATTGGAAGAAGTCAAGGACTGTGCTGTTCTGGGTATGAACTGGAGGGCAAACAGCAGTGTCAGGAAGACCACCTAATAAACTGCTGCAACAATTCAGATGAGACTGCACCAAGCATGAACTAACTGTTCAGCTAACTTAATAGCTGAAAAGGACGCAGAATAAGAAGATGGAAATTAGTAATTTTTGTGGCCTTATCACTGTAATTATTATGCAAAAGAGCTCCCAAATCTCACACTCCTAGAAACATCAGCAGCTGACAATCCTAAAAATTATTTTAAAAAATTTAAAAAGCTAGAGTAGGAGACAAGGAAGGGGCAATGGGATGAAAGAGAATAAATAAATGTATGTTTGATTTAAAAATAGTAGGCACAGAAAAGCATTTAAAGCTCATCAACTGTTGTGGTCAAAATTTTAGTCATGTTGGGGTGCTTTGGGTGAGATCTTATAGAAGAGAATTGGAGAGAATTCCTTCCAAAGGCCTCCGGCTCACACCCATAACTCACTCCTCCCAAACCACCAAGAAATATGCCACACAGTTTTGTCTGCAGTCCTTTTGGTCACCAGATGGATTCCTGGGCCACTCCATGAAGTTGGGGGCTGAGTTGTAACACATAACCCACCAGAAATATTTTAAAAACATTGCTTAAAATAACAGAGATCAAGAGGTGCTACAGGAGCATTTGTGCTGCCATCTTCTGGTTGCAGTTTATTTTGAAAAGGATCTACAATTTATTCTTCCATTTCTGTGGGAACAAAATGTATTGCCATATCTCCACATCCTTTCTGGAACACACAGTGGAAACCCATTCACTGACAGCATCCTTAAACATATTCTCATAAAGGCCATATTCCACTGACTTGTATATACCTGAGGAGTTTTTCTCAATCAATTCACGTGGTTGCTGATAAAAGGATGGGGGAGTAACCTTGTCCACATTTCCTTGAGCTCTCAGAGAAAAGCCAAAATAGGAAATGTTTTAAAGAAATAAAAACAAGAGTTGGCAAGGCCAGGCTTTCCAGGGATACCCAAAAAGGTAAAGGTGTTGTCACCTCAACAAGTAATGGGAAATTCAAAAGGTTTGAAGAGCTGTTAGGAATTATCAGCCTGCGTGCTCAACACTGGATAGAATTGGAAACATAACAAGGAAAGGAAATAAAACTCAACTGTTATTCCTGTACATACGCCAATGCCATGATGTGTATAGCATCATTTCTCCCAAAGGAAACTGCTGGTATTAGAGACACCAAACACATACCTGCATGTGAAATGAGCATCGACAGTCCTTAGCAGCCAAGAAGTGATACAGCCCTTTAAAACTACAGAACCTGTGCAGAATATCAGTTTGGCCTCAGTGCAGATTGCAGGGAGCTTCTAGAAGAAAGGTATGAATAGGTAAGCTTTCTAAGAAAAGGAAGTATGCTTTGCTTAAAATAAATAAAAATAAATAAATAAAACCCAACACAGTGTTGTGTTAAATAAAGTTGATTATTATTTATTTACTTATTTTAGTCCTCTGAAATTTATCAAGCAGGATCCCACCATTCTTTGAACAATTCAGTGAATTGTTCAGATAATGAAGGATAAGACATTGCTAAATACTCCACAGAACTGCTGCCAATAATTGTAGACCAGTTTTTTCACAATCTCTTAATTCTTTATCATATTGTGCGAACTTTTCTGAAAGACACTTGTTGGGGATATGGTATAGGGAATACTGAAATTGAACTATCATTTTTTTTTTTTTACTTTGTAGCATGCTTCTTTTGTAGTTCATTTTGCTACTCACTGAAATTTCAATGCAATAGCAATTGAATATTGTATTTTTCCTCTAAGAAAGTGCAAACATTAGCTGTATATATTTTTGCTAATGTATATTGTGTCTTAAATTCCTTGGGAATGAAATATAGAATTTCATGGCAAACGGGATCAAAGGTAATATGTATTTTCATCCATACCTAGGCCTTATATTTTGCATTAGCACTGTGGAGCAAAGATGCACAAATACATTCTGGTTGAAGGAATAAACCTATTAAAATCACTGATGTGTTTAAGTCCTCTCTCTCTCTCTCTCTCTCCATCTCAAATTGGTACATCAAGCTTCTATTACGTTTAATATGCATATTATGATCACAAGAAACAATTTCCTGACCATACATGGAAGAAATGACCAACAATATGCCAGCAATTTTCCACCAATTTTTTAAATATTTCAATTCTCAGACAATATGTTAACTGAAAATGGCAGGAAGTATACTCTGAGAACATTGGTTGAAGAAAATGATATAGGAAATGGGGAGCACGAGAAAACTATTCTGACTTAGTAAAGGACTTCTCCTGAAGTTTAAAGTACCACTCCTTGGAACTTCAATCCACAGTACATTGAAGATTTACCCGCCCTCCCTCAGGAAAGTACAAATAGGGATACCATTTAACTGTTATAAATTCTTCAGGATAATGGGAGCTTATCTGCTATGATTTCTGATGTTCATCCCAAACTAGTTCAGTGGTAGAGTCTGGTTTTGGATACTGTTTACCTGCCCTAAATTCTGAAGGAATAAAATGCTGATTTTCAGCCCAAGCCAGTTCAATAGTACAATTTCAACTCATCCTTCTGCATGACATATATTTCATATTATCATTGGGAAGCAAGGATACGTAGGTAAATTCTGCCTACAAAATCCTTCCCAAAAGAAGGAAATTGTAATAATATCATATAATAATATATATATAATACATATGTAAAATATGTACAAATACTTTGTATTTATGTTTTTCTTTAAAAAATCAGCATTAGTATTTTGTAGTTGTTGGTTTAAAGGAGGACAATAGAAAAACGATATAAAACTATCTGCAAATCATTCAAACCTTTCTTCTTCCCCAGTCAGTGGCATATGTAAATCTTCCCATTATATTTCCAATATATGTTTTTATTGTTCCCATGTTTGCCTATTTGGAAGAATTAGCATCAATGTTCTACCCAAATTCCACTTTATGATTTACAGCCAACTATTACAGTTAGGCTGGTTTTTTTTGTTTTTCAATATGAATTAGAATTTTCTCCTGGCGTTTGACATGCTGCACGACTGGACACAGTAGCATAAAGTGGATTGATTGTGAAATGAAAGGGAAAGAATGGCACTTAGGATGCTGCCAATCAGGTGCTGGGATTTCCTACTTTATGTTGCAACAAATCTTCTGAACCTCAAGTAGAAGGAAATGTTTGAACTGCTCACTTATTAAGGTTCTTAGACTTAGAGATGGGCAATCAAGAGGCCACGATGTGACCCCCAAATCCTTCTGTTTGCAACCTCAAGGATCTTCTCAAAATTGTATGGCTCAATTTGGCAAATATAATGAATTACTTCAGGGTTATTTGTTCATTTCCCCACTGATTTTCAGTGCGAAATGAAATATACCTGTATGTTCCCTCTGACCAACTTAACATGTATATTACTGTCAGAAGTAACTTATATCCACTGTGGAGCACGGAGAAAATGGCCCCAAATTCCATCCCACTTCTCCAATTCTATTATCATGTGACAACCATTTCCTAGGGGCTGTTGGCTGACAAAAATAAGTAACAAAAAGTGCATTCAGTTTATGAAATAATAAAAATAATTGCTCGTCTCTACTGAAACTTGAGATGGTGATTTCTTTTCATTTTTTAAAAAATTTGTTGTACTAAAAAGTTGCTAGGCCACCACTTTATGCCGTCTGTCTGCTAAGGTTGTAAAGAATAGTTCCAGCCTGATCAGAACCATCAATTCTAATTTGGTTCATCAAGACAACTTCAGGTAAACTTTGATTCAGAAAGTCTGACTGTCAACTTAATTGAAGTACCTGAGTGGAAGTCTTAGAAGAGGATTCTGTGAGGTGAAGTATGTGATAGAGGCTGTACAATGCTAGGGAAAACATTACTTGCAAAGGAAAAGCTTATTTTTTCTTTATTTTCAGAATTAAGTTGTTATCTGAATCTTTCGGCAGACTTTTCTTAATACGTACAGGGAGTTAGATAAGGGCTTCAGATTCTAGTCCAAAAGGTAATTCAGAACATACTGAGATAGCTCCTGCCTGGTAGCTTTTAAAAAGCTGTGTGTTTCCTGGGATAGCGCAATTGTTTTTGGATTTTATTCATTTTTTAATGAATGCTTACAGCTGAAGGACCAGGTTGGAGAGAGATCATCATGGGGAAAACCTATCTATGTGGTTGCTTACAGGCAACATGATGTGACTTTTTGAAAGCAGTGCCAAAGTCAGGAAAATAAAAATAAAAAAAAATTAAAGGAGAAATTCCCCCCCCCCATGTATTCATTTGAAAGCATAGAAGAGTTTGTTGCCATTTAAGTTGCAATCACTATTTTCCTTATTCCGATTTTTTTCCCCTCTGCTCTGCCCGTAGGTGTGCAACGTATTCTACCTCCTAAATCATGCCAAAAACAGTTCATTGTCTCTCCTTTTCTTGAAGTATCTACATCATCTGAAGATGGAAACAGAAAATCGAAGTACCACAGTCACTTCCTTTGTCCTTTGGGGATTTTCGTATAACTTGCCAGTGAATATCTTCCTCTTCTTTGTATTCCTCTTTATTTATGTCCTAACGTTACTGGGAAATGTAGTCATTATAGTTGCTACAAGTCATCTCTACAGCCCCATGTACTTTTTTCTGGCTCATCTGGCTTTTCTTGATATCTGTTTTTCCTCTGTCACTGTGCCTAAGCTCTTAGGGATTTTTACCGGAAGGCAGGCTATTTCATATTCTGGCTGCTTTGCCCAAATGTTCTTTATTCTGGTAATGGGAAGCAATGAAGCTTGCCTTCTTGCAGCAATGGCCTATGACCGATATGCTGCCATTTGCAAACCCCTCCAGTATGTTCAAATTATGAACAAAGCATGTTGTAGTTGGCTGGTGGGTGGTGCATGGGCAACGGCTTTCTCATATGCCTTGATAAACACCTTTCCTGCTTTAAAGCTGGATTTCTGTGGACCAAATTTTATCAGGGATTTCAGCTGTGAATTTCCATCTGTACTTGCCTTATCTTGCACAGACACACTTTCTAACCAGATATTGTTACTCATCACTAGTAGTACCATTGCCATATCTTCATTGTGTCTGATTCTATTTTCCTACATCCATATCATCTTAACTATCCTGAAGCTGAACTCTGCAGAAGCAAAAAGAAAAACTTTCTCTACTTGTAGCACTCACCTTATTGTTGTGGTTTTGTATTATAGTACTGGATGTTTTAGGCATATGAGGCCCAGCTCAGCCTCCTCAGTTATTGTGGATGAGCTCTTCTCCATTCAGTATAGCATTTCAACACCCATGCTGAACCCTCTTATCTACAGCCTGAAAAACAGGGAAGTGAAGGAAGCCATCAAAAACCTAATGGGCTACAAAGACTGAATTTCTTGTACTGTGTAAAATAGGTTGATATAAAGCAAATTGAATACTGTCCAGACAGTGAGCTGAGAATTAAATGTCTTGTTTTGGAAAAGTATTCCAAAGTGCATTGGTTCATATGGATTAACAGAAAAATCATAATAAGTTGATTTAATTTGTATAGTCATAGTTCAGTAGGCTTCTTTTTATGAATACTCATCATTCAGATAATATCTTTTGAAGCCAGATATTTTTAGAACTATTGACCAGATATCTTCAACTAATGAGTCTCGTTCAGGTGGTTGTTTAAAGTGGCAGGGATTCTCAAAGTTTTCCCTTGTATGACATCCTAAAGTAATAAGTGAATTTGTGTGACCATCCCCAAGAATCATGATATTGATGGTGATGATTTTGATGACAATGATGTGAACTGCTGCAGGAATAAAACTTTCTCCATTGTTTAGCACTATTTGCATGAAGAATTCTGTATGTTACTTGATAAAAAGTGAATATTGATTTTGATGAGACAAATATTTATTAATTTGAAGACACTTTATTTCTTCATTTTATATCATGGAGTCAATCAGTGTCTCCCATACCTACATCATCACAGCTATCCTGAAGTTAAACTCAGCAGAAGCAAAAAAGAAAACTTTCTCTACCTGCAGTTCTCATCTTATTCTTGTGGTTTTGTATTATGGCACTGCCTGCTTTAGAAATATGAGGCCCAGCTCAGCCTCTACAATTATTGTGGATGAACTCTTTTCTATTCAATACAAGATTTCAACCCCTATGCTGAATCCACTTATCTATAGTCTGAAAAGCAGGGAAGTGGGAAAAAAAAAAAACAATTAAAAAACTGATGGGCTACAATCCCTTGATTTCTCGTAGAATGTAAAATGGTTTAATATTAACCAGATTGGTCAGTGAATTAGTACTTAGTGGACAAACAAATGCATAGTTTTGGAAATGTTTTCTAGATCTTTTTCTTATGGAAAGATGAATAGATTGAAGTAATTCTTACTGAGTAAGGTTTTTTTTTGGGGGGGGGAGGGAATGAATCTTCATGAAGTTAATATCCATTGAAAGGTGGACATGTCTGAAAATGAATGTGTCAATACCTTCTATTCAAAAGTCCTGCTGCACAGGTTTTCATCTACAGTAAGGCTTCTCAAAAAGAGTGGTATTGCAGTATTTTGACCCTCATAATTGTAAATAACCCCCCATGAAATAACGATACTGATGAGTAAAAAGAGGAGGGGTAGTACAGTAGAAGGGAGAATTGCTACTAACTGTTGAACAATTAATCCTTCTATGGATGCTTGAAGAATTCTGTATACACATCCCATATACTGTAATGAATGATTTTATTAGACTTACCTATTGATTTCTCAACTCATCTCACTGACTGTATCAATTCCAAACCAAGGGGGAAAAAAGTGACTTCTGATTTGTTTAATGCTCATCCTACTCTGCTGTATGGGACACCAATTCCTTTCAACCAGTTAGCTAGCTGGAGATGATGGATCTGAATTTTTTTTCTGCACGCCAGAGCAAGAATTCGTGGAAAAGCTGTGGTTGAAGCCTTGCTCCTGAGAAGGCCAATCTACTTCCAGTGACACTGTTGCTGGTGACTCTGCCTCTGAGAAGTAGCATGGTTCACCTACCCATATTCTTTTGGGCTCAGAATGCTTTCAAAGCACATGCAGGTGTTCTGCCATCCTTTCTATTCTCCTGCAGAGGTCTGGGAAGTATCTCCTCTGCCCTGGTGACAGTGTCTGTTCAGCATGTTCCACAGCCATGGAAGCAGCAAAGTTAGTGCATCATTTTTACCCTTAGCTGCCTAATGCACTGAGCTTGCCCAGGGCCTAAATCTCTCCACTCATTCAGCTGCATGTCACATGCAGACAAACTCCTTCCCTCATGCTTTACGCAAGTGCTACATCTCTGCAGGTGGTCAAGGGCCATCCCTGCCCATCTTTCAGTGCTTCTGACTGTTCAGAAAATTTCTATCCTCCCTGCAATCTGTTTGCTACCTCTTCAGAACCCCTGTCATAAATGGATTACAAGAAATATGCAAAGAGTTTTAAACTGTCAGAATGCTTAAAAGAATCCATTGTGTGTGTGTTCATTGTTTGTACTTTATTTGAATAAAGATTACATTTTAAATGTGCACATTATTTCACGTTTCAATGAATACTGATTTTTATGTAAAATGAAGAGGGCTTGATGAAGTTCTGCCTATGTAAGTTTTTCCAAAGATCAGTACACTCCTTCTATCTGGAGTGATTGTCCTCTTCCACCGAGTGCGCAGCTTCGGGAGGGACACACATGGAGTGGTGAGGGAGGAAGGGGACACGCTCCTAGCCAGCCAGATAAGCCAAATCAACCCTGGCGATCAATGGGGTGACAGATGTCATAGCCAGATAGCCCTCATATCCAATTCTCTCTTAAATGAGAGTGGGTTTGCAAAGATACTTGGACGCATTTTATAACTATTCCCAACGCAACTCACTATCAACTATTCTAAATCAAAGGTTATAACATTTGCCAGAAGATGGTGCTTACATAGATGGTTCATGGGTAACATAGAAATTGAACATGTTAAAACTTTCAAATCTCTTGGCATTACATTTAGTTATAATCTTTCTTAGGTCACCCATCATACTAAGACAATCCATTTGGCTAATTGTTTGGCTGCTCAGAGTAAACAATTTTACTTTACAAGAGGAAACCAAGATGTACCTGGAGTGATTAGTGTCAGGATTTTCTCATGGGAAGAAATTTCATCTCATTATCTGTACAACAACAAACTTATTTTGACTAGCTTATGAGTTAATGTAGACAAAGCATCTTGTGACTGTGTTGTGCTATTTACTGCCACCTATTGGCATGTGTATGCTAGTTATTCAGTGGGGGGGGGGGTACATGCTGCAATATAATGGGAGGGCTAGATGCCTAGCCTGTCAGTCGTGTATGGTTTCATCCATCATGTAGCTTTATAGGTTATGTAGTTGTAACTAATAACCAAGTAGTGTACCTCTTCTCTGAGAGTTTTTAGCTAGAGACTGTGTTGTGGATAAGTCTTGGATGCTAAGATGAGAAGAAGTTTTTGTTATTTCCTATATTTTGTATGCAACTTGTATTTTATGGAGTTTTGCATTTTTATCAATAAAAATATATCCAGTGAGTATATATTTTCTGACTGGATTTTCTTTGGAGAGCAAAAGATGGACATTGCATTTTGCAAGCTCTCATGCTGATTTGTGGCTTTCCTGAGAGCAGAGTTTTTGAGAGCTTTGCTGCACTCTGCACAACAGGTTAGGGGCCCAGGGCTAAGTCTCAGAGCTCAGAGGGGACCCAGGATCCAGAATCCAGGACCCAAATGCCCAGGACCCAGGACTGAGGATTGAGGTCAGTAGTTCCAGGACGGATCCCAGGCGTGAGGTTCCAGGAATGCTGTCCAAGGCGTGAAGTCGGGAGTGCTGGAAGCAAGGACTGAAATTCCTGAGTGAGGGTGATTTATGGATTTATTACCCTGCCTGTGACTGTTTTGATTGAGGTTTGGATTTTTTCTCTGTGGTTGAGTGCCTGTTTTAAGTGAAATATGGCAGCAGATCCACCTGCAGCAGTGAGCCTTCCATTTGAAAGGTTGAATTCAAAGAATTACCAAACATGGAATATAAAGATAAAATCTTTTTTCATGAGGGAGGGGCTCTGGTATTATGTAAACAACCCGCCCCCAGTGGCACCCACGAATGCTGAGCAAGCCTTGCTGGACCGTGCATATGGTAATTTGAATTTAGGACTTGAGTCTTCAGAATTAGTACATGTTCGTGGTTTGGAAACTGCTAATGCATGCTGGGTGGCTTTGCGAGAGATCTCTGCGAGGCAAACTTCATCTGCTATCATAAGTTTGACAAAGCAGTTGTATAACCTTAAATTGGAGCAAGGAGCTAACGTAATTGAGCACCTGAATAAGATGAAAACTTTGTTTGCTGAGCTGGCAGATCATAATCTGATTATTCCCAAGGAACAAAGAGCATGTATAATTCTTTTGAGTCTGGATGATTCGGTTGATATGCTTGTAGAATTTGTACAGACTTTACCGCCTGCCAGTTTGACTGCTGAATATCTAACCAATAGATTGCAAGAGATACAATGCACACGTGATATGCAGACTAATTCTAAGACTTGATAACGTATAACAGCAACCTACTTCAGCTGGCACAGAATGTGCGTATTTGGTAAGAAAATGTTTTTGTTGTAATTCTACCAAGCACCTTATAAAAGACTGTCCTGTGAAAAATCAGCCTGCTGTGAGTTCCAGAAGGTTCGTCCGTCGTGGAAAAGCACCAATTAAGAAACAAGGGAGTACTAGACTGGTGTCTGCTTTGATTTCTAACAGAGACAAACATTCTGCTGATAAGTGGTTACTGGACTCTGGTTGTAGTGAAATCATTGTAAACAATGAGCAGTTATTATTAACTAAATGTAAGCCTAGAATCCAACAAGTTAATTTGGCTGATGGTTCTGTAGCCAAAGTAACCATGCAAGGTGAAGTGTTCATTCCTTGTTTGGGGGAAGTGGTTTCTGATGTACTCTGTGTTCCTACACTTGATTTTTCCCTTCTCAGTGTCCCTGTATTAACTAGCATTGGGTATTCTGTTATGTTCCAAGGTTCTGAATGCTATGTTATAAAAGAGGGGGCTGAGTGTGCTAGAGGGAGAATGGTTAATCAATTGTATGAAATGCTTCCTGAACAAGATGTGTTAATTGGAAGTTGTGCTGGTAATGTGCCTTTACATGATGATTGCATCCATCATTATCATATAGAGTACTTGGTCATCCTGGATGGAAGTGTTTGTCAGAAATGGCCAAAGTGTATCCAGAACTGAGATTCAAGAAGTGTGCTAAGTTTCTTGATTGTAATGTGTGTAAGCAATCTAAGATAAAATCCACCCCTGTCGCCAGAAAAAGTAGCAGGATTTCCACAAGGCCATTTGCCGTTGTGCATGCTGACTTAGCTGGTCCGTTTCCTCCAAGTGAAGGGGGAGCAAGATTCATGTTTGTTTTAGTGGATGATAAAACACATTTCACATGTTGTTATTTGTTGAAACAGAAGTCTGAAGCATTCTCTCGTTTCAAAGAATTTGTGTCATTAGTTGAAAAAAGACATGGATATCAACTGGGGAGCTTGGAGACAGACAGAGGGGGTGAGTTTATAAGTCTTGAGTTTAAAAATTGGCTACGTAAGAAAGGCATTTTCCACAGATTAACAAATGTGGGCATGTCTGCTGAAAATTGAATAGCTGAGCGCAAGATTGGTGTTCTGAAGGTAATTAAGGATAGTTTACTTGTAGATGCCCAGGTACCATCCCACTTTTGGGGTGAAGCAGTGTTAACAGCAGTGTTTCTTACTAATAGACATTGGAATTCAGCTGTGAATGAAGTTCCTTATTTTTTGCGGTATGGTAAATGTCCATGCTTAAAGCATTTGCGTACGTTTGGAACTTTTGCTTATGTACAAATTCTGCAGTCTCAAAGAAGAAAAAAACAACCAAAAACACAGCGCTTGAGATTTGTTGGTTATTCTGAATCAAAAGCTTATCGATTTTCTCTGGGTCAAGGCCAAATTGTTATCTCTAGAACTGCTAGCTTTGAAGAGCCTTCTGAGTGGCAAAGGCTGCATGCAAATTCAGAGGTTTTTTTTGCAGTCACACACAGATTTAGCTAGAGAGCAAACACCGCCTGTTGCACCCCCCTCTCCACAGATAAAGCAAGAAGCAGAAGCTTTAGCTGAAGTAGAAAAGAAAGAGGAGAAAACAGAGGATATTCAAGAGAGTTTTGAGATTCCTCGTAGATCAACTCGAATAACAAAAGGAGTTCCACCTGAAAAATTTGTTATTCAACAAGTCAGGGTGTGTCAAATAACTAGTGAGCCACAGAATTTTCAGGAAATGTTAAATTTGCCAATTGATGAGCAAGATAAATGGAATGAAGCTATGGATACTGAGTTCAATGCATTAATAAAACAGAACGTATTTGAGATTGTTAATTTACCTGCATCAGAAAAAGCCATAGGTTCCAGATGGGTGTTTAGAAAAAAGCTTTTACCTGATAATACTGTTCAGTATAAAGCTAGACTGATTGCACAAGTTTATTCACAAGAACAGTTTGTGAATTATAATCTTACATATGCACCTACAGTTAGGCCTGAGTCATTGCGTGTAATGTTGGCCTTAGCTACACAAAGAGATATGGTTGCTCATCATTTTGATGTGGATACAGCATATTTAAATGCTGAGCTTCCTGAAACTGTGTATATGAAGCAACCTCCAGGTTACATATGTGATGATTCCCAGAAAGTCTACAGATTGTGTAAAGCACTGTATGGTTTGAAACAAGCTGGGAGATGTTGGCATCAATGTTTAGATAAAACTTTGTTGGAAATTAGTTTCAAGAAATCAATAGCTGATCAATATGTGTATACCAAAGGAACTGGGAAAGACTATACAGTACTTCTCACTTATGTTGATGATTTCTTTCTTGATACTAGTTCTTTAAACTTGGTAAAAGAGTTTGCCAAGCAAATGGAGCAATATTTTAAATTGAAGGATCTAGGTATGTTAAGATATTACCTTGGGATTGAAGTGGATAGAGCTGAAAATGGAGAAATCTATCTAAGTCAAAAGAAAAAGATAGAACAGTTGTTAACACACATGGGAATGTCAGATGCAAAACCTGTAAAAACTCCAATGACCTGTGATTTTTTTAAAAATGAAGCATGTGAAAAGTTGTGTGAAACACTTGCAGTGTACCATTCTGTGATAGGTTCTGTACTGCACCAAGCACAATGGACACGTCCTGATGTATCCTTTGTTATTGAGATTTTGAGCCGTAAAGTGGCTAATCCTACAGAACATGACTGGCAAGGATTGAAAAGATTAATGAGATATTTAAAAAGTACAATAGACTTATGTCTTAAAATGTCAAATAGTGGGTCAGAAAAGCCTATAATTTTTGTTGATAGTTCATTTGCAGAAGAAAGTCCATAACTGGGTTTGTTTGTAAATTTGGTGAATCTACAATTGCATGGAAAGCAAAGAAGCAAACCTCCATTGCCTTGTCAACTGCAGAAGCAGAATTTGCAGCTTTGTCAGAAGCAGTGTGTGAATTAAGATGGTTTCATCAATTATTCACTGATTTAAACATTCAAGTGTCATTGCCTTATTCAGTGTATGAAGATTCTCAAGCCATGCTATGTTAGAAAATTTCATTGATCTTGTATATTGTGTATCTGAAGAAAATCTTGCAGATGTATTTACCAAACCATTGCCTATTGTACAACATGAAGCAATGTTAACAAACCTTGGATTAGAGCAAATGTAAATTGTTTCTGTACTGTTGTAATCATTTGTTTGTACTACCCTGTAACATGTGTTGTTGTGTCGAAAACGAGCTGAGAGGGGTGTCAGGATTTTCTCACGGGAAGAAATTTCATTTCGTTATCTGTACAACAACAAACTTATTTTGACTAGCTTATGAGTTAATGTAGACAAAGCATCTTGTGACTGTGTTGTGCTATTTACTGCTACCTATTGGCACGTATATGCTAGTTATTCAGTGGGGGGGTACATGCTGGCAATATAATGGGAGGGCTAGATGCCTAGCCTGTCAGTCGTGTATGGTTTCATCCATCATGTAGTTTTATAGGTTATGTAGTTGTAACTAATAACCAAGTAGTGTACCTCTTCTCTGAGAGTTTTTAGCTAGAGACTGTGTTGTGGATAAGTCTTGGATGCTAAGATGAGAAGAAGTTTTTGTTATTTCCTATATTTTGTATGCAACTTGTATTTTATGGAGTTCTGCATTTTTATCAATAAAAATATATCCAGTGAGTATATATTTTCTGACTGGATTTTCTTTGGAGAGCAAAAGATGGACATTGCATTTTGCAAGCTCTCATGCTGATGTGTGGTTTTCCTGAGAGCAGTTTTTGAGAGCTTTGCTGTGCTCTGCACAACAATTAGAATATTCAATGCTAAACCGCTTCCTCAAACTTTATATGGTATGACCATTTGGCTCGGAGCTCTTAACCGTAAATTCAAGCAACCGTTTTAAGGCAGCTTTTGGGGACTCCCAGTTGTGTCTCCTATCCTACAATTTGCTTAGAAACTGGTCAATATCTGATAGAAACCAAAGCCTGGTTAATAACAATTATACATTGGCTCAGGATTTTATTTAGAGCTGGTCCTCATAAGGCTGTTATCACACTTTATATGAATAAATATATTTTGCACTGGTGTTTAAACATAAGCAAATTGGGATATCGATTGATGATTTATATCTATCAGACGAAACTTCTGTATTTAGAATTATTAAACAGAGATTTCTAGATTTAGAATATCACAAACGTAGACCTGCTCAAACCCGTGTTTGTTCGCCTTCCATCTTAGGTACAGAAACTGACTTGGGTAAGATGGCGCATTACTTATATGACCTTGAGGTTCCATCTCAGCGTAGAGCCTTTTTTTTAGCCAGAGTAAATTCTTTTCCTTCCGAGATACTTCTCAGAAGGTACAAACACATCCCCAATCATAAGAGGCTTTGTTCATGTGGCACCCCGATACAATTCACCACATAATTTTTGATTGTCACTAAGTTGAGACTCTCCATTATGAACTGCTTTTAAAACCCCTACAGGGCAAATATCCGCCAAATACTGTATCAGCTTGCCAATATCTACTGAGAAATGCCATGCCTGAAATTACCAGAATTGTGGCTAAACTCTTGGATGAAGCACTCAAGAGCAAGTATAAACAAATCTCTCAATGAGTACGGCTTTCCCTTTGATTAATCTTACGATATATCAATGAGTGTTTTTGTATTTCTATTTGCTCTTTTAATGCCAATAAAAGTTTGGATGGTTTAGATGTAAGTTTTTCTCCAGAGAGACTCCCTTGATTAGGATCTTTTCAATGCAATGTGAAGATCCTTTAATTTTCCCGGACACTTGCATAAATATTTTCATATTTTAGAATGTGTGTGATTTGGTCCTATTTTATTTTATTTTATTTTATTTATTTTTATCCAAAAATCACTACCATAATTATTGTATTTTTGTTTTGTTTTGTATTGTTTTGTTTTGTGATATTCTTCACGAAGGTGTTTATTTGTAAGATGCATACAGCTCCTTTCATACTCTTTCACACTGGTTTCATATTCTCTGTATATTGCTTTCCAAATGCATACATGCATCTCTGTCTCTGTCTCTCTCTGTGTGTGTATTTCTGTATGTGTATGTGTGTGTGTGTGGGTGGGTAAATAGATACACACTCATATGCATACATGCAGCTGAAACTCGAAAAATTAGAATATCGTGCAAATGTTCATTTATGTCAGTATGGCAACTCAAAAGGTGAAACCAATATATGAGATAGATGCATTACAGGCAAAGCGAGATATGTCAAGCCTTACTTTGGTATAATTCTGATGATTATGGCGTACAGCTTATGAAAACCCCAAATTCACAATCTCAGAAAATTAGAATATTACATGACATCAATAACACAAGGATTGGAAATAGAACAATATCGGACCTCTGCAAAGTATAAGCATGCATATGTACTCAGTACTTGGTTTGGGCCCCTTTTGCGGCAATGACTGCCGCAATGTGGTGTGGCATGGATGCTATCAGCCTGTGGTACTGCTGATGGCACTGACAACTGAACAATTGCAGACAGAGTCGAGCACATTGTGATATATCTAAAAATGATCAACTGATTCCTGACCTAATTTTCACATTGCAGTAAGATATGATTTACTCAACTGTGGTTTGTTTGATAGACTACAATCAACTGTCTTTGTACCCTGTTCTGAATGTAGCCTGCAAGCCAGACTGCAGTGTTATATTCACAGCAAATCTCCCAAATGAATTATACTAAATCTTTTCCAAATAAACAGGAATAAGGAGAATCCTCCATGACTGCAAACTGCTACTCTCTTTTGTACAAATTTTCCACTGAAATAGAAAACATTTTGTAGGCCCTGATGACAGGGAACCAAATAAACCTGATATCAATAACAGAATATATTGATCTTCTTCCACCTTTTAACCATGGCCATTTTTTCCAGAATTCTCCAGAAAATGATCAGGATCCTCATCTTCCATGTATCCTGGAAACCTGTATTTTTCTATAGAATGTAGAAAAATTGGAGTAGGCATTGGATTTATAGGGATAGAACACACTCTGTCCTTCAACCTAACTGTAATTGATATTTTCTCCTCCATTCTTTCTACCTCCATTCTATCTAACTGGAAAAGGGTTCCAAATTCTTCAACTCAAAGGGATAATTGGATAATCACATTGGCTGACCTAGAATATGGTTTGAGAGTCTTCAAAGCTGACATATTCTCTCCAAGAACCTGTGGGTCTTCATAACCTGATCGTGCCTCCCTGCTTTAGGGAGCAGCCTGGTATTACCGCTGTCACTATTTATCTTCCATGGAGCACCTCATCTAGTATCCACTCCTTAAACCCAGTGGGTCAGAACGAATGGTCTTTGAAAATTGTTCCTAGTGATTTAAACGTCAAAATGGAAATAAGAATAAAAACAACAACTTTCAATAGCAAAATTTCCTGATTGTAGAATAGAGCCATGTGGCTAGATAATTCAGTCCTTATTTTCCTACAAGGGGAAAAACAAAAACAACAACAATTTCACAGGAAATAAGCAATATCAAATTTTATTAGAAGAAAAAAAGATAAATTATAAAAATCCCTCTGTGATATTAAAACCTAATTATGAAGGTCATTGTAAATATTTGAATTATACTGACAAACCTGATGAATATTGTAATAACAGAGATTCTACCATTAAATGTGGGTCAGTCAGATTCTAACTTCCTCTTTGTATGTCTGTGTGTGTATCTATCTATCTATCTATCTATCTATCTATCTATCTATCTATCTACCTATCTATCTATCTATCTATCTATCTATCTATCTATCTACCTATCTATCTATGTATCTATAGTTTTAAAAAGAAAAAAATATAAATTAAAATAAAGGAAGATGGAACAAAGGAAAAAGAGGACGTCAAAGAGAAAGCTAAAGTGAAAAAAAGAAAAGAAAAAAGAAAAAAGGTAGAAAGAAAAAGAAAGAAAAAAAGATATAAGGAAGTGGCTTCCAGTCTTCTTTACAGGAGGTGTTAGTACAATTGTACATTTACCTCTTTTTCTAAAGTGACATTGTGACTCTCTTCTTTCTACAATCTATCCTATCTAATCATCAAAACCATAGATCTTAAGTTCTGTTTTTTTTTTTTCCGCGTTACTCCATAATGGGTTTCCAGTCAGCAATAAACATAGATAATGAGTTTTCTATAATCAACAGTTCAATTTGGCCATACATTATAATTTTCTCTGATGAACCTGAATCTGTAACCCTGTATCTGGAAAAGAAAGACTGTACTTAATGGTGCAATAGACCCATGGAATATTTTGGACCACAGATCAACATTTGACACCTTTATTCATGAAAAGCTTTCATGATAAATACTGTGGTTTTACAGATGCTCTGTGTGAGATAAGTGATTGTATTGCTAACCAGGAACAAAATATGCTCTCATGTGTTTCTTGGTGCTCACATTCTATGACTCAATATTAGAGACCATGCCTCCTTTAGATAATGCATCATTTATCTGAATTATCTTTTAGGATTTTCAGAATTATTCAGAATTCATTCTCAGCTGCTTTCAATCTAACCACCTTCCTATATTAAAGAGGCATATCACTGAATTGTTTTAGGCACAAAGTAGTCCAGTGATTGAGATGCTAGACTTGAATAGGAGAGACTGAGATTCAGGTCTACAAACAACAAGGAAGCATGTTAGTTGATTTTGGGTCAATAATTTTCACTCCATCCATTCACAGGGAAGAGAAGAATTCTAGGAAGATTGTCTTGAGCTCCCCTCCACCTCCACCCACCCCCAAAAAAGCCAAAAGAGGAAATGCAATAAATAAATAAACAAAATATTGGTAAGGCCAGACCTTGTGATTGTTTCTGGGCCAATAAAGCAGTAACCAATAAATGCTCACCTCTTGTGGTAAATTCAAGAGGCTCAGGAAATTATTAGGAAATTCAATTTGCAAACTTTACACCCAATAAATGTGGAATGATAGCATGGGAAGGAAATAGCTAAAAAATAATAAAAAAGTAAAAATCTGATTCCTGCACATATTAATTCTACCTCCTAAGGAGATGTTTATCTCAAAGGAAACAATTAGGCATCTCAGATACTCAACAGATGTCAATGCATGAAATGAAAATCTATAAGTTCTTAGCAGACAAGAATAGATGCAACATTTTAAAGCTAAAATAAAAAATTCTTTACAGACTTTAGGTAAACTCGCTTTAGACTGTTTGTTTGTGAGCTTGTAGAAACAACAAAGGCATAGGTAAGTTTCTTAAGAAAAGAAGGGTTTTTTTTTTCTTCTTCATTCCACTTCCCAATACTTCAGAATTAATCGTAGTAAAACATTGTTAGTTAAGGATGGATATTTTGGCAAAAATCTGATCTAAATAAATTAAATTTATTCTAACCAGATTTTATCTTGAAGAGTGGAACTGAAACATCCTTGGAAATTGATATTTCCATCGTTAGCATTTTGTGATACCTTGAATTATGTTAAAAATCCTTCCTTCCTTCCTTCCTTCCTTCCTTCCTTCCTTCCTTCCTTCCTTCCTTCCTTCCTTCCTTCCTTCCTTCCTTCTTTCCTTGGACATCATGTTTCTGGAACATAGGGATCTTTTGAACCCAAATGTCTTATAATTTAGAAACACGTTAAGCTTTCCTTTTAAAGGTGAGAGAATTGAAATTAAGAGAGAAAGAAATAACTGTCAGCAAATCTTCCATACTGGTAAGTACAATGTTCTTCCCCCTTAAATCTTGAAATGCATTGCATTTTCTCTACTTCTTCCTTGAAATATAAATACCCCCATGACATAAAGACAGGAGATGTTTTCCCTACAATACTTCAAATATAGAAACTTCCATGTTCTTCCTCTGCAATCTTTAGTGAAAACAGAGGATTGGAAATTGCCAAAGACTCCACAAAGCTGCTTCCAGTAATTGTCAATCAGGTTTTCATATTTCAAGGCCCTCTATATAAATTGCAACATCTGTCGCTCTTAAATACCATTCTATCTGAAAATGGTGAAGTGCACATTGAGGACAATAATTTAAAAAAAAAATGTTATGAGAATTACTGACTTTGATGTAGCAGTTCTCTGACTTAGTAGAAGACATCTTCCCAAACTTCATCTGCCACTCATAGAACTACAGACTGCTACATATTGCAGAATTCCCCCCACACACACCCACACACAAGGAAAATAAAAACCTCTGTCAGAATTGCTTTTGGATAATTTTTATTTCCATAAATCCTGCATATTTTTTTTAATTAATGTGATCCCAAAGCATTTCAGTGGCAGAATTTCTTTTCTTCTACATATTTTGCATTTGTTGTTGGAAGCAAGGATCCACAGGTAAGTTCTGGCTAGGAAATTGTTAACTATTTTCTTTTTAATTTTTATTTATTATTAAATTTGTATGCCGCCCATCTCCCCCAACGGGTGAGTCTGGTAACTATATACTTACTCTCTCTATATATATACTATGTACTTAGTATAGCTTACTTTTTTTTTTTTTTTCTTCATTATACATTACTACCATTTTGATAAACAGCATCTGAAAATCATTAAAACTTTCCTCCTCCTAGGTCAGGGACATATATAAATCTTGTGACTGTATTTCTCCCAAGATGTTGCTTGCTTGCTTGCTTGTATGCTTGCTTCTTTGTGAGAATCACCATTAAAGTTCTTTTCCCAAATTCCATGTTGTAATTTATGGCCAACTTTTATTATTTTACTTGTTTGTTTTATTTTTCAATATCAATTGTAATTTTCTCCTGAAATTTGACATACTGTACCACTATATTCTGCAGATTAAGATGTATGATTTGTGATATGTAATGGAAAGAATGGTACATAAGATGTTGCCACTATGGTGGTCTCCCTTAGTCACTATTTCTTACTTCATGTTACAACAGCTCTTGTAAATCAAAGCAGAAAGAAAAGTTTGAGCTATTCACTCATGAAGGTCCTTGGATTTAGAACTGGGCAATCCGGAACCCACTGTCTATATGGGTTAAAATCCCTTTGTTTGCAGCCCTGAGCATCTTCCCCAAACTATATGGCTCAATTTGGCAAAAATATTGGATGACTATGTTATTTTTCTTTCACTGATTTCCAATAGGAAACAAAAGCTATATTATGTTTCTGTCAGGTCCGTGTGACCTACAATCCTCTATTCCAAACAAAGTGGAGGAAAAAAAGGTTCTAAAATTCTGCCGCCTTCTCCAATTACATTATTGCATGATGGATACTACCCTGGAGCTTTGGCTGCCTAAAATAAATGATAAAAAGGACATTCCAGGCATCCTAATACACACACACACACACACACACACACACACAAATGTTTTATCAGTAAGCTATGTAATCTCTCTATTTTGGGTGGACAAATCAGCTTCAGTCTGATTTGAACGATCAGCTCCATTTGGAACCATCTAGACAATATCAGTTCAAAGCACTTGATTAACTTTGATTCAGAAAAACATTTTGTCAAATTAATAGAAATATTGAATGGAAGCCTTTTAAAAGGGTTTTCTGTGCAACAGCTGCACAAAAGACTCTTCCTTTTAGTGTAAAGGTGCTAGAAGCAGCAGAGACCCAGAGAAAGTTGTATAGTAAGTACATTTGCAACACAGTTATTCTTTTCTTTATTTGCAGTATTTCACAAATATGCATGTCTTTCTGCACATTTTTTTTCTATATACACAGAGGGTTGAGAGAAGTCTTTCAGATTTGATCAGGGAAAAAAAAAGTGCTTCAGAGCATGTGAGGGTGATCACATAGCCTCTTAAAAGCTGTGTGTTTCCTGGAATCATGCAGCTGCTTTCTGCATCTTTCGTGTATGCTTAGTGTGAAGGCCAGCATTACCTCAGCTGTGAATTTTATGAATTTGTTATGACAGCTTTTGATACGTTTTTATATTTTGTTTTACAGGTTTTGAAACTATTGTTTTGTTCAGTTGTTTCAGGTTTTTAGTGTTTGTAAGGTGCCCAGAGTCATATATATGAGATGGGTAGCTATATAAATTGGAATAATTTTAATAAATTTAAATAAATAAAACAATACAAAATACAGGGCAGAAGTTTGATCTTTAGGAAATATAATCATTAAAGATTTATAGTCAGGGCTAACTGAGTAGCTTTGCACCATGCTGAAAAACACTTTTTTTTCACCTCTGAAATCCCAACTAATGCACATCTTGAAAGTAGTACAACATTCAGGAGAAGAAACATTCCAAAGGATCAATGAGGTTTTTCCCCTTTTGTGTGGGTTTGAAAACAGAGAATGTGTTGGTCCTCATATAAGTGTTAAGTTTTCTCTAGTCCTTTTTCCCTTTGATATTCTGACACACCCCCCCCCACCTCATTGTATGTTGCATTCTCGTATGTAAATGAAATATTATTTTCTCTTCTTTTTTGAAGTTTTTATGTCACCTGAAAATAGAAATGGAAAATCAGAACACCACAGTGACTTCTTTTGCCCTTCTGGGATTTTCATACAGCCTGACAGTTAATATATTACTCTTCTTGCTATTTTTCCTTATGTATGCCCTAACCTTACTGGGAAATATGGTGATTCTGGTAGTCACAAGTCATCTCCCCAGCCCCATGTACTTTTTTCTAACACACCTGGCTTTTCTTGATATCTGTTTTTCTTCCGTCACTGTGCCAAAGCTGCTGGTGATCTTCCTGGCAAGAAAGAGTATTTCATACCTTGGCTGCTTAACTCAGATGTTCTTTGTCTTTCTCACAGGAAGCACTGAAGGTTACCTCCTTGCAGCAATGGCTTATGACCGATATGCTGCCATTTGCAAGCCCCTCCATTATGTTCAAATTATGAACAAAGTGTCTTGTAGGTGTCTGGTGGGCGGTGCATGGGCACTTGGTTTCTTATGTGCTATGACAAATATATTACCTGCTTTGGAGCTATCTTTCTGTGGACCAAATATTATCAGGGATTTCAGCTGTGAATTTCCATCTCTACTTGCCTTATCCTGTACAGAAACATCCCCCAATTGGTTCATATTCCTAATATCTGGTAGTGCTGTTGCAAGTTCTTCCTTGATTGTCATCCTAGTCTCCTACATCCACATCATCTCAACTATCCTGAAGCTTAACTCAACAGAAGCAAAAAAGAAAACTTTCTCTACCTGCAGTTCTCATCTTATTGTTGTGGTTTTGTATTATGGCACTGCCTGCTTTAGGAATATGAGGCCCAGCTCAGCCTCCTCAGTTATCATAGATGAACTCTTTTCTATTCAATACAAGATTTTAACCCCTATGCTGAACCCCCTTATCTACAGCCTGAAAAACAGGGAAGTGAAGGAAGCCATAAAAAAACTAATGGGGTACAAAGCATTGATTTCTTGTACTATGTAAAATGCATTTACACACGTGCAGATGTGTGCATGTATGTGCATAAACATGTGTTTATATTTCTCTCTCTCTTTCTCTCTCTCTCTCTCCCTCCCTCCCTCCTAACGCTGATCAGTGACCAATGCATTGCTTTGGAAAGGTATTTGGATGCTGTGTAAACTTGTGTGACTCCCAGCCATATGAATCATGATATTGGTGATGATGGTGATTATGATGTTCACAATAATAAATGCTAGTAGAATTAAATTACCCCCCCCCCCCCAATATGAGCTTTTTGCATTTAGGAATTTTATTTTAACAGTAGGACTTTTTAGTCTAGCTGCTGACATTTGTCACAATCTGCTGTATGCTACAGTAGAAGCTCAAGACATCAACTCTCTTTGACCAATTAACAGGCTGGATGTGATGGAAACTTTACTCCTCTGCATATGAAAGCAAGCTTTTAGCTGTAAAGTTGCTGCTGAAGCCTCATCTTGGGTAGGCCTACCACCTGTTAGTAGCACAGCACCTGCAAGGCTGCCTTGAAGAAGTTGTGTGATTAATCTGACCATATTCTACTGAGCTCAGGTACCTCCAAGGAACAGTCAGGCATGTATCAATGGTTTCCACCCTCCTGTATGGGTCTGGAAATTATGTACTCTGTCCCAGTTGACAGTACATCACCAGCAGTGGCTGGCAAAACAAATGAATGAGTGCACCATTTTTACCAGCAGCTATCTAATGTGGTGAGTTGGGCCAGGGCATTTTCCTCTCTCCCATTGAGATGTTTGTGACATTTAGTGCCTTCCCATGAGATGGATCTCTGAAGATGCTGAGCTTCCTATGTTCCTAACTTTCAACCTTTCTGGTCTCCAAGAAATTGACCATCTCACCTCAAATCTGTTTACCTCCTCTTGGTAGGTCATAATGCACAGTTTGAGAATCCTTGACAGAAAAGAAATATGCAAAATTATGCAAGGGGGCTCATTATACTTTCCTTTAAAATTGTCATGGTTGTTGTTTAACTGTATTAAAGATTGCATTTAAATTTGTCCATCATCTCATGTCTTCATGAATTCTGAGTTTCATGAAAAATGTAGAGGGCTTTTGTAGTAGTGATGCTCTGTCTGTCTGATGTTTTCCCAGAGAAATTCCCTTGATGCCTACATTAGGGTCTTTTTAATGCCAGGTAAAAATCCTTCAATTTGCATTTCATATTTTAGAATTTGTGTGATTTGTTGCTGTTTATTTTATTATATTATATTATTTTATATCTTTAAGCCAAATTTACTACCTCATTTCTGTTCCTCCTGGTTTTGTTTTGTTTTTTTTTTCCTGGTTTCTGAAGCTTTTTATGTTTGATGTTCCTTTATTTATTTATTAAATTTATAGACTTTGACAGTGATTTTTTTTCCTTGTGTTGCTTTCCAAATGCATTTTTCCAAACAATTAACTTTTGTTTATATTTCTTTATACTGCCTTTCAAATACATTAAGAATGTTTAACTTCTTGCATTGGATGGTGCAAAAGCACAGTAAATCAATCAATCAATCAATCAATCAATCAATCAATCAATCACTATTTTAACAATGGAAGACCCAATTAAGGCATTGTGGCTTAGGTTAGAGTTCAGTAGATCTCCCATTTACATATTGCATTAAGGGAAGATACAATCGGCTATCTTTGCTTGGTGTTGTGAATGTAGCTTGCAAGGCACAATGCAGAATAGGACTCACCACTTACATCCTGATGAATGAGACAAGGTATCCCACATCTGTTCTACTAAATCCAGTCATTCCCTTGAAATGGTAGATAAATAAGGGTCATTTTTGTTTCCTATCTGGCAAATGGGATTTATACTTACGGTGCCTTGGTCCATTGATGGATACTATGGCTCAGTGAACTTTGGGGACACTATGAGATATACACACTATTCAGTAGTGGATGGAAACTGGAACCATCCTCTATGACATCTATTTAAGTCATGGGTGCAAGAGAATTGTTACTGAAGTATTTACTGGAACATTTCTCAATAAAGATTCAACCTGGTTTATTTGGATTTCATTTTGGGACAGACTTTCTTGAAATGTTCTGCATATTTATCTTAGGGCCGTATTTACTCAAGCAAGATTTGAGCAGTTGGACACAGTGGTTAAATATGGAATATTTAACGAAGTCCCTTATAACTAATGCACTTGTATTTGTGGAGCTCCAGAGGTAGAAGACAGAATATATACATTATTTGAATGTCAACTGTATATAAAAAAAAGGGATCAGTATCTTGGCAGCAGATTAAATGAATGATTTATTGGGATCCATATATTAAAACAACATATTTAATGTGCGGTCAGAATTCAAAAATTATATGTACTATGGCCCTTTATTTGAACAAAACAGTACAGTTAAGATCTGCATATGTGGATCTGATCAGAGTAAATTGTAGGGGTGATACAGAAATATGATTTACATCTTTCATTCATTTTAATTTTAATGTTTTTCATATCCTATTTTTAATATATGGTCTTAATAATGTCTTATGTTTTATATGTTTTATACTCTGTATCTTGATATGGCCTAATGGCTAGTCAATAATACACTATAAATAGACTACAAAAAGATGTCCTGCAAATTCAGATTTGAAACATTTGGAGGCTGATTGGTCATAAATCTAAGTAGTGCTTGATGAGGTCCAGGTAACTTTAACCATTGAGAGGTTCAGCATTAATGGTGCTTGACCTCTCTAACACTTGCCTATCTAAAAAAATGTATTTTATGTTCTCCTCCTCCTCCTCCTCCTTAGCTCACCTGTGGAACTGCCTACCACTTTAGTGGGGGAGGTGGAAGAAAGGAAGTTGCAGACCATGGGGAAAACTGCATCCCTGCTACCCATTCAGGCATGTTCCCAAGGGTCCCCTCCCTTAAGGGAGTAAGGGCTCACCCATCAACCACCATACCCCCCAGCCAGCCCTACCTCACCAGCACACATTTAAGTCACTCCCACATCCTTCCTTCAACACCCACAGCCATTAAGAGATTTCAAATTTCTCCCTTGTTTCCAAAGCAGCCAATTACCACTCACCCGCTGGGCCTTGCCACCAGCTGATTGGGCACAGGGGACAGACGGAGGTGGGAAAGAGCTTGGGGATATTCCCATGATGATCACCTGACCTGGGCTAATCACAGTGGTGCAGCAGCACAGTAGTGCTGAGGTAGCCACAAATTTCCCAAATTTCAATCCCATGGGAATAATGGGTCCTGGATTTTGGACACATTCTGTAAGTTCACCCATTTGAGGTACCTTTGTTCAAAAATGGTTGCCCTATGACATACCATTTTGCCCAGTTGAAGATTACAGAAATGAGAGTTTTAGTAGTATATAGATATATGGAAAATAAACTGTGCATTTACATATTTTTCTTTTTAAAAAATCAGCATTACTATTGTTTTCTAGTTGCTATTGTAAAGGAGGACAACAGAAAAATCATATAAAAATATCAGCAAATCATTCAAACCTTTCTTTTTCTCAAGTGTGGAAGAGTGAATTCACCACCTGGAGTGAGCAAGCATTTTTTCCCTCCTGGGATCCAGACTTTTGCTGCTACCTGGGAAAGGGGGTTAAAACAGCCCCAAACCTCTCCTTAATTGGAGAGTTTGCTTTATTAAAAGGGAACTGAAAACAAGCAAGTGTTTGGGTGTGTGAAGGAAAAGAGCCAAACCAGAAGACAGCAGAGATATGGGAAAGAGAAACTCCAGCCCAAAGGCAAGAACTTCATAGTAGTTTTCAGACAGCAAGAGAAAACATCAGTTTGGGGAGCTGCAAGACCATCAAGAGGCAGAGGTGAGAGAGGAGGCAGGAAACGACTAGAGTCTGACTAGAGTCTGAAAACCCAAGCAAGACTGCTGGGTGCAGCAGCCCAAGTGCAGAGCTCTACAAGCCAACTCCAGAAACAGAGGACTGTGAGGGTTTGGAGGGAGGGAGAAAAGCCCATTTGCAAGTCCATAAAGGAGTGAAAAGGGTTTTCAGGTGCAAATGAACTGAGATCAGCTACAAGAGCTGAAGACCTGGGGGGAAAGGAAAGGTTTAAAGGAGAAACAGTTAAAATAAGGAAAACATAGTTTTAACATAAGAATAGGAATAGAGAAATAGGAAAAAGAGTAGGAAATGTGTAGATTAAATAAGATTAGAGAGAGGATAATAGTAAACTTATAGTAATAAGAAGATAGTAGAATAAGATAGTTTAGTTTTGTAAAATAAAACAGTTTTGTGTGGGAAAAACACATTCAGTCTTTGTGTTTGGGTCCTGTACCATATTAAGAAAATCCTAAAAACAAGTCAGTGGCATATGTAAATCGTCCTATTATATTTTCCCCTAAATGTTGTTGTTGTTCCCTTGTTTGCCTTTTGGAAGAATTAGCATTAATGTTCTACTCAAATTCCAAATTGTGATTTACAGCCAAATATTACAGTTTTAGTGGTTTGTTTTGTTTTTATATACAAATTAGAATTTTCTCCTGGCATTTGACCTACAGCACGACTGCACAGTGCAGCATAAAGTGGATTAATTGTGATATGAAAGGGAAAGAATAACACTTAGGATGCTGCCAATAAGGTGCTAGGGCTTCTTACTTTATGATGCAACAAATCTTTCAAATCTCAAGTAGAAAAAAATGTTTGAGCACCTCACTTATTGAGGTTTTTAGACTTAGAGGTGGGCAATCAGGAAGCCACTATGTGACCTCCAAATCCTTCTGTCTGCAACCTTGAGGATCTTCTCAAAATTGTATGGCTCAATTTGGCAAATATGATGAATTACTACAGGACTAGTTGTTTGTTTCCTCACTGATTTTCAGTGGGAAATGAAATATACAGTATGTTCCCTCTGACCAGTTTAACATGTATATTAGTGTCAAAAGTAACTGATACCCGCCCCTGGAATATGGAGAAAATGGCCCCAATTTCCATCCTACTTCTCCAGCTATATTATCATGTGATGACTATTCCCTTGGGGCAGTTGGCTGAGTAAGTAACAAAACGTTGGTTCCATTATGGAAAGAATGAAAATAATTCCTCACTTATACTGAAATCGGATATGGTGATTCCTTTCCTTTCCTTTCCTTTCCTTTCCTTTCCTTTCCTTTCCTTTCCTTTCCTTTCCTTTCCTTTCCTTTCCTTTCCTTTCCTTTCCTTTCCTTTCCTTTCCAATTTGGTGTACTAAAAAGTTTCTATGCCACCACTTTATGTCATCTCTCTAAGGTTGTAAAGAACAGCTTCATCCTGATCAGAATCATCAATTCTAATTTGGCTCAACAAGACAACTTCAGGTAAAATTTGTTTCAGAAAGTCTGATTATCAAATTGATTGAAGTAGCTGAGTGGAAGCCTTAGAAGAGGATTCTGTGAGGTGAGGTGTGATAGAAGCTGTACAATGCTAGAGGAAAGGCTACTGTACATCAGCAAAGGAAAGCTTATTTTTCCTTTACTTTCAGTATTTCATTGTTATGTGAATCTGTCTGCAGACGTTTCTTGATATGTACCAGAAAATTAGATAAGGGCTTCAGGTTCTAGTGCAAAAAGTAATGCACAACATACTCAGATAGTTCCTGACTGAAAAGGTTTAGAAAAAGGTATGTGTGTCCTGGGATAGTCTAGGGTTTTTTTTCTCCCTAGATTTTATTTATTTTTATTGAATGCTTACAGCTGACAGACCAGGTTGGAGACAGGTCATCATCGATAAAATCTACCTCTGTGGTTGCTAAGAGTCAACATGACTTGATAGCATACTGTATAATCCATCCATCGATCCATCGATCCATCAATGCTGACCTCAAATCCAAAGCCCTGCACAATTTGAAAGCAGTGCCAAAATCAGGAAAAGAAGCATTCCAAAGGAAAAATGCCACCCACCAACCCCCAAGTATTCATTGGAAAATATAGAATAGGTTGTTGCTGTATAAGTGGGAATCACAATTTTCACTATTCCAATTTTTCTCCTCTGCTCTTCCATCCCCACCCCTAAGTGTGCAATGCATTCTACCCCCTAAATCATGACAATGGCAGTTCATTTTCTCTCCTTTTCTTGAAGTTTCTACATCATCTGAAGATGGAAACAGAAAATCGAAGTACCACAGTCACTTCCTTTGTCCTTTGGGGATTTTCGTATAACTTGCTGGTGAATATCTTCCTCTTCTTTGTATTCCTCTTTATTTATGTCCTAACGTTACTGGGAAATGTAGTCATTATAGTTGCTACAAGTCATCTCTACAGCCCCATGTACTTTTTTCTGGCTCATCTGGCTTTTCTTGATATCTGTTTTTCCTCTGTCACTGTGCCTAAGCTCTTAGGGATTTTTACTCAAAGGCAGGCTATTTCGTATTCTGCTTGTTTTGCCCAAATGTTCTTTATTCTGCTAACAGGAAGCAGTGAAGCTTTCATTCTTGCAGCAATGGCCTATGACCGATATGCTGCCATTTGCAAACCCCTCCATTATGTACAAATTATGAACAAAGCATGTTGTAGATGGCTGGTGGGTGGTGCATGGACAATGGCTTTTTCATATGCCTTGATAAACACATTTCTTGCCTTGAAGCTGGATTTCTGTGGACCAACTTTTATCGGGGATTTCAGTTGTGAATTTCCAGCTGTACTTGCCTTATCTTGCACAGAGACACTTTCCAATTGGGTAGTATTCCTCATAAGTGGTATTACTATTGTCATATCTTCACTGACTCTGATTCTATTTTCCTACAGCCACATAATTTCAACTATCCTGAAGTTGAACTCCATAGAAGCAAAGAGAAAAACTTTCTCTACCTGTAGTGCTCACCTTATTGTTGTGGTTTTGTATTATAGTACTGGATGTTTTAGGCATATGAGGCCCAGCTCAGCCTCCTCAATTTTTGTGGATGAACTCTTCTCTATTCAATACAAGATTTCAACCCCTATGCTGAACCCCCTTATCTACAGTCTGAAAAACAGGGAAGTGAAGGAAGCCATCAAAAATCTAATGCGTGACAATCCCTTGATTTCTTGTACTATGTAAAATAGGATGATATACAGGTGAAACTCGAAAAATTAGAATATCGTGCAAATGTTCATTTATGTCAGTATGGCAACTCAAAAGGTTAAACCAATATATGAGATAGACGCATTACATGCAAAGCGAGATATGTCAAGCCTTACTTTGGTATAATTGTGATGATTATGGCGTACAGCTTATGAAAACCCCAAATTCACAATCTCAGAAAATTAGAATAGTGTGAAAGGTTCAATATTCTAGGCTCAGAGTGTCCCCCTCTAATCAGCTAATGAAACCATAACACCTGCAAAGGGTTCCTGAGCCTTTCAATGGTCTCTCAGGCTGGTTCAGTAGGAATCACAAGCATGGGAAAGACTGCTGACCTGACAGTTGTGCAGAAAACCATCATTGACACCCTCCATAAGGAGGGAAAGCCCCAAAAGGGAATTGCAAAAGAAGTGGGATGTTCCCAAAGTGCTGTATCAAAGCACATCAGTGGAAGGTTATGTGGAAGGGAAAAGTGTGGTAGAAAAAGGTGCACAACCAGCAGGGATGACAGCAGCCTGGAGAGGATTGTCAGGAAAAGGCAATTCAAAAGTGTTGGGGACTTTCACAAGGAGTGGACTGAGGCTGGAGTTAGTGCATCAAGAGCCACCACACACAGATGGATCCTGGACATGGGCTTCAAATGTCGTATTCCTCTTGTCAAGCCGCTCCTGAACAACAAACACCTTCAGAAGCATCTTACCTGGGCTACAGAAAAAAAAAAAAAGAACTGGTCTGTTGCCCAGTGGTCCAAAGTCCTCTTTTTTGATGAGAGCAAACTTTGCATCACATTTGGGAACCAAGGACCCAGAGTCTGGAGGAAGAATGGAGGGGCACACAATGCACGATGCTCGAAGTCCAGTGTGAAGTTTCCACAGTCTGTGTTGATTTGGGGAGCCATGTCATCTGCTGGTGTTGGTCCACTGTGCTTCATTAAGTCCAGGGTCAACGCAGCCATCTACCAGGAGATTTTGGAGCACTTCATGCTTCCTTCTGCAGACGAGCTTTATGGGGATGCTGACTTCATTTTCCAGCAGGACTTGGCACCTGCCTACACTGCCAAAAGTACCAAAACCTAGTTCAATGACCATGGGATTACTGTGCTTGATTGGCCAGCAAACTCACCTGACCTGAACCCCATAGAGAATCTATGGGGCATTGCCAATAGAAAGATGAGGGACATGAGACCAAACAATGCAGTGGAGCTGAAGGCCGCTATTGAAGCATCCTGGTCTTCCATAACACCTCAGCAGTGCCACAGGCTGATAGCATCCATGCCACGCCGCATTGTGGCAGTCATTGCTGCAAAAAGGGCCCAAATCAAGTACTGGGTACATATGCATGCTTCTACTTTGCAGAGGTCCGATATTGTTCTATTTCCAATCCTTGTGTTATTGATGTCATATAATATTCGAATTTTCTGAGATTGTGAATTTGGGGTTTTCATAAGCTGTATGCCATAATCATCACAATTATACCAAAGTAAGGCTTGACATATCTCGCTCTGCATGTAATGAGTCTATCTCATATATTGGTTTCACCTTTTGAGTTGCCATACTGACATAAATGAACATTTTCACGATATTTTAATTTTTCGAGTTTCACCTGTACCATGCAGACGGTAAGCTGAGAAATGAATGTGTTCTTTTGGAACGGTTTTCCAAAATTTCTTGGTTCATATAAATTAACAGATGTGGTTGAATGAATATAATTGGATTTCATTTGTATAGTCGTAATTTACTAGGATTATTTTTATGATCAAGTATCATTCAGATACTATCTCTTAAAGCCAGATATTTTTAGAACAATATTCCAAATATCTTCTACTGATGTGTCTTATTGAGATAGTTGTATTATGTAGCAGGCATTCTCAAAGCTTTTGGTTGTATGACATCCTTAAGTAATAAGTGAATTTGTGTGACCATCCCCAAGAATCATAATATTGATGTTGATCATGATGATGACAATGATGAGAATTGCTAGTTTAATGAAACGTTCTCCATTGTGTATTGCTATTTGCATGAAGAATTCTGTATGTCATTTGACAAAAAGTGAATATTTATTTTGATGAGACAAATATTTATTAGTCTGAACACACACTTTGTTTCTTCCTTTTATATTATGGAGTTAATCAATCTCACATTAAAATAATGTAACTTAGTTTTCCCTCTAAAGAGTGTGTTCTTAATCTTTTTTTTTTTTTTTTTTTAATGCTATGAGTCTGTTGTGAGTCTGGTAAAATGTAAGGATCCCAATTGTCTTTATCTATAGTTACCTTTAAAAAAAGCATTAACAAACTGTACTAGAGTAATATATGTGAAAGTAAAGTTGTCATTGTTTTTTTTTCCTCATCCAACTTCATAGACCTTCTGAACTTCTAATGGTAGGTGGGAATGACCTTGGGACATGGCTAGAAACACTGCCTAGAAAACAATCAATTAAGAGACAGTATAGCCCACAGCTGGATAGTGGGCATGTCGAGAGACTCAGAAGGTTCCCTCCCTAGTTTCTCAGGCTGTAAAGGAGACAGCAGGGGAATTTCAGCTGTCAAGATTCTCTTAATGTAACAGAAATTAACAATAAAGTAGAATTAGCTCACCTGATTTTTTTTTTTTTTTTTTTCCTGTCTGGTCTACCTGGTAAGGCTGACAAAAATATATTCATAGACTACCAAGGGGTCTATTGAGCCCAGCTTAAGTATCCCTGGTCTAATGACTGTTTGTCCCATGCTACACCCTCAAGCCACTATACTATTTCCCAATTAGCAGAGGATGATGGGATATGATCTCCTTTCTGCACAGTGAACAGTTGGGGAAAAGCTGCTTCTAGGGAGTTATTATGGTTTTGATAAGTGGAAAGCTTTATTTGCCCATATCCTGCTGAGCTGAAATTCTTCCAAGGGGCTAGAAGATGGAAGGCTGGGCCATCTAACCTTTAGGTTGGCTCTGAGGGCATGGCCCTACTTGGGTGGGTCCTGTGCTTTTCTTCCTTGTCAGCCATCGGGCACATAAAGAGTGAGCTTCTTCCCCACTTGCCTTCCCCAACAGTCAGAACTGTGCTGTAATGGTATGTGGGAAATTCCTTGGTAGAATGGGCCGAGAGGTGCTGCGTAGGAAATGGTCTGATAAGAGATAGCATAGCCCACAGCTGGATAGTGGGCAGGGCAAAAGGCTCAGAAGAAACCCTCTCTAATTGCAGCCATTGAACTCTCTGCCTGCCTGCCTTTCATCCCTTGTCACTATTCAGAGGCTGAGGTGCCAATTTTATACCTATTTGCATGACATACCAACATCTCATTCAAAATAATTTTTTGCTTAGCATGCCATATGATCATGAATGCCACCTAATGTCCTTCTTAGTAGTAAAGATTTTATGCAATATACACTTTTAAGTGCAGTAAAGTCAAATATAAAATCATAATACAGTGCAAACCAATATCACAAAACTAACAATTCAACATAGCATTACCATCCAGTTAAATAAATTATCTAACCCAGGCGCCACCAAAATTTAAACTGTTATGGAATGTTGCCATTCATAAGAAAGTTGTCCAACTTATTTAATACTCTTAGTGTGTGTGTGGGAGTGGGGGTGGGGGTGAGGTGGGGAATGGCCTTTTCAAATCTCAGCTATTCAGATTCTAAAAGGAGGAGACTCAATTCCAAGGAGCAGAAGCTGGATGAGAAAAACCTGGACAGGTTGTGAGAAAGAAGAAATAGGGGAGAATTGGAAGAAGTCAAGGACTGTGCTATTCTGGGTGTGAACTGGAGGGAAAACAGCAGTGTCAGGAAGACCACCTAATAAAATGCTACAACAATTCAGATGAGACTGCACCAAGCATGAACTAACTGCTTTGCTATCTTAATAGTTTGAAAAGGACGCATAATCATAAGATGGAAATTAGTAGTTTTTGTGGCCTTATCACTGCAATCATCATGGATAAGAGCTCCCAAATCTCACACTCCTAGAAACATCAGCAGCTGACAATCCTAAAAAATGATTAATAAATAAATAAATAAATACATAAATAAAAGCCAGTGTAGGAGACTCGGTAGGAGCAATAGAATGACAGAAAATCAATAAATAAACCTACGTTTGATTTAAAAATAGTAGGGACAGTCAAGCATTTAAAGCTCATCAAATGTTGAGGTCAACATTTTAGTCATGTTGGGGTGCTTTAGGGGGATGTTGAGTAAGAGAATTGGAGAGAATTCCTTCCATAGGCCTCTGGCTCAAACCCAGATCTCACTCCTCCCAAAGCACCAAGAAATATGCCACACAGTTTTGTCTGCAGTCCTTTTGGTCACCAGATGGATTCCTGGGCCACTCCACAAAGTTGGGGGCTGAGTTGCAACACATAACCCATCAGAAGTATTTTAAAAATATTGCTTAAAATAACAGAGATCAAGACTTGCTACTGGAGCATTTTGGCTGCCATCTTCTGCTTACAGTTTATGTTGAAAAGTCTAATTTATTCTTCCATTTCTATGGGAACAAAATTTATTGCTATGTCTCAATATCCTTTCTGGAACACACAATGGAAACCCATTCACTGACAGCACCCTTAAACGTAATCTCATAAAGGCCATATTCCACCGACTTGTATATACCTGAAGAGGAGTTTCTTTCAATCAACTCATGTGGTTGCTGATGAAAGGAGGGTACAGACACCTTGGCCACATTGCCTTGAGCTCTCAGAGAAAAATCAAAGTAGGAAATGCTTTAAAGAAATAAACACGAGTTCCAGTGGTGCCCAGAAAATCAAAGGTGTTGTCACCTCAATAGTGCATGCATGCTTATCTCACGTGGGAAAGTCAAAGGCTTTGCAGAGCTGTTAGGAATTATCAGCCTGCGTGCTCAACACTGGATAGAATTGGAAACATAACAAGGAAAGGAAATAAAACTCAACTGTTATTCCTGTACATACGCCAATGCCATGATGTGTATGGCATCATTTCTCCCAAAGGAAACTGCTGGTATTAGAGACACCAAACACATACCTGCATGTGAAATGAGCATCGACAGTCCTTAGCAGCCAAGAAGTGATACAGCCCTTTAAAACTACAGAACCTGTGCAGAATCTCAGTTTGGCCTCAGTGCAGATTGCAGGGAGCATCTAGAAGAAAGGTATGAATAGGTAAGCTTTCTAAGAAAAGGAAGTATGCTTTGCTTAAAATAAATAAAAATAAATAAATAAAACCCAACACAGTGTTGTGTTAAATAAAGTTGATTATTATTTATTTACTTATTTTACTCCTCTGAAATTTATCAAGCAGGATCCCACCTAGTTCATTCTTTGAACAATTCAGTGAATTGTTCAGATAATGAAGGATAAGGCATTGCTAAATACTGCACAGAACTGCTGCCAATAATTGTAGACCAGTTTTTTCACAATCTCTTATTTCTTTATCAAATTGTGGGACCTTTTCTGAAAGACAACATGTTGGGGAAATAGTATAGGGAATACTGAAATAGACCTATCAATGTTTTGACTTTGTAGCAGGCTTCTTCTGTGATTCATTTTGCTACTCATTGGAATTTCAATGCAGTAGCAATTGCATATTGTAAGCCAGTTCGATGGTACTGTTTCTACTCATCCTTGTGCATGACATATATTTCATATTATCATTTGGAAGCAAGGATACATAGGTAAATTCAGGCTACAAAATCCTTCCCAAAAGAAGGAAATTGTAATAATATCATATAATATAATAATATATAAATATAAAACATATGTAAAATACACTTTGTATTTATGTTTTTCTTTAAAAAATCACCATTAGTATTTTATAGTTGTTGGTTTAAAGGAGGACAATAGAAAAATCATATAAAATTATCTGCAAATCATTCAAGCCTTTCTTCTTCCCAAGTCAGTGGCATATGTAAATCTTCCCATTATATTTCCAATAGATGTTGCTATTGTTCCCTTGTTTGGCTATATGGAAGAATTGGCATTGACTATGAGTCAACATGATCTGACTTTTTGAAAGCAGGGCCAAAGTCCAGAAAATAAAAAATTCAAAGGAGAAATCCCCCCGCAATGTATTCATTTGAAAGCATAGAAGTGTTTGTTGCCATATAACTTGGAATCACCATTTTCACTATTCCAACTTTTTCCCTCTGTTCTTCAATCCCCACCCCTAGGTCTGCAATGCATTCTACCCCCTAAATCATGACAATGGCAGTTCATTTTCTCTCCTTTTCTTGAAGTTTCTACATCATCTGAAGATGGAAACAGAAAATCGAAGTACCACAATCACTTCCTTTGTCCTTTGGGGATTTTCATATTACTTGCCAGTGAATATCTTCCTCTTCTTTGTATTCCTCTTTATTTATGTCCTAACGTTACTGGGAAATGTAGTCATTCTAGTTGCTACAAGTCATCTCTGCAGCCCCATGTACTTTTTTCTGGCTCATCTGGCTCTTTTTGATATCTGTTTTTCCTCTGTCACTGTGCCTAAGCTCTTAGGGATTTTTACTCAAAGGCAGGATATTTCGTATTTTGGCTGTTTTGCCCAAATGTTCTTTATTATGCTATTGGGAAGCAATGAAGCTTACATTCTTGCAGCAATGGCCTATGACCGATATGCTGCCATTTGCAAACCCCTCCATTATGTTCAAATTATGAACAAAGCATGTTGTAGATGGCTGGTGGGTGGTGCATGGGCAATGGCTTTTTCATATGCCTTGATAAACACCTTTCCTGCTTTGAAGCTGGATTTCTGTGGACCAAATTTTATCAGGGATTTCAGTTGTGAATTTCCATCTCTACTTGCCTTATCTTGCACAGACACATTTTCCAATTGGATATTATTCCTCATAACTGGTAGTACTGTTGCCATATCTTCATTGAGTCTGATTCTATTTTCCTACATCCATATCATCTCAACTATCCTGAAGCTGAACTCTGCAGAAGCAAAAAGAAAAACCTTCTCTACCTGTAGTGCTCACCTTATTGTTGTGGTTTTGTATTATAGTACTGGATGTTTTAGGAATATGAGGCCCAGCTCAGCCTCCTCAATTATTGTGGATGAGCTCTTCTCTGTTCAGTATAGCATTTCAACACCCATGCTGAACCCCCTTATCTACAGCCTGAAAAACAGGGAAGTGAAAGAAGCCATCAAAAAGCTAATGCGTTACAAAGCCTGAATTTCTTGTACAGCGTAAAATGGCTTGATATAAAGCTAACTGAATATTGTCCAAACTGTGAGCTGAGAAATGGATATGTTCTTTTGGAAAGCTATTCCAGAGCTTCTTGGTTCATACAGATTAACAGATATGGTTGAATCAAAAGATTTAGATTTCATTTCTATTGTCATAGTTTAGTAGGCTTCTTTTAATGATCAATCAGCATTCAGATAATATCTCTTAAAGCCAGATATTTTTATAACTATTGTTAAAATTTGTTCTAGTGATGAGTCTCCTTCAGATAATTGTTTTGTGTAGCAGGGATTCTCAAAGTGTGTGGTTGTATGACATCCTAAACTAATAAGTGAATTTGTGTGATCATTCCCAAGAATCATGATATTGATGGTGATGAGGATGATGATGAAATGATGCAAACTGCGAGTGGACTGAAACTTTCTGCATTTTTGTAGCACTTTTTTTGTGGATAATTCTGTATGTAACTTGATAAAAAGTGAATATATATTTTGACAAGACAATCATTTTTTTATATCAACAGACACTTGTTTCTTCATTTTATATCATGGAGTCAAGCTCACATCAAAATAATGTAACTTTGTTTTCCCTCTAAAGTGAGGGATCTTAATTACTTTTATGCTATGGCGAAATATTAGGACCCCAATTATGATCAACTACAGTGATATATACATACATACATACATACACACACACAAATAAATATGGTTAAGTTTTAGCTTAACCAGTTTTTGGTAATGTTTATCCTGTCATAAATTCCTTTGGAATGAAATACAGAAATACAGAATTTTGTGCGAAACAGGATCAATGGTAGAATGTATTTTCATCCTTACCTATGACTTGTATTTTGCATTAGCACTGGGGAACAAAGATGCATATATACATTCTGGTTGAAAGAATAAATTTGTTAAAATCATTGATGTATTTCATTCCGCCCCCCTCTGAAATGGGTACATTAAGCTTCTACTAAATTTAATATGCATATTATCATCACAAGGAATAATTTCCTGATCATACATGGAAGAGGTGACCAACTATCCTAATGCCATTTCTTATTTGGGAATATTAGGAAAAGTTGGTGAGGTAATTGGGCCATGGACTATTCAAACTGCATAATTTCATTATTTTTTTGGCTGTCTTGACTCCCACATATTCATGTCAGGTTTTATATGTGTTGGAAGTGGGTGATGGTGGTGGAATTAGTGTTTTAAAAACTCAAAATTAAAAAAAAAAAGACTATGTGTGTGTGTGTTTGTGTGTGTGTGTGTGTATGCTATGTGCTGCCCTTTAGTATCCACTTGATCCTGGCACTGCCACCATATAGCAGCATGTAGGAGAACTGACTCAGATTATAGGATAAATAGTTGGAGGTCTCAAATTCCCCCCCAGAAAATCTGGGTTCCTGTAACATGATCCTGTCTCTCACATCCCAAATAGCAACTCGGTGGTTACTGTTATCACAACCTGTTTCCATCTCACCTAATATCCTCAAAAAATGCCAAAAGAAAAAGAAAAAGAAAGACCTTTCAGTGGTGTAACCATGCAGCTAGAAGGTTCAGTCCTTCTTCCAAATCCAAGGGAGATAAGCACATTTCACAGGAGAAAACAAAACATCAATCTTTGAAATTTTAACATTCAAGTATTAAGATCAGCAATCTGCTTCATTGTCAATTCTGTTTTGATCTCCCAACGAAAAGCCAAATGGCAAGGGCACTAAGCAACTACACAAACAAAAACAGATAGCAAATCTTGATTTTCTAATGGGGCCTTGTCCAGTAAAGGCATCTTCACTTCCACACTGTAAATATGCTCACTTCTTATGTGGAATTCCAGAGGTTCAGGAGAGAAAATTTGGGGGACTGAAAACTTCACATGAGCTGTGTTTGGAGACATAACACAGAAAGGAAGTAAACCTCCAAGCTGATTACTCCTCTGACTACCTCTAACATCTACGAAGGTCTGTCTGCTTGCCCCAAGAGGAACAATTCACTACTGCCAATACTGAACTCATATGAATGTAAGAAATGAATATTTATAAGTTTTTAGCAGTCAATAACAGATGCAGCATTTTACAGTCTAAAAAAAAAAAAAATCGACAAAGAACATCAGGTAAACTTCTACTAGATGGTTTTTTTCAAGATTTTCTAAAAACAAGAAAGGAATTGGTAAGCTTCTTAAAAAAAGAAGCAAGCTTTTCTAATTTTTTTTTTATCCCACCTCCCAATGCTTCAGTATTACTCCTAATAAAACATTGTTGGCTAAAGATGAATAATTCAGTAGAAAGCCATGTTTTAGATTAAATAAAGTAACGTTAACCATATTTTTTTTTAATTCTTCGGGAGTAGAACTAAAAGCACCTTTAGAAATCTGATGTTCTTAAATTTTAAATAAGCTAAAATAATTCTTCCCCTTCCCTCTTTCTTTCTTCCCTGATAAAGGGGAACTACAGCTTTTCCAAGCAAGGATTTGACATTCGGTACAATCCATGTACCTTCCAGTGAAAGAACAACACTGGGAAAACTGATTTTGTTTGCTTTGCTTTGATGGTATCCTGACGCCAAGCTTCCTATAATGTGAAAACATGTCAACTTTCCTTTTGAAGGTGAGACAGTTGAAATTAAAAGATGAAAGGGGGGGGGGGGGGAACCTTCTGCAACTCTTCCATAAAGGAAAATCCAGCAGCCTTCCCTTAAATCTTAAACACTGAAATGCATCTAATTTTCTATATTACTCTCATGAAGTATAAATATTTCTATAACATTGGGAAATCTGATATTTTTCCTACAATACTTAGAATACATAGGAGAAAGTTCCATGTTTCTCCTCTGACATCTTTAGCGAAAACAGAGCTGATATAAATTCTGTTATCTGTTATAAATTCTTCAGGATAGTGATAATGTTTATCTGCTATAATTTCTGATTACCATCCCAAGCCAGTTCAATGGTAGAATTTCTATTCATCTTTGAGTATGACATGTATTTTGTATTATCACTGGGAAACAAGGATACATAGATAAATTCTGGCAAGAAAATCCTCCTCAAAAGAAGGAAATTAATATCATATCATATAGAAATATTAATATAATATATATGTAAAATAAACTGTGTATTTATGTATTTTTCTTTTTCAAAAAATCAGCATTACTATTGTTTTCTAGTTGTTGTTTTAAAGGAGGACAACAGAAAAATCAGAAAAAATATCAGCAAATCATTCAAACCATTCTTTTTCCCAAGTGTGGAAGAGTGAACTCACCACCTGGAGTGAGCAAGTATTTTTTTTCCCTCCTGGGATCCAGACGTTTGGTGCTACCTGGGAAAGGGGGTTAAAACAGCCCCAACCCTCTCCTTAAATAGAGAGTTTGTTTTACTAAAAGGGAACTGAAAACAAGCAAGTGTTTGGGTGTGTCAAGGAAAAGAGCCAAACCAGGAAGGCAGCAGAGACATGGGAAAGAGAAACTCCAGCCCAAAGGCAAGAACTTCACAGTAGTCTTCAGACAGCAAGAGAAAACATCAATTTGGGGAGCTGCAAGACCATGAAGAGGCAGAGGTGAGAGAGGAGGCAGGAAACGACTAGAGTCCAACTAGAGTCTGAAAACCCAAGCAAGGCCGCTGGGTGCAGCAGCCCAAGTGCAGAGCTCTACAAGCCAACTCCAGAAACAGAGGACTGTGAGTGCTGGGGTGGGGAGGGGGAGAGAGAAAAGCCCATTCGAAATCTATAGAGGAGTTGAAAAGGGTTTTCAGGTGCAAATGGACTGAGCTGAAGACCTGGGGGAAAAGGAAAGGTTTAAAGGAGAAATAGTTAAAATAACAAAAAAACATAGTTTTAATGTAAGAATAGGAATAGAGAAATAGGACAAAGAGTAGGAAATGTATAGATAAAATAAGAATAGAAGCACAATAGTAGTAAACGTATAGTAATAAGATGATAGTAGAATAAAATAGGAGTTTAGTTTTGTAAAATAAAACAGTTTTGTGTGGGAAAAACAAATTCAGTCTGTGTCTGGGTCCTGTACCATATTAAGAAAAATCCTAACACCAAGTCAGTGACATATGTAAATCTTCCGATTATACTTCCCCCTAGGTGTTGCTGTTCTTCCCTTGTTTGCCTGTTTGGAAGAATTAGCATTAATGTTCTACTCAAATTCCACATTGCGATTTATAGCCAACTATTACAGTAAGACTGGTTTGTTTTGTTTTTCAATATGAATTAGAATTTTCTCCTGGCGTTTGACATGCTGCACGACTGGACACAGTAGCATAAAGTGGATTGATTGTGATATGAAAGGGAAAGAATGGCACTTAGGATGCTGCCAATCAGGTGCTGGGATTTCCTACTTTATGTTGCAACAAATCTTCTGAACCTCAAGTAGAAGGAAATGTTTGAACTGCTCACTTATTAAGGTTCTTAGACTTAGAGATGGGCAATCAAGAAGCCACTATGTGACCTCTAAAACCTTCTGTTGGCAACCTGAGGATCTTCTCAAAACTGTATGGCTAAATTTGGCAAATATAATGAATTACTACAGGATTGATTGGTTGTTTCCTCACTGATTTTCAGTGGGAAATTAAATATACAGTATGTTCCCTCTGACCAGTTTAACATGTATACAGTATTACTGTCAAAAGTAATGTATACCTGCTCCTGGAACATGGAGGAAATGGCCCCAAATTCCATCCTATTTCTCCAATTATATACACACACACGTTTATTACAGCCCTAAGGCCAGATACAATCAAAGTATACAATTACAACCATCTTACATATATATATAAAACAAAAAATATCACTTCTCCAGTTATATTAGCATGGGATGACTATTTCCTTGAGGCTGTTTGCAGACAAAAATAATTAAATAACAAAAAAATCATTCCATTTATGAAAAGAATGAAAATAATTGCCCATCTATTCTGAAACTTGAGATGCTGATTTCTTTCTTTTCATTATTTTTTTAACTTGTACTAAAAAGTTGCTATGCCACCACTTTATGCCATCTGTGTGCTAAGGTTGCAAAGAACAGCTTCTCTTGATTAGTATCATCAATTCTAATTAGGTTCATCAAGACAACTTCAGGTAAACTTTGCTTCAGAAAGTCTGATTGTCAAATTGATTGAAGTAGCAGAGTCGAACCCTTAGAAGGGGATTCTGTGTAGGTGCAGTATGTGATAGAAGCTTACAATGCTAGCTGAAATGTTACTGTACATCAGCAAAGAAAGCTTATATTTTTCTTTATTTTCAGTATTTTGTTGTTACAGTCATGTGAAAAAGAAAGTACACCCTCTTTGAGTTCTATGGTTTTACATATCAGGACATAATAAAAATCATCTGGTTCTTACCAGTTCTCAAAAGTAGGTAAATACAACCTCAGATGAACAACAATACATGACATGTTACACCATGTCATCATTTATTTTACAAAAAGAAAGCCAAAATGTAGAAGCCATGTGTCTCTCACATTGTTATGGAGGGATTTTGGCCCACTACTCTTTATAACATTGCTTCAATTCATTGAGGTTTACGGGCATTTGTTTATGCACAGCTCTCTTGCGGTCCTGCCACAGCATTTCAAATGCGTTGAGGTCTGGACTTGGACTGGGCCACTGCAACACCTCGATTTTTATTCTTTTTCAGCCATTCTGATGTAGATTTGCTGGTGTGCTTGGGATCATGGCCCTGTTGCATGACCCAATGTCGGCCAAGCTTTAGCTATCGGAAAGATGGCCTCACATTTGACTCTAGAATACTTTGGTATACAGAGGAGTTCATGGTCAACTCAATGACTGCAAGGTGCCCAGGTCCTATGGCTGCAAAACAAGCCCAAATCATCACCCCTCCACCACCGTGCTTGACGGTTGGTATGAGATGTTTGTGCTGATATGCTGTGTTTGGTTTTCGCCAAACTTGGTGCTGTGCATTATGGCCAAACATCTCCACTTTGGTCTCATCTGTCCAAAGGACAGTGTTCTAGTAGTCTTGTGATTTGTTCAGATGCAACTTTGCAAACCTAAGCCATGCTGCCATGTTCTTTTTAGAGAGAAGAGGCTTTCTCCTGGCAACCCTTCCAAACAACCATACTTGTTCAGTCTTTTTCTAATTGCACTGTCATGAACTTGAACATTTAATGTACTAACTGAGGCCTGTAGAATCTGAGATGTAACTCTTGGATTTTTTGCAATTTCTCTGTGCATTGCACAGTCTGACCTTGGGGTGAATTTGTTGGAACATCCACTCCTGGGAAGATTGTCTTGAATATTCTCCACTTGTGAATCGTCTTCCTCACTGTAGAATGAGGGGCTTTCAATTGTTTGGAAATGGCCTTATAACCCTTCCCAGATTGATGGGCAGCAACAATTGTTTCTCTAAGATCATTGCTGATGTCTTTACTCTTTGGCATTGTGTTAACACACACCCCAATGCTCGAGACCAGCAAACTCCTAAAACTTTGGCTTTTATAGAGGTAGTCCCACTTGCTGATGATCAATTGATCAAGGGCATTTGATTAGCAGCACCTGGCTGCTACTTAGCCTCTTCATACCTATGGAAGCAGTAAAGGTGTACTTAGTTCTTCATACACGGCTTCTCCATTTTGGCTTTCTTTTTGTAAAATAAATGATGACATGGTGTAATATGTCATGTATTGTTGTTCATCTGAGGTTATATTTACCTACTTTTGAGAACTGGTAAGAACCAGATGATTTTTATTATGCCATGATATGTAAAACCATAGAACTCAAAGAGGGTGTACTTTCTTTTTCACATGACTGAATGTGAATATTTCTGCAAACTTTTCTTGATACATACCAGGGAATTAGATAAGGGCTTCAGATTCTAGTCCAAAAGGTAATTCAGAACATACTGAGATAGCTCCTGCCTGGTAGCTTTTCGAAGGCTGTGTGTTTCCTGGGATAGTGCAATTGTTTTCACATTTTATTTCTTTTTATTGAATGCTTACAGCTGAAGGACAAGGTTGGAGACAAATCATCATCAAGAAAATATATCTATGTGATTGCAAAGAGTCAACATGACTTCATGGCATCTAATCCATCCATCGATCCATCAGTCCTAAGCTCAGATCCAAAGCCCTGCACATTTTGAAAGTAATGCCAAAGTCAGGTAAAGAAAAAAATTCAAAGGAGAAATCCCACCCACTCTCGCCCATGTACTGATTTGAAAATATAGAATAGCTTGTTGCCATATAAGTGGGAATCGCAATTTTCTCTATTCCAATTTTTTCCTCCCCTTCTCTTCCATACCCACCCCTAGGTGTGCAATGTATACTACTCCCTAAATCATGCCAAAAACAGTTAATTGTCTCTCCTTTTCTTGAAGTATCTACATCATCTGAAAATGGAAACAGAAAATCGAAGTACCACAATCACTTCCTTTGTCCTTTGGGGATTTTCGTATAACTTGCCAGTGAATATCTTCCTCTTCTTTGTATTCCTCTTTATCTATGTCCTAACTTTACTGGGAAATGTAGTTATTATGGTTGTTACAAGTCATCTCGGCAGCCCCATGTACTTTTTTCTGGCTCATCTGGCTTTTCTTGATATCTGTTTTTCTTCTGTCACTGTGCCTAAGCTGTTAGAGATTTTTACCAAAAGGCAGGCTATTTCATATTCTGGCTGTTTTGCCCAAATGTTCTTTATTCTGCTAACAGGAAGCAATGAAGTATGCCTTCTTGCAGCAATGGCCTATGACCGATATGCTGCCATTTGCAAACCCCTCCATTATGTACAAATTATGAACAAAGCATGTTGTAGATGGCTGGTGGGTGGTGCATGGACAACGGCTTTTTCATATGCCTTGATAAACACATTTCTTGCCTTGAAGCTGGATTTCTGTGGACCAACTTTTATCAGGGATTTCAGTTGTGAATTTCCATCTCTACTTGCCTTATCTTGCACAGACACACTTTCCAATTGGGTAGTATTCCTCATAACTGGTATTACTATTGTCATATCTTCACTGACTCTGATTCTATTTTCCTACAGCCACATAATTTCAACTATCCTGAAGTTGAACTCCACAGAAGCAAAGAGAAAAACTTTCTCTACCTGTAGCGCTCACCTTATTGTTGTGGTTTTGTATTATAGTACTGGATGTTTTAGGCATATGAGGCCAAGCTCAGCCTCCTCAATTTTTGTGGATGAGCTCTTCTCTGTTCAGTATAGCATTTCAACACCCATGCTGAACCCCCTTATCTACAGCCTGAAAAACAGGGAAGTGAAAGAAGCCATCAAAAAGCTATTAGGTTACAAACCCTTGATTTCTTGTACCATGTAAGCTGAGAAATGAATGTGTTCTTTTGGAACGGTATTCCAAAATTTCTTGGTTCATATAAATTAACAGATGTGGTTGAATAAATATAATTGGATTTCATTTTTATAGTCATAATTTACTAGGATTATTTTTATGATCAAGTATCATTCAGATACTATCTCTTAAAGCCAGATATTTTTAGAACAATATTCCAAATATCTTCTACTGATGTGTCTTATTGAGATAGTTGTTTTATGTAGCAGGGATTCTCAAAGCTTGTGGTTGTATGACATCCTTAAGTAATAAGTGAATTTGTGTGACCATCCCCAAGAATCATAATATTGATGTTGATCATGATGATGACAATGATGAGAATTGCTAGTTTAATGAAACGTTCTCCATTGTGTAGTGCTATTTGCATGAAGAATTCTGTATGTCACTTAACAAAAAGTGAATATTTATTTTGATGAGACAAATATTTATTAATCTGAACACACACTTTGTTTCTTCCTTTTATATTATGGAGTTAATCAATCTCACATTAAAATAATGTAACTTAGTTTTCCCTCTAAAGAGTGTGTTCTTAATCTTTTTTTTTTTTTTTTTTTTTTTTTAATGCTATGAGTCTGTTGTGAGTCTGGTAAAATGTAAGGATCCCAATTGTCTTTATCTATAGTTACCTTTAAAAAAAGCATTAACAAACTGTAGTAGAGTAATATATGTGAAAGTAAAGTTGTCATTGGTTTTTTTTCCTCATCCAACTTCATAGACCCTCTGAACTTCTAATGGTAGGTGGGAATGACCTTGGGAGACATGGCAAGAAACACTGCCTAGAAAACAATCAATTAAGAGACAGTATAGCCCACAGCTGGATAGTGGGCAGGTCAAGAGGCTCAGAAGGGACCCTCCCTAGTTTCTCAGGCTGTAAAGGAGACAGCAGGGGAATTTCAGCTGTCAAGATTCTCTTAATGTAACAGAAATTAACAATAAAGTAGAATTAGCTCACCTGATTTTTTTTTCCCCCTGTCTGGTCTACCTGGTAATGCTGACAAAAATATATTCATAGACTACCAAGGGGTCTATTGAGCCCAGCTTAAGGATCCCTGGTCTAATGACTGTTTGTCCCATGCTACACCCTCAAGCCACTATACTATTTCCCAATTAGCAGAGGATGATGGGATATGATCTCCTTTCTGCACAGTGAACAGTTGGGGAAAAGCTGCTTCTAGGGAGTTATTATGGTTTTGGTAAGTGGAAAGCTTTATTTGCCCATATCCTGCTGAGCTGAAATTCTTCCAAGGGGCTAGAAGATGGAAGGCTGGGCCATCTAACCTTTAGGTTGGCTCTGAGGGCATGGCCCTACTTGGGTGGGTCCTGTGCTTTTCTTCCTTGTCAGCCATAGGGCACATAAAGGGTGAGCTTCTTCCCCACTTGCCTTCCCCAGCAGTAAGAACTTTGTGCTAATGGTATGTGGGAAAGTCCTTGGTAGAATGGGCCAAGAGATGCTGCCTAGGGAACAGTCAGATAAGAGCATAACCTGCAGCTGGATAGTGTGTAGGGCAAGAGGCTCAGAAGAGACCCTTCCTAATTGCAGATGTTGAACTCCCCATGTACCTTTCATCCCTGTCACTATTCAGAGGCTGAAATGCAAATTTTAAACCTATTTGCATGACATACCAACATCTCACTCAGATTATTTGTTTCTTTAGCATGTCATATGATCGTGAATGCCACTTAATGTCCTTCTTAGTAGTGATGATTTTATGCAGTATACACTTTTAAGTGCAGTACAGTCAGGATATAAAATCAGAAACCAGTATCAAAAAATTAAGAATGCAACATAAGACAATAATCCATTTAAATCAATTATCTAATCCAAGCACTGCCAAAATTTAAATCAATATGGAATACTGCCATTCAAAAGAAAGGTTCTTCCAACTTTAATGCTTTTCTGGTGGGGGGGGGGAGTCCTTTTCAAATCTCAGCCATTCGGATTCTAAATTGATCAGAGTCAATTCCAAGGAGTAGGAGCTGAACAAGAAAAACCTGGGCAGGCTATGAGAAAGAAGAAATAGGGGAGAATTGGAAGAGGTCAAGGACTGTGCTGTTCTGGGTGTGAACTGGAGGGCAAACAGCAGTGTCAGGAAGACCACCTAATAAACTGCTACAACAATTCAGATGAGACTGCACCAAGCATGAACTAACTACTTAGCTATCTTAATAGTTAGAAGAGGATGCATATTCAGAAAGTGGAAGTCAGTAGTTTTTGTGGCCTTATCACTAAAATTATCATGCATAAGAGCTCCCAAATCTCACACTCCTACAAGCATTAGCAACTAATGATTTTAAGAAAAAATATTTTTAAAAAATTAAAAAGCAAGAGTAGGAGACAAGGTAGGAGCAACAGGATGACAGACACTTTATAAATAAACCTATGTTTGATTTAAAAATACTAGGCACAGTCAAGCATTTTGTGGCATATTCAAAGATCACCTTTTGAGGTCAAAATATTAGGTTTGGGTGCTTTGGGGGGATGTCCAGTAAGAGAATTGGAGAGAATTCCTTCCAATGGCCTCTGGCTCACACCCAAATCTCACTCCTCCCAAAACACCAAGAAATATGCCACACAGTTTTGTCTGCAGTGCTTTTGGTCACCAGATGGATTCCTGGGTCACTCCACAAAGTTGGGGGCTGAGTTGCAACACAGAACCTGTCAGAAGTATTTTAAATGCATTGCTTAAAATAACAGAGATCTCAAGAGGTGCTACATGATCATTTCTGCTGCCCTGTTCTGGTTGCAGTTTATTCTGAAAAGGGTCTAATTTATTCTTCCATTTCTATGGGAACAAAATGTATTGCTATATCTCAATATCCTTTCTGGAACACACAATGGAATCCCATTCACTGACAGCTCCCTTAAACGTAATCTCATAAAGGCCATATTCCACCAACTTGTATATACCTGAAGAGAAGCTTCTCTCAATCAACTCATGTGGTTGGTGGTAAATGGAGGGTACAGACACCCTGGCCACATTGCCTTGAGCTCTCAGAGAAAAGTCAAAGTAGGAAATGCCTTAAAGAAAGAAACACAAGAGCTGGCAAGGCCAGGCTTTCCAGGGATGCCCAGAAAACTACAGGCGTTGTCACCTCAATAGTGCATGCATGCTGGTCTCATGTGGGAAAGTCAAAGGCTTTTCAGAGCTGTTAGGAAATTATCAGCCTGCATTCTCAACACCGGATAGAATTGGAAACATAACAAGGAAAGGAAATAAAACTCAAGTGTTATTCCTGTACATATGCCAATGCCATGATGTGTATGACATCATTTCTCCCAAAGGAAACTGCTGGTATTACAGACACCGAACACACATCTGCATGTGCAATGAGCATTGACAGTCCTTAGCAGCAAAGAAGTGATACAGCCCATTAAAGCTACAGAATCCATAAAGAATATCAAGTCGGCCTCAGCACAGATTGCAGGGAGCTTCCAGAAGAAAGGTATGAATAGGTAAGTTTTCTAAGAAAAGGAAGCATGCTGCTTTGCTTTAAATAAACAAACAAACAAACAAATATATATATAAAACCCAACACAGTGTTGTGTTAAATAAAGTTGATTGCTATTTTTTTTTTTTTTTTACTCCTCTGAAATTTATCAAGCAGGATCCCACCTAGTTAATTCTATGAACAATTCCGTGAATTGTTCAGATAACTAAGGATAAGGCATTGCTAAATATTCCACAGAACTGCTGCCAATAATTGTAAACCATTTTTTTCACAATCTCTTAATTCTTTATCAAATTGTGGGGGCTTTTCTGAAAAACAACATGTTGGGGAAATAGTATAGAGAATACTGAAATAGACCTATTAGTTTTTTGACTTTGTAGCATGCTACTTCTGTGATTCATTTTGCTACTCATTGGAATTTCAATGCAGTAGCAATTGCATATTGTATTTTTCCTTCAAGAAAGTACAGACATTAGCTGAATTGATTTTTGCTAACGTTTATCCTGTCATAAATTCCTTGGGAATGAAATATAGAATTCCATACCAAATAGGATCAAAGGTAATATGTATTTTCATCCATACTGTGTGAAACAAGCAGCACAAATCTCTCTGGGTTAATCAGAAGTGAAGTTTTATTGGAAGCGTTTGCAAAGGCTGGTGGGCTTCGTTGGAAATAAGAAGCCACACCTCTTACTGATTTCAGCACATTTTATACAACCCTAGGCCGACGCTCAAACTTCCCCATATCCCCCATTGGCCGAGGTACTCTGAGGTCACAATCTTTAGCCACCTGCCTATTCCTTGTCACCCCCCTTTCTACAGACCCCTACATACTACGTACTACATACATTACATGTTCATGGTAAATAGGTGATTAGCTATGCGGGGTGTGGTTTTTGTTACGGTAATGAAGGTTGGGATGGCAAGTGTTCACTCATTCCTAAAAGATCTCTGCTAAGTATCACTTCGGACAGGTCAAGCCACCCCAAACTGGCTCTGTCTTACCTTATCTCACCGCAGAGCGATTTGCCCCCTCCCTATCTCCTGTGCCCCTGGGGGCTGCTTGGAGGCCCCTTGGTAACCATGGCGATGTCTCCTAGTTTGAGGTACTTTCAAAAACAAAGGTATGGGCAGCTAGGTATTTAGTATTGCAGCTACGCTCTTAGCATGCTCAAGTTACTATTTCTTTGTCAATAATAACAGATATTTTATCCATCTCTCACAATACCTAGGCCTTATATTTTGCATTAGCACTGTGGAGCAAAGGTGCACAAATACATTCTGGCTGAAGGAATAAACTTGTTAAAATCACTGATGTATTTAAGTCCTCTCTCTCTCCCTCTCTCTCTCTCTCTCTCTCTCTCTCTCTCTCTCTCGTACATTAAGCTTCTATTAGGTTTAATATGCATATTATGATCACAAGGAACAATTTCCTGACCATACATGGAAGAAATGACCAACAATCTTAATACCTTTTACCCTTCAGTAAAGATGTCAGAGAAGAAAAATTCCATGTTTCTCCTCTGACATCTCTACTGAAAACATAGCTGATGCCAGCAATTTTCCACCAATTTTTTAATATTTTAATTCTCAGACAATATGTTAACTGAAAATGGCAGGAAGTATATTCTAAGAACATTGGTTGAAGAAAATGATATAGGAAATGGGGAGCATGAGAAAACAGTATTTGTATAGGACTTCTTCTGAAGTTTAAAGTACCACTCCTTGGAACTTCAATCCACAGTACATTGAAGATTTACCCACCCTCCCTCAATAGAGATACTACAAATAGAGATACCATTTAACTGTTATAAATCCTTCAGGATAATGGGAGCTTATCTGCTATGATTTCTGATGTTCATCCGAAACCAGTTCAATGATAGAGTTTGGTTTTGGATATTCTTTATCTGCCATAAATTCTGCAGGAATAAAATGCTGATTTTCATCCCAAGCCAGTTCAGGGGTGGAATTTCTACTCATCCTTGTGTATGACATGTGTTTTGTATTAGCAGTGGGAAGAAAGGATAAATAGGTAAATTATGCCTACAAAATCCTTCCCAAAAGAAGGAAATTGTAATAATACAATACAATGTAATGTAATGTAATGTAAAAATATAATACATATGTACAATACACTTTGCATTATGTTTTTCTTTAAAAAAATCAGCATTAGTATTTTGTAGTGGTTGGTTTAAAGGAGGACACCAGAAAAAGCATATAAAGCTATCTGCAAATCATTCAACCCTTTCTTCTTCCCAAGTCAGTGACACATACAGTATAAATCTTCCCATTATATTTCCCGCTAGATATTGTTGTTGTCCCCTTGTTTGCCTCTTTGGAAGAATTAGCATTAGTGTTCTACTCAAATTCCATATTGTGATTTAAAGCCAAATATTATAGTTTTTCTGGTTTGTTTTGTTTTTCTATACGAATTAGAATTTTCTCCTGGCACATGTCATACTGCATGACTGCACACTGCAGCATAAAGTGGATTGATTGTGATATGAAAGGGAAAGAATGGCACTTAGGATGCTGACAATCAGGTGTTGGGATTTCCTACTTTATGTTGCAACAAATCTTCTGAACCTCAAGTAGAAGGAAATGTTTGAACTGCTCACTTGTTAAGGTTCTTAGACTTAGAGGCGAGCAATCAAGAAGCCACTATGGGACCTCCAAATCCTTCTATTTGCAACCTTAAGGAACTTCTCAAAACTGTATGGCTCAATTTGGAAAATATAATGGATTACTACAGGATTGGTTGTTTGTTTCCTCACTGATTTTCAGTGGGAAATGAAATATATGTTCCCTCTGACCAGCTTAACACGTATGGCACTGTAGAAAGTAACTGATAACTTCCCCTGGAGCATGGAGAAAATGGCCCCAAATTCCATCCCTCTTCTCCAGTTATATTATCATCGGATGACTATATTCTTGGGGCTGTTGGCTGACAAAAATAAGTACATAACAAAACCTGCATTCCATTTAGGAAACAATAAAAATAATTACTCATCTATACTTGAGATGGTGATTTCTTTCTTTTCATTAATATTTTTTTAACTTGTTGTACTAAAAAGTTGCCATGCCATTACTTTATGCTGTCTCTCTGCTAAGGTTGTAAAGAACAGCTTCATCCTGAGTAGAATCATCAGTTCTAATTCAGCTCATCAAGACAACTTCAGGTAAGATGTGTTTCAGAAAGTCTGATTATCAAGTTAAGGAGAACTGTACTTTTCAGCTTACAAGATTCTGTTAATGTAGCTTTACAGTAAAGTAGTATTAGCTCATCTGGTCATTTTTCCTGTCTGGTCTACCAGGTAAGGCTGACAAAATTATATTCACAGACCTCCAAAGGGTCTATTGAGCCCACCTTAAGGATCCCTGGTCTAATAACGGTTTGTCCCACTCTAGATCTGCAAGCCACCATACTATTTCCCAATTAGCTGAGGATGATGGGATCTGATCTCTTTTCTGCACATAAAAGTGAACAGTTGGGGAAAAACTGCTTCTGGGGAGTTATTATGGTTTTGGTAACTGGCAAGCTTTACTTGCCCATATCCTGCTGAGCTGAAATTCTTCCAAGGGGCTGGAAGGTTGAGCCTTCTAACCTTTAGGCTGGCTCTGAGGACATGGCCCTACTTAGGTAGGTCCTGTGCTTTTCTTCCTTGTCAGCCATAGGTCACAAAAAGAGTCAGCTTCTTCCCACTTGTCTTCCACAACAGTCAGAACTGTGCTGTAATGGTACGTGGGAAAGTACTTGGTAGAATGGGCCGAGAGATGCTGCCTAGGAAATGGTCAAATAAGAGATAGCATAGCCCACATCTGGATAGTGGGCAGGGCAAGAGGCTCAGAAGACCCTCCCTAATTGTAAAAGTGGAACTCCCTCCCAGCCTGGCTGCCTGCCTTTCATCCCTTGTCACTACTCAGAGGCTGAGGTGCCAATTTTATACCTATTTGCATGACATAGCACCATCTCATTCAAATTATTTTTTTGCTTAGCATGTCATATGATCATGAATGCCACTTAATATCCTCCTTAATAATAATGATTTTATGCAATGTGCACTTTTAAGTGCAGTATAGTCAAAGATATAAAATCAGAAACCAGTATCAAGAAACTAAGGATACAACATAGAGGGCAAACAGCAAAGTCTGGAAGACCACCTAATAAACTGCTATGACAGTTCAGATGAGACTGCATATGAACTGCTTAGCTATCTTAATATTTAGAAAAGCATGCATAATCAGAAGATGGAAGTTGGTTTTTGTGCCCTTATCACTGAAATCATCATGCATAAGAACTCCCAAATCTCATACTCCTAGAAACATCAGCAGCTGACAATCCTAAAAAATGATTTAAAAAAATACTAAAAAGCAAGACTAGGAGACAAGGTAGGAGCAACAGGATGACAGCCAATCTATAAATAAACCTATGTTTGATTCAAAAATAGTAGACACAGCCAAGTATATTCAAAGATCGTCAACTGTCCAGGTCGAAATTTTAGTCATGTTGGGGTGCTTTGGGGGGATGTTGAGGAAGAGAATTGGAGAGAATTCCTTCCAAAGGCCTCTGGCTCACACCCAAATCTCACTTCTCCCAAACCCACCAAGAAATAAGTCACACAGTTTTGTCTGCAGTCCTTTTGGCCACAAGCAACATCATCACAAGGAACAATTTCCTGACCATATATGGAAAAAGTGACCAAAAGTCCTAATACCCTTTCTCCAATGACATTATATTGTTGTGGTTTTTACTGGCCAAAATAAATAAATTCTGAAAATGCATCCTAGTATATAAATAGAAAAGCTGTCTGTGCTGTAATTTGATGTGACAGATTTAAAAAAAAATTATTTTAAAATCATGTTTTAATGATTTATGAGCTCTGGACCAGATTATATCAGGGATTTCAGCTGCAAATTTCCATCTCTACTTCCCTGATCTTGCACAGAATCATACTCCAGTTGGATCATATTCCTAATATCTGGCAGTGCTGTTGCAAGTTCTTCCTTAATTATCATCCTAGTGTCCTACATCCATATCACCTCAACTATCCTGAAGCTTAACTCTGCAGAAGCAAAAAAGAAAACTTTCTCTACCTGCAGTTCTCATCTTATTGTTGTGGTTTTGTATTACGGCTCTGCCTGCTTTAGGAATATGAGGCCCAGCTCAGCCTCCTCAATTATCGTGGATGAACTCTTCTCTATTTTTTTCCCCCTTCTCCTAAACCCCAACTGATGCACATTTTGAAAGTGGTATAACATTCAGAATTCAGAACTAACATTCAGAAAAAGAAACATTCCAAAGGATACTTGAGTTTTTCCCCCTTTTTTGTGTATTTCAAGGTAGACAATGTGTTGATCCTCACATAACACATACATTTTCTTATTCCTTTTTTTCTCCTAGTATTCTGCCTCCCCCAGCCCCAGTGCAATTCGTTCTATTATATAAATGAAATACTAATTTATCTTATTTTCTTTAAGTTTCTACAGTATCTGAAAGGGAAATGGAAAACCAGAACACCACGGTGACTTCTTTTGTCCTTTTGGGATTTTCGTACAATTGGCCAGTCAATATTTTCCTCTTCTTGGTATTTTTCCTGATGTATGCCTTAACTTTATTGGGAAATATGATGATTCTGGTAGTTACAAGTCATCTCCCCAGCCCTATGTACTTTTTTCTAATGCATCTGGCTTTTATTGATATCTGTTTTTCTTCCATCACTGTGCCAAAGCTGCTGGTGATGTTTTGGGCAAGAAAGACTATTTCGTACCTTGGCTGCTTTACTCAGATGTTCTTTGTCTTTCTCACAGGAGGGACTGAAGATTGTGTCCTTGCAGCAATGGCTTATGACCGATATGCTGCCATTTGCAAGCCCCTTCATTATGTATGCATTATGAACAAAGCATTTTGTAGGTGGCTGGTGGGTGTTGCATGGACAGTTGGTTTCTTATGTGCTATGACAAATATACTACCTACTTTGAAGCTAGATTTTTGTGGACCAAATTTTGTCAAGGATTTCAGCTGTGAATTTCCATCTCTACTTACATTATCCTGCACAAATACTATCCCCATTTGGATCACATTCCTAATATCTGGTAGTGCTGTTGCAAGTTCTTCCTTGATTGTCATCCTAGTCTCCTACATCCACATCATCTCGACTATCCTGAAGTTGAACTCAGCAGAAGCAAAAAGGAAAACTTTCTCTACCTGCAGTTCTCATCTCATTGTTGTGGTTTTGTATTACGGCACTGCCTGCTTTAGGAATATGAGGCCCAACATAGCTTCCTCAATTATCATGGATGAATTCTTTTCTATTCAATACAAGATTTCAACCCCTATGCTGAACCCCCTTATCTACAGCCTGAAAAACAGGGAAGTAAAGGAAGCCATCAAAAAACTAATGGGCTACAAACCCTTGATTTCTTGTAGTATGTAAAATGTTTTAATATTAACCAGATTGGTCAGTGAATTAGTACTTAGTGGACAAACAAATGCATTGTTTTGGAAATGTTTTCTAGATCTTGTTCTTATGGAAAGATGAATAGATTGAAGTAATTCTTACTGAGTAAGGTTTTTTTGGGGGGGAGTGGATGAATCTTCATGCAGTTAATATCCATTGAAATGGAGACATGTCGGAAAATGAATATGGCAACAAGTTCTACTCAAAAGTCCTGCTGCACAGGTTTTCGTCTACAGTAAGGCTTCTCAAAAAGAGTGGTATTGCAGTATTTTGACCCTCTAAATTGTAAATAATCCCCCATGACATAATGATCCTGAGGAGTAAAAAGGGGAGGGCTAGTAGAAGGGAGAATTGCTACTAACTGTTGAACAATTAATCCTTCTATGGATCCTTGACGAATTCTGTATACAAATCCTCTATACTGTAATGAATGATTTTACTAGACTTACCTGTTGTTTTCTCAACTCATTTCACTGAATCTATCAATTCCAAACTGAGCGGGAAAAAAGTGACTTCTGATTTATTTAATGCTCATCCTACTCTGCTGTATGGGACATCAATTCCTCTCACCCAGTTAGCTAGCTGGAGATGATGGATCTGAGTTTTTTTTTCTGCACTCCAGGGCAAAAATTTGTGGAAAAGCTGTGGTTGAAGCCTTGCTCCTGAGAAGGCCAACCAACTTCCAGTGACACTGTTGCTGGTGACTCTACCTTTGAGAAGTAGCATGGTTCACCTACCCATATTCTGTTGGGCTCAGAATGCTTTCAAAGCACATGCAGGTGTTCTGCCATCCTTTCTATATTCCTGCAGAGGTCTGGGAAGTGTCTCCTCTGCCCTGGTGACAGCGTCTGTTCAGCATGTTCCACAGCCATGGAAGCAGCAAAGTTAGTGCACCATTTTTACCTTTAGCTGCCTAATGCACTGAGCTTGTCCAGGGCCTAAATCTCTCCACTCATTCAGCTGCATCTCACATGCAGACAAAATCCTTCCCTCATGCTTTAACCAAGTGTTAGATCTATGCAATGCCATCCCTGCCCATCTTTCAGTGCTTCTGATTGTTCAGAAAATTTCTATCCTCCCTGCAATCTGTTTGCTGCCTCTTCAGAACCCCTGTCATAAATGTTACAAGAAATATACAAAGAGTTTTAAACCGTCAGAATGCTTAAAAGAATCCATTGTGTGTGTGTTCATTGTTTGTACTTTATTTGAATAAAGATTACATTTTAAATGTGCACATTATTTCACATTTCCATGAATACTGATTTTTATGTAAAGTGAAGAGGGTTTGAAGAAGTTCTGCCTATGTAAGTTTTTCCAAAGATCAGTACACTCCTATCTGGAGTGGTTGTCCTCTCCCACCGATTGCGCAGCTTCGGGAGGGACACACATGGAGTGGTGAGGGAGGAAGGGGACACCCGCCTAGCTAGCCAGATCAGCTGAATCACCCCTGGCGAGCAATGGGGTGACAGATGTCGCAGTCAAATAGCCCTCGTATCCAATTCTCTCTTATATGAGAGTGGGTTTGCAAAGATACTTGGATGCATTTTATAACTATTCGCAACACAACTCACTATCAACTATTCTAAATCAAAGGTTATAACATTTGCCAAACGATGGTGCTTACATAGATGGTTCATAGGTAACATAGAAATCAAACAAGTTAAATGTCTGAAATCTCTTGGCATTACATTTAATTATAATCTTTCTCGGGTCACCCATCATAATAAGACAATCCCTTTGGCTAATTGTTCGGCTGCTCAGAGTAAACAATTTTACTTTACAAGAGGAAACCAAATGTACCTGGAGTGATTAAAATATTCAATGCTAAACCTCTTTCTCAAATTTTATATGGTATGCCCATTTGGGTCAGAGCTCTTAACCGTAAATTCAAGCAACCGTTTTAAGGCAGCTTTTGGGGACTCCCAGTTGCGTCTCCTATCCTACAATTTGCTTAGAAACTGGTCAATATCTGATAGAAACCAAAGCCTGATTAATAACAATTATACATTGGCTCAGGATTTTATTTAGAGCTGGTCCTCATAGCCTGTTATCACACCTTAATATGGATAAATACATTTTGCACTAGTCTCGGCATATTACGTTTAAACTTAAGCACATTGGGATAGCAAATGATGATTTACGTCTATTGCATGAAACTTATGTATTTAGAATTATTAAACAGAGATTTCTAGATTTAGAATATCACGAACGTAGACCTGCTCAAACCCGTGTTTGTTTGCCTTCCATGTTAGGTACAGAAACTGACTTGGGTAAGATGGCGCATTACTTATATGACCTTGAGGTTCCATCTCAGCGTAGAGCCTTTTTTTAGCCTGAGTAAATTCTTTTCCTTCCGAGGTACTTCTCAGAAGGTACAAACACATCCCCAACCATGAGAGGCTTTCTTCATGTGGCACCCCGATACAATTCACCACATAATTTTTGATTGTCACTTAGTTGAGACTCTCCATTATGAACTGCTTTTAAAACCCCTACAGGGCAAATATCCGCCAAATACTGTATCAGCTTGCCAATATCTACTGAGAAATGCCATGCCTGAAATTACCAGAATTGTGGCTAAATTCTTGGATGAAGCACTCAAGAGCAAGTATAAACAAATCTCTCAATGAGTATGGCTTTCCCTTTGATTAATCTTACGATATATCAATGAGTGTTTTTGTATTTCTATTTGCTCTTTTAATGCCAATAAAGGTTTGGATGGTTTAGATGTAAGTTTTTCTCCAGAGAGACTCCCTTGATTAGGATCTTTTCAATGCAATGTGAAGATCCTTTAATTTTCCCGGACACTTGCATAAATATTTTCATATTTTAGAATGTGTGTGATTTGTTCCTATTTTATTTTATTTTATTTTATTTTATTTATTTTTATCCAAAAATCACTACCATAATTATTGTATTTTTGTTTTGTTTTGTATTGTTTTGTTTTGTGATATTCTTCACAAAGGTGTTTATTTGTAAGATGCATACAGCTCCTTTCATACTCTTTCACACTGGTTTCATATTCTCTGTATATTGCTTTCCAAATGCATACATGCATCTCTGTCTCTCTCTCTCTCTCTCTGTATTTGTGTATGTGTATGTCTGTGGGGGTGGGTAAATACTTACACACTCATATGCATACATACTGGTGAAACTCAAAAAATTAGAATATCATGCAAATGTTCATTTATGTCAGTATGGCAACTCAGAAGGTGAAACCAATATATGAGATAGACGCATTACATGCAAAGCAAGATATGTCAAGCCTTACTTTGGTATAATTGTGATGATTATGGCGTACAGCTTATGAAAACCCCAAATTCACAATCTCAGAAAATTAGAATATTACATGACATCAATAACACAAGGATTGGAAATAGAACAATATCGGACCTTTGCAAAGTATAAGCATGCATATATACTCAGTACTTGGTTTGGGCCCCTTTTGCAGCAATGACTGCCGCAAAGCGGCATGGCATGGATGCTATCAGCCTGTGGCACTGCTGATGGCACTGACAACTGAACAATTGCAGACAGAGTCGAGCACATTGTGATATATCTAAAAATGATCAACTGATTCCTGACCTAATTTTCACATTGCAGTAAGATATGATTTACTCAACTGTGGTTTGATTGATAGACTACAATCAACTGTCTTTGTACCATGTTCTGAATGTAGCCTGCAAGCCAGACTGCAGCGTCATATTCACACCAAATCTCCCAAATGTATTATACTAAATCTTTTCCAAATAAACTGGCGTAAGGAGAATCCTCCATGACTGCAAACTGATACTCTCTTTTGTAGAAATTTTCCACTGAAATAGAAAACATTTTGTAGGCCCTGATGACAGGGAACCAAATAAACCTGATATCAAAAACAGAATATACTGACCTTCTTCCACCTTTTAACCATGGCCATTTTTTCCAGAATTCTCCAGAAAATGATCAGGATCCTCATCTTCCATGTATCCTGGAAACCTGTATTTTTCTATAGAAGTTGCTGTAGGCATTGGATTTATAGGGATAGAACACACTCTGTCCTTCAATCTGTCTAACTGTAATTGATAATTTCTCCTCCATTCTTTCCACCTCCATTCTATCTAACTGGAAAAGGGTTCTTCAACTCAAAGGGATAATTGGATAATCACATTGGCTGACTAGAATATGGTATGAGAGTCTTCAAAGCTGACATATTCTCTCCAAGAACCTGTGGGTCTTCATCACCTGACCGTGCCTCCTTGCTTTAGGGAACAGCCTGGTATTACCGCTGTCAGTATTTATCTTCCATGGAGCACCTCATCTAGTATCCACTCCTTAAACCCAATGGGCCAGTATGAATGGTCTTTGAAAATTGTTCCTAGTGATTTAAACGTCAAAATGCAAATAATAATAACAACAATTTTCAATAGCAAAATTTCCTGATTGTAGAATAGAGCCATGTGGCTAGATAATTCAGTCCTTATTTTCCTACAAGGGGAAAAACAACAACAACAACAACAATTTCACAGGAAATAAGCAATATCAAATTTTATTAGAAGAAAAAAAGATAAATTATAAAAATCCCTCTGTGATATTAAAACCTAATTATGAAGGTCATTGTAAATATTTGAATTATACTTACAAACCTGATGAATATTGTAATAACAGAGATTCTACCATTAAATGTGGGTCAGTCAGATTCTAACTTCCTCTTTGTATGTCTGTCTCTATGTGTCTGTCTGTCTGTCTGTCTGTCTATCTATCTATCTATCTATGTATCTATAGTTTTAAAAAGAAAAAAATATAAATTAAAATAAAGGAAGATGGAACAAAGGAAAAGGAGGAAGTCAAAGAGAAAGCTAAAGTGAAAAAAAGAAAAAAAGTAAAAGAAAAGAAAAAAGGTAGAAAGAAAAAGAAAGAAAAAAAGATATAAGGAAGTGGCTTCCAATCTTTTTTACAGCAGGTGTTAGTACAGTTGTACATTTACCTCTTTTTGTAAAGTGACATTGTGACTCTCTTCTCTCTACAATCTATCCTATCTAATCATCAATACCATAGATCTTAAGTTCTGTTTTTTTTCCCCCCTTTTACTCCATAATGGGTTTCCAGTCAGCAATAAACATAGATACTCGTTTTTCTATAATCAACAGTTCAATTTGGCCATAGATTATCATTTTCTCTGATGAACCTGAATCTGTAACCCTGTATCTGGAAAAGAAAGACTGTACTTAATGGTGCAATAGACCCATGGAATATTTTGGACCACAGATCAACATTTGACACCTTTATTCATGAAAAGCTTTCATGATAAATACTGTGGTTTTACAGATGTTCTGTGTGAGATAAGTGATTGTATTGCTAACCAGGAACGAAATATGCTCTCATATGTTTCTTGGTGCTCTCAGCCTATGACTCAATATTAGAGACTGTGCCTCCTCTACATAATGGATCATTTACCTGAATTATCTTTTAGGATTTTCAGAATTATTCAGAATTCATTCTCAGCTGCTTTCAATCTAACCACCTTCCTATATTAAAGAGGCATATCACTGAATTGTTTTAGGCACAAAGTAGTCCAGTGATTGAGATGCTAGACTTGAACAGGAGAGACTGAGATTCAGGTCTACAAACAACAAGGAAGCATGTTAGTTGATTTTGGGTCAATAATTTTCACTCCATCCATTCACAGGGAAGAGAAGAATTCTAGCAAGATTGTCTTGAGCTCCCCTCCACCTCCACCCACCCCCAAAAAAGCCAAAAGAGGAAATGCAATAAATAAATAAACAAAACATTGGTAAGGTCAGTCCTTCTGATTGTGTCTGGGCCAATAAAGCAGTAACCAATAAATGCTCACCTCTTGTGGTAAATTCAAGAGGCTCAGGAAATTATTAGGAAATTCAATTTGCAAACTTTACACCCAATAAATGTGGAATCATAGCATGGGAAGGAAATAGCTAGAAAATAATAAAAAAGTAAAACTCTGATTCCTGCACAAATTAATTCTACCTCCTAAGGAGATGTTTATCTCAAAGGAAACAATTAGGCATCTCAGATACTCAACATATGTCAATGCATGAAATGAAAATCTATAAGTTCTTAGCAGACAAGAATAGATGCAACATTTTAAAGCTAAAATAAAAAAATTCTTTACAGACTTTAGGTAAACTCGCTTTAGACTGTTTCTTTGTGAGCTTGTAGAAACAACAAAGGCATAGGTAAGTTTCTTAAGAAAAGAAGGATTCTTTTTTTCTTCTTCATTCCACTTCCCAATACTTCAGAATTAATCGTAGTAAAACATTGTTAGTTAAGGATGGATATTTTGGCAAATATCTGATCTAATTAAATTAAATTTATTTTAACCAGATTTTATCTTGAAGAGTGGAACTGAAACATCCTTGGAAATTGATGTTTCCATCTTTAGCATTTGATAATACCTTAAATTAAGTTAAAATCTTCCCTTCCTTCCTTCCTTCCTTCCTTCCTTCCTTCCTTCCTTCCTTCCTTCCTTCCTTCCTTCCTTCCTTCCTTCTTTGGATATCATGTTTCTGGAACATAGGGATCTTTGAACCCAAATGTCTTATAATTTAGAAACACATTAAGCTTTCTTTTAAAGGTGAGAGAATTGAAATTAAGAGAGAAAGAAATAACTGTCAGCAAATCTTCCATACTGGTAAGTACAATGTTCTTCCCCCTTAAATCTTGAAATGCATTGCATTTTCTCTACTTCTTCCTTGAAATATAAATACCCCCATGACATAAAGACAGGAGATGTTTTCCCTACAATACTTCAAATATAGAAACTTCCATGTTCTTCCTCTGCAATCTTTAGTGAAAACAGAGGATTGGAAATTGCCAAAGACTCCACAAAGCTGCTTCCAGTAATTGTCAATCAGGTTTTCATATTTCAAGGCCCTCTATATAAATTGCAACATCTGTCGCTCTTAAATACCATTCTATCTGAAAATGGTGAAGTGCACATTGAGGACAATAATTAAAAAAAAAATGTCATGAGAATTACTGACTTTGATATAGCAGTTCTCTGACTTAGTAGAAGACATCTTCCCAAACTTCATCTGCCACTCATAGAACTACAGACTGCTACATATTGCAGAATTCCCACCCCCCACACACACACGGAAAATAAAAACCTCTGTCAGAATTGCTTTTGGATAATTTTTATTTCCATAACTCCTGCAGATTTTTTTTTAAATTAATGTGATCCCAAAGCAATTCAGTGGTAGAATTTATTTTCTTCTACATATTTTGCATTTGCTGTTGGAAGCAAGGATCCACAGGTAAGTTCTGGCTAGGAAATTGTTAACTATTTTCTTTTTAATTTTTATTTATTATTAAATTTGTATGCCACCCATCTCCCCCCAATGGGTGAGTCTGGTAACGATATACTTACTCTCTCTCTATATATATTATGTACTTAGTCTAGCTTACTATTTTTTTTTCTTCATTATGCATTACTACTATTTTGATAAACAGCATCTGAAAATCATAAAAGCTTTCTTCCTCCTAGGTCAGGGACATATAAATCTTGTGACTGTATTTCTCTGAAGATGTTGTTTGCTTGCTTGCTTATATGCTTGCTTCTTTGTGAGAATTACCATTAAAGTTCTTTTCCCAAATTCTATGTTGTAATTTATGGCCAACTTTTATTATTTTACTTGTTTGTTTTATTTTTCATTATCAACTGCAATTTTCTCCTGAAATTTGACATACTGTACCACTATATTCTGCAGATTAAGACGTATGATTTGTGATATGTAATGGAAAGAATGGTACATAAGATGCTGCCACTATGGTGGTCTCCCTTAGTCACTATTTCTTACTTCATGTTACAACAACTCTTGTAAATTAAAGCAGAAAGAAAAGTTTCAGCTACTCACTCATTAAGGTCCTTGGATTTAGAACTGGGCAATCCGGAACCCAGTGTCTATATGCATTGAAATCCCTTTGTTTGCAGCCCTGAGCATCTTCCCCAAGCTATATACCTCAATTTGGCAAAAATAGTGGATTACTATGTTATTTTTCTTTCAGTGATTTCCAATAGGAAACAAAAGCTATGTTAAATCTCTGTCAGGTCCATGTGACCTACAATCCTTTACTCCCAACAAAATGAAGGAAAAAAAATGTCCTTAAATTCTGCCCCCTTCTCCAATTACATTATTGCATGATGGATACTACTCTGGAGCTGTTGGCTGCCTAAAATAAATGATAAAAAGGACATTCCAGGCATCCTAATACACACACACAGACACAGACACAGACACAAGTGTTTTATCAATAAATTATGTAATCTCCCTATTTTGGATGCACAAGTCAGCTTCAGTCTCATCTGAATCATCAGCTCCATTTGGATCATCTAGACAATTTCAGTTCACAGCACCTGATTATCTTTGATTCAGAAAAACGTTTTGTCAGATTAATACAAATATTGAATGGAAGTCTTGTAAAAGGGTTTTCTGTGCAACAGCTGCAGAAAAGACTCTTCCTTTTAGTGTAAAGGTGCTAGAAGCAGCAAAGACCCAGAGAAAGTTGTATAGTAAGTACATTTGCAACACAGTTATTCTTTTCTTTATTTGCAGTATTTTACAAATATGCATGTCTTTCTGCACATTTTTTTTTTCTATATACACAGAGGGTTGAGAGAAGTCTTTCAGATTTGATCAGGAAAAAAAAAAGTGCTTCAGAGCATGTGGGGTGATCACATAGCCTCTTAAAAGCTGTGTGTTTCCTGGAATCATGCAGCTGCTTTCTGCATCTTTCGTGTATGCTTAGTGTGAAGGCCAGCATTACCTCAGCTGTGAATTTTATGAATTTGTTATGACAGCTTTTGATACGTTTTTATATTTTGTTTTACAGGTGTGGAAACTATTGTTTTGTTCAGTTGTTTCATATGGTTTTTAGTGTTCGTAAGGTGCCCAGAGTCATATATATGAGTTGGGTAGCTATATAAATTGGAATAATTTTAATAAATTTAAATAAATAAAACAATATAAAATACAGGGCAGAAGTTTGATCTTTAGGAATTATAATCATTAAAGATTTATAATCAGGGCTAACTGAGTAGCTTTGCACCATGCTGAAAAACACTTTTTTTCGCCTCTCAAATCCCAACTAATGCACATTTTGAAAGTAGTGCAACATTCAGGAGAAGAAACGTTCCAAAGGACCAATGAGGTTTTTCCCTCTTTTGTGTGGGTTTGAAAACTGAGAATGTGTTGGTCCCCATATAAGTGTTAACTTTTCTCTATTCCTTTTTCCCTTTGATATTCTGATGCCCCCCCCCACCTCACTGTATGTTGCATTCTCGTATGTAAATGAAATATTATTTTCTCTTTTTTTTTGAAGTTTTTATGTCACCTGAAAATAGAAATGGAAAATCAGAACACCACAGTGACTTCTTTTGCCCTTCTGGGATTTTCATACAGCCTGACAGTCAATATATTACTCTTCTTGCTATTTTTCCTTATGTATGCCCTAACCTTACTGGGAAATATGGTGATTCTGGTAGTCACAAGTGATCTCCCCAGCCCCATGTACTTTTTTCTAACACATCTGGCTTTTCTTGATATCTGTTTTTCTTCCATCACTGTGCCAAAGCTGCTGGTGATCTTCTGGGCAAGAAAGACTATTTCGTACCTTGGCTGCTTAACTCAGATATTCTTTGTCTTTCTCACAGGAGGGACTGAATGTTACCTCCTTGCAGCAATGGCTTACGACCGATATGCTGCCATTTGCAAGCCCCTCCATTATGTTCAAATTATGAACATAGTGTCTTGTAGGTGTCTGGTGGGTGGTGCATGGACGGTTAGTTTCTTATGTGCCATGACAAATATATTACCTGCTTTGAAGCTAGATTTCTGTGGACCATATTTTATCAGGGATTTCAGCTGTGAATTTCCATCTCTACTTGCCTTATCCTGTAGAGAAACTTTCCTGAATTGGATCATATTCCTAATATCTGGTAGTGCTGTTGCAAGTTCTTCCTTGATTGTCATCCTAGTCTCATATATCCACATTATCTCAACTATCCTGAAGTTGAACTCAGCAGAAGCAAAAAGGAAAACTTTCTCTACCTGCAGTTCTCATCTTATTGTTGTGGTTTTGTATTATGCCACTGCCTGCTTTAGGAATATGAGGCCCAGCTCAGCCTCTTCAATTATTGTGGATGAACTCTTCTCTATTCAATACAAGATTTCAACCCCTATGCTGAACCCCCTTATCTACAGTCTGAAAAACAGGGAAGTGAAGGAAGCAATCAAAAAACTAATGTGCTTCAAATCTTTGATTTCTAGTAGTATGTAAAATGTTTTAATATTAACCAGATAGGTCAGTGAATTAGTACTTAGTGGAAAAACAAATGAATTGTTTTGGAAATATTTTCCAGATCTTGTTCTTATGGAAAGATGAATAGATTGAAGTAATTCTATATTAAATAAGGGGTCTTTTTTGGGGGGTGGGGGGAAGAGGATGAATCTTCATGTAGTTAATATCCATTGAAGGGGAAGGGCATGTCAGAAAATGAATGTGGCAACAAGTTCTACTCAAAAGTCCTGCTGCATAGGTTTTCATCTATAGTAAGGCTTCTCAAAAAGAGTGGTACTGTTGTATTGTGACCCTTAAAAATGTAAATAACCACCCAGGAAATAATGATATTGATGGGTAAAAAGGGGGGGGGGGAGTGGAAGGGAAAATTGCTACTAACTGTTGAACAATTAATCCTTCTGTGGGTGCTTGGTGAATTCTGTTTACACACAGTTACTGTAATGAATGATTTAACTAAACTCTCATATGGTTTTTTCAACCCGTCTCACTGACTCTATGAATTCTAAACTGGGGGGGGGGGGGGGGGAGAAAGTGACTTTTGATTTATTTAATGCTCATCCTACTCTGCTGTATGGGACACCAATTCCTTTCACCCAGTTAGCTGGCTGGAGATGATGGATCTGAGTTTTTTTCTGCACTCCGGAGCAAGAATTTGTGGAAAAGCTGTATTTGAAGCCTTGCTCCTGGGAAGGCCAACCAACTTCCAGTGAGACTGTTGCTGGTGACTCTGCCTTTGAGAAGTAGCATGGTTCACCTACCCATATTCTGTCGGACTCAGAATGCTTTCAAAGCCCTTGCAGGTGTTCTGCCATCCTTTCTATCCTCCTGCAGAGGTCTGGGAAATGTCTTCTCTGCCCTGGGTGACAGTGCCTGTTCAGCATGTTCCACATCCATGGAAGCAGTAAAGTTAGTGCACCATTTTTACCGTTAGCTGCCTAATGTGTTGAGCTTGTCCAGGGCCTACAGCTCTCCACTCATTCAGCTGTATGCCACATGCAGACAAAATCCTTCCCTCATGCTTTACCCAAGTGCTAGGTCTCTGCAGGTGGTCAATGCCATCCCTGCCCATCTTTCAGTGCTTCTGACTGCTCAGAAAATTTCTATCCTCCCTCAGTTCTGTTTGCTGTCTCTTGAGAACCCCTGTCATAAATGGATTACAAGAAATATGCAGTTTTCTGTCACAGTGCTTATTATGCTTTCTTATGAGAATCCATAGTGTGTTTCCTCATTGTTTGTACTTTATTTGAATAAAGATTACATTCTAAACATGCACATTATTTCACATTTCCATGAATACTGATTTTTATGTAATTGAAGAGGGCATAATGATGTTCTGTCTATGTAAGGTTTTCCCCAGAGAGACTCCCTTGATGTCTACATTAGGATCTTTTCAGTGCAATGTGAAGACCCTTAATATATACACACATGTGCACAGCCACGTGCATGCATACATACTGCTATACATAGATCAAAAAAGCAATGATGAAATACTTGAACAATTGCAGACAGAGTCAAGCAGATTGTGATATATCTAAAAATGATCAACTGATTCCTGACCTTGTTTTCACATTGCAGTAAGATATGATTTACTCAGCTGTGTTTTTTTGATAAACTACAATCAACTGTCTTTGTACACTGTTCCGCATGTAGCCTGCAAGCCAGAATGCAAAGAGATTCACACCAAATCTCCAAAATGTATTATACTAAATGTTCTTCAAACAGACTGGCATAAGGAGAATCCTCCATGACTGCAAACTCCCACTCTTTTTTTTTTACAAATTTTCCACTGAAATGGAGAATATTTTATAGGCCCTGATGACAAGGAATCAAATAAATCTGATATCAATAACAGAATATATTGATCTTCTTCCACCTTGTAACCAAGGCCATTTTTTCCAGAGTTGTCCAAAAAGTGGTCAGGATCCACATCTTCCCTGTATTCTGAAACTTATACCATTCTATAGAAGTTGCTGTAGGCATTGGACTTATAAGGATAGAACACCCTCTGTTCTTCAACCTCTCTAACTGTAATTGATAATTGCTCCTCTGTTCTTTCTAATTGGAAAAGGGTTCCAAATTCTTTAACTCAAATGGATAATTGGATAATCACATTGGCTGACCTAGAATGTGATATGAGAGTCTTCAAAGCTTACTTGTCCTTCAAAACATTTTCTACTGGCTTGACAGTTCAAAATGGCTTTCCACATCTCGGTGACATAAAAATTGAGCCCCTGCCACTAAGGAATATATCTTGACAGATTTGAAACTAAAACCCTTCCCCAAAGGTAGTTGTATAAGTAGAGGGATGAGTTGCTTTATATGTACACTAAACAGAAATTAGGGGAGAAGAAGAAGAAGAAGAAGAAGAAGAAGAAGAAGAAGAAGAAGAAGAAGAAGAAGAAGAAGAAGAAGAAGAAGAAGAAGAAGAAGAAGAAGAGGGGGAGGGGGAGGGGGAGGGGGAGGGGGAGGGGAGGGGAGGGGGAGGGGGAGGGGGAGGGGAGGGCGAGGATGATATCCACCTTATGGCCTAGGGTAAGATGCATGCTTGTGTGTCAGGCACAAAATGCAATAATGTTTGGGAAACTTCCTCTCCAAGAACCTGTGGGTCTTCATAACCTGACCATGCCTCCTTGCTTTAGGGAGCAGCCTGGTATTACTGCTGTCACTATTTATCTTCCATGGAGCACCTCATCTAGTATCCACCCCCTAAACCCAGTGTGTGGGAATGAATGGTCTCTGATAATTGTTCCTAGGGAGTTAATGGTCAAAATGCAAAAATAAATAAATAGATAAAAATTTAAAAAATAATAACTTTCAATAGCATAATCTGATTGTAGAATAGAGCCATATGGCTAGAAAATTCAGTCCTTATTTTCGTACAAAAGGAAAAACAGCAGTAACAACAACAATAATTTCACTGGACATAAGCAATATCATTTTTTTTTTTTAGAAGAAGAAAAAAAAGATACATTATAAAACTCCCTCTGTGATTTTAAAGCTCAAGTATGAAGGTCATTGTAAATATTTGAATTATACTTACAAACCTGATGAATTTTGTAAATAACAGAGATTCTACCATTAAATGTCAGTCAGATTCTAACTTCCTCTATGTATGTATGGATCTATGTATCTATGTATCTATGCATGTATGTATCTGTGTGTGAGTGTGTGTTATGTATGTATGTGTATATATATATATACAGTGGTACCTTGGTTCACAAACTTAATTCGTTCCGTGACTCTGGTCGCAAACCGAATTGGTCGTGAACCGAATCAAATTTTCCCATAATGTTCAATGTAAATACGGTTAATCTGTTCTGACCCCGAATTTGGTCGCCAACCGATTTTTGGTCACGTCCCGAATCAAATTTCCCTATAAGGTTCAATGTAATTATGGTTAATCCGTTCTGAACCATATGTTTTTTTTTTTTTTAAACTGCAAAAATATGACAAAGTACAGTACAAAGAGGGAGAAAGCTAACCTTGCTCGACGTGACTTCCGGCGTGGAGGACAGGAAGGCGGGCGGGGAGGCGGTTACTGCTTGGAGGGAGAGTCCCCCTCCCTACAGGAACCCGTGACCACGTGTCACGGGAGGGAAAATGGCTGCGGATCCTGTTCGTAACCCGATCCAGCGTTCGCGAACGGAGGCAAATTTTTGCGACCGGAGCTGTTTGTGAACCAAATTGTTCGTGAACAGAAGCGTTCGTGAACCGAGGTACCACTATGTATATGTATATGTATATGTGTGTGGATACAGATACAGATACAGATATAGATAGGTATATGAATGACTTTCTGCACATTTTTTTTTTCTATATACACAGAGGGTTGAGAGAAGTCTTTCAGATTTGATCAGGAAAAAAAAAAGTGCTTTAGAGCATGTGGGGTGATCACATAGCCTCTTAAAAGCTGTGTGTTTCCTGGAATCATGCAGCTGCTTTCTGCATCTTTCGTGTATGCTTATTGTGAAGGCCAGCATTACCTCAGCTGTGAATTTTATGAAGTTGTTATGACAGCTTTTGATATGTTTTTATATTTTATTTTACAGGTTTTGAAACTATTGTTTTGTTCAGTTGTTTCATATGGTTTTTAGTGTTCTTAAGGTGCCCAGAGTCATATATATGAGTTGGGTAGCTATATAAATTGGAATAATTTTAATAAATTTAAATAAATAAAACAATACAAAATACAGGGCAGAAGTTTGATCTTTAGGAAATATAATCATTAAAGATTTATAGTCAGGGCTAACTGAGTAGCTTTGCACCATGCTGGAAAACACTTATTTTTCACCTCTCAAATCCCAACTAATGCACATCTTGAAAGTAGTACAACATTCAGGAGAAGAAACATTCCAAAAGATCAATGAGGTTTTTTCCCCTTTTGTGTGGGTTTGAAAACTGAGAATGTGTTGAACCTCATATAAGTGTTAATTTGTTCTTCTATTCCTTTCCCCCCCTCATATCCGGTCCCCTACCTCACTGTGCAATGCATTCTATTATGTAAATTAAAAATTATTTTCTCTTCTTTTCTTGAAATATCCACAGGATCTGAAATGGAAATAGAAAATCAGAACACCACAGTGACTTCTATTGTCCTTTTGGGATTTTCGTACAATTGGTCTGTCAAAATTTTTCTCTTCCTGGCATTTTTCCTCATGTATGCCTTAACTTTATTGGGAAATATGATGATTCTGGTAGTCACAAGTCATCTCCCCAGCCCCATGGACTTTTTTCTAGCTCAACTGGCTTTTCTTGACATGTGCTTTTCTCCTGTCACTGTGCCCAAGCTGCTAGTGATCTTCTGGGCAAGAAAGACTATTTCGTACCTTGGCTGCTTTACTCAGATGTTCTTTGTCTTTCTCACAGGACGCACTGAGGATTATGTCCTTGCAGCAATGGCTTATGACCGATATGCTGCCATTTGCAAGCCCCTCCATTATGTACACATTATGAACAAAGCATTTTGTAGGTGTTTGGTGGGTGGTGCATGGACAGTTAGTTTCTTATGTGCTTTGACAAACATATTATCTATTTTGAAACTAGATTTCTGTGGACTAAATATTATCAGAGATTTCAGCTGTGAATTTCCATCTCTACTTGCCTTATCCTGCACAGATACTTTCCCTAATTGGATCATATTCCTAATATCTGGTAGTGCTGTTGCAAGTTCTTCCTTGATTGTCATCCTAGTCTCCTACATCCACATCATCTCAACTATCCTGAAGTTGAACTCAGCAGAAGCAAAAAGGAAAACTTTCTCTACCTGCAGTTCTCATCTTATTGTTGTGGTTTTGTATTATGCCACTGCCTGCTTTAGGAATATGAGGCCCAGCTCAGCCTCTTCAATTATTGTGGATGAACTCTTCTCTATTCAATACAAGATTTCAACCCTTATGCTGAACCCCCTTATCTACAGTCTGAAAAACAGGGAAGTGAAGGAAGCAATCAAAAAACTAATGTGCTTCAAATCTTTGATTTCTAGTAGTATGTAAAATGTTTTAATATTAACCAGATAGGTCAGTGAATTAGTACTTAGTGGAAAAACAAATGAATTGTTTTGGAAATATTTTCCAGATCTATAGCTTTTGTAGCTGTAGCCAAGCTAATCGGCTACAAATCCTTGATTCCTTGTACTGTGTAAAATGGTTTGATCATGGGCAAATTTATCATTCCATAGGTATTGAACTGAGAAATAAACACATTGTTTTGGAAATGTATTGAAAGACATGTTTGGTATATATGAATATAGTGGGTTGAATTCAAAACAAGTGAATTTATTTTATAAACTCATAGTTCATTAGGTTTCTATTTTGTGAAAATTTTTCAGTCAAATAGTATGTAAAAGTAGAGGTTGTTTTCCTACAACTTTTGTCCCTATATCCACTTATGAATCATATTCAGATGGTTGTTGTATAGAGCAGGGATTCTCAAAATTTGTGGTTCTATGATATCCTAAAATAATAAATGAATTTGTGTAACCATATGCCAAAATTTTAATTTTAAATTTAATTTTAATTATAAATTTTAATTGTATATTTATTTATTGTTCTTAATATGTTGTGAGCTGCCCAGAGTCCCCCACTGGGGGGAGATGGGTGGGGACAAGTTTAATAAATAAAATAAATACAAAAAAATAAATAAATCATGATATCAATGATCATGATAACTGTTAGTAGAATTAAATATTTTGCATTTGTGTGGGGATGTTTGCATAGGGGAATTCTGTATGCAACTTGATAAAAAGTGAATATTTATTGTAATGAAACTCTCCTGTATTTATCTGGATTCATTTTGTTTCTTCATCTCATCTTCCTGATTCCATCAATCCCACACTGAAATAATGACGTTCGTTTACTGCTGACATTTTTTCCCACTCTGCTGTGCTCTAGAGACTGAACCCACCATCTCCCACCATCCAATTAGTAGGAATGATACAATATGTTCCTGAAGCCTACAGTAATTCCTGAGCTCTGATGACAGAGCAATAGGTCATTCTGGTTTTTTACTATGGCGAGCTTCACCTGTCCATACCCTGCTAGGTTCAGTTGTTTTCATTGGGCAAGGAGATGGGAAGCTGGGCTTTTCAACCTCTTATGTGGGTCCAGGAGCTGTTAACCTAACCCTGGGTAACAGCACCAGTCCAACAATGGTGTCATTTTTATTAGCAGCTACCCAAAGTGGTGAACTTGTTGCTGTGTTTGCTTCCTTCCTCTGAGAAATGACCCTATTTGGTGAGATCCTGTGTCTCTCCTCCTGGTCGATCATAGGCTACATGCAGAGTGGGCTTCTTCCCATCTGCCTTTCCAGGAAGCTTGGGCTGTGCAGAAGACGAGCTCTTTGCATATCTACCTGAGTTTCAACTCTTGTCACCAGTGGAGGTGAAGGTCCAATTTCTTGCCTTTGCTGTATTCGCATGACACACCAAGCCCTCATTCAGCAGATTTGTTTGCTAAGAATGTCACATGATCCCAAATTCCAAGTAATTCTCATCCTGAATAAAATCTCTAGTATAAATGGCTATTAGCTTTACTAGGCAGACAGACAGGAAACATGACCAGATAAGCTGATTCTACTTTATTGTAAAGCTACATTACCAGAATCTTGGAAGTCTGAAAGTACAATTCTCCCCTCCTTTAGAGCAAAAAAAAAAAAAAAAAACCCAAAAAAACCCAAAAAAACCAGGGAGAGGCTCTCCTGAGCCTCTTGCCCCATCCATTATCCAGCTGCAGGCTATGCTGTCTCTTATCTGACTGTTCTCTAGGCAGCATTACTTGACCTTCTCCTGAGGTCCCACATACTATTACAATGGCAAACTTCTTCCCAATTGACTGGCTCCTTTCCTCCTACCTTTCCATGAGTCAGAGCTTTATAGTTCCTGAACATCTTGTCCACTTGCCTTTCAACCCTTCTGGCCATCCAGAAATTTGCTGGATATGTAGAATCAGTCCTTTATTTAAGTAGACTCATGTTTTCTTTCATAACAATCCCAATCTGGGGAAAAAATCCTCTGCTGCATGAGACACCAACTTTCATGCTGGATTTTGTTACATGTAGTCCTAATTTAGCAATTGTTCACAGTTATGATGGTGATGCATAACTATTTTGATATTTTTGAATGTTTCCAATTTGCTGTTATTCTACTATTGTAGGCTTTTTATGCTGCATTGACTATCATCATTAATGCCCCCCCCCCAAATAAGTGTTTTTCTATTTAGTGATTTATCCATTGTTTTATGTTGGGTATATATATTTACTTGCATTATTTCTATATTGTTTGTGACAGGATGGTCTTCTTTTGTAGCAGACCACCTTTGTATTCTATTAGGATAACTGTCTTCTCTTTTATATTTTTCCATTTTTAATTAATTTGCAAGCTGTCATTTTACTATTATCCACACAACTCTATAATATTCTCCTTTTGCATTGAATTTCTCCATTTTAATACTGAAAAGAAATTTTAAAAGCATATTATTATAATATAATAAAGTTTGATTGTGTTTATCTTCAGTGAGATTGGTGTTGGGTGGAAGAAGGGCTGAATAGTTTAGTCACTATATCACACCTCTATACCTAGTATAAGGACACTCAAAATTATTTCAATTTTTGCCTTTTTATTTAGAAGGAACTAACAAGATGCTATGCCAGATCAGGTGACGAGACTATGCTGTGAAAGCCCAGAGAGCATCTGAAGCCAGAGGTTCAGAACCTCCATCTTTTCAGCCTGTAGGCCTCAACCTGATTTGACAACAGCAGGCAGAATCAAGCACATTGTGACATGTACAGAACTTTTCTACTAGATTTTAATCCTAGAAGTTGCTGGGTTCACTCCCCTCCTCCTCCTCCTCCTCCTCCTCCTCCTCCTCCTCCTCCTCCTCCTCCTCCTCCTCCTCCTCCTCCTCCTCCTCCTCTTCTTCTTCTTCTTCTTCTTCTTCTTCTTCTTCTTCTTCTTCTTCTTCTTCTTCTTCTTCTTCTTCTTCTTCTTCTTCTTCTTCTTCTTCTTTCCACAAAATAACCAGCTCCACTACCTACTGAGATTTTGAAAATAGCAGGACAGTTCAGACTCATGCTATAAGTGAGATAGACGGGCCTTTGAAACACATATAGTTCAAAGTATAAGTGATATATATATATATATATATGTATGTATATATATATATATATATGTGTGTGTGTATGTATGTATGTATATATATATATATATATATATATATATATATATTTTAATGAAAATGTTTAAAAAATAATAACTAGGTTATATAAGGCTTTTGGTGGCAGAACATGATTACTGTGGAGCTCTGTGCCACAGGAGATAAAGTGGGCGTCCTTGTAATGTTTAATTAATTGGATGTTGGAACAAATGCTTGACTCCATACTTCTTCAAATTGTGACTCATTAGCAGCTTGGAGTCATGACAGTCTATTGTAAACAAAGGTTTGGCTGCAGGAACCTGATGGGCAGTCAGGGTTATGTGTTCAGTGGCTGACTCTGGATCCCAGCACATATCATCAGTGAGAGTGAAGGGAGAGAAATTCCATGCAACACTTGGGGAAGGGGAACCAACCTATATTCAGCTGTCTAATATGCAAAAGGAGAAACAAAGGAGACAGTAGAGGACAGAGATCCAGACCACATTGAACTGACTGTGGCAAATCTCCAGTCACATACCCAGAAAAAAAACATAGGGAAATCCTGAAGGACTCTCCTCCTTCCAAAACAATCCTCCATGTCCAGTCTTACTCTGCAAACCTCTGCAACATTCCAAAATTTTTACCATCTCTGAGCCTAACAAATACAACATTTCAGTGCCACTTTAAAAGAAAAAGATGGTTGATTGAAGAAATTGGCATATCAACTTGCAACACAGTTATTCAAATTCAGTTCCAGAAAGGAGCTAAGAATTGGCAGGCAGGTCTGGGGAGGTTGGGGTCAACACATCAGCTCTCTGCAACTTAGGATCATGTGCCAGCTGTCTATGGTGGTCACATGACCCTGTGAAAAGTTACAGCTTCTTTACAGAGTTACAGTTGTGTGTTATGTTTATGGTACAGTGCCCTCTAAAGCACCTTTTCCAAATGATTTCGAAAGTGCTGCAGAATCCTAGTATACGATGTAATATGAGACGTGAACAATATGTATGTAGATTGCTGTATGCAACTGCACTCTCTTTGAACATGCTTCTTTCCCTTCCAATTATGTCACTCCATAGGAGTTTGTGTTGGTCATTCACCGAATATAGGAACTCCTTAACCTTCCTAAAATTAGGAATCACATCCTAAATTTAAATTGCATGAATCTTTAGTTAAACAGTGATTTGATTTCTCCTTCATCATTCTCTGCCTTCAGGTAAGCATCAATGCTGATTTTTCCACTTGCTGTTTAGAGAACAAGATGGTAACTTGCCAAAAGAGGATCCTGATTTGCTAACTTTAAGCTCTGGAGTTTGGTCCTTTAGAGATCTTGTTCCCCAGGGTTTGTGTATTGCATGGTGATGAAATGGCTTCATTTTTATAAACTGTTTATAAGCAGAAAAATATATATACTATATCTGTGCATAAATATGATAACACATTTTGTATTTTGGCTATTTCAAAATATATCAAATATATGCATACTACTTCTCTTATACTTCCATTTTTATATGCCCTGTTTGGGTATGCTTTTCCATTCATACTTCTGACTGCCCTCTTGAAGAACTAGGCAGTTTCAGATACATGGATTTCATCAAGGTAAGTACAATCATGCTGCTGAATTACTACATGGGATAATTAGTAGAAAGGATGAAGTGGGCTTTAATTGAGTCTACCTGTTCTTTTTTAAATATCAGAAAATGTGCACAATATTTTCACACGGATTCTGCTTTATGAAATTTTTATTTTTCAATGAAATATTTTAATACATGCCTTTTCATTTTTATTTAAATTGCAAAACTGAGGTTAAAGCTATATATTATCATGGCTTGAGAAATTATTATTATTATTATTATTATTATTATTATTATTATTATTGCCAATACAATAATATTGTTTGTTGTGAGCTGCCCAGTGTAGTTGGGAATCAAGCAGCATTCACATTTTTCATTATTATAGTCTGTCGCAAAGTCAGCCAGATGTTTAGACTGGATTTAGCATTTTTATCCTATTATTATTATTATTATTATTATTATTATTATTATTATTATTACTACTACTACTACTATTTATATTCTGGGTAGCGTTGATTAATTAAGTGCCACTGCCAAGCTGGTGTTGACTTTTAGCAACCACATCATAAACCTTTCCAAGATTACTTGTCCCTAACTTGGTCCTTCAGATCTTCCACTGGTGCATCCATCCCTGCTGTAATCAAGTCCATCCACCTTGCTGCCAGACATCCTCTTCTTCTTTCTACTTTCCCCAACAATATGGACTTTTCAAGGAAGCTGGATCTTCATAAAATGTGTCTAAAATATTGTGTTTGAGCTTGGTCATTTGTGCTTGAGTGAGAACTCTGGATTGATTAATTTTATGATTCATTTGCTTGTTTTCTTGGATATTTAAGAGCCTGGACAGTATATCTGATATTAAAAGAGGTATTCAAATATTGCCACTGTTCAGATACAATTAAAAAAATAATACTAAAATAGACTTAGAACAATGGCATTTAACATAACATACAGAATGTTTTATTTATTTATTTATTCATTCATTTATTTTTGTTCAAGAATCTTTCCAAAGAAAAGTATAATATAAAATGCAATTTTAAAACATAATATAATTTAATCTAATATAAACACTTCTAGAGAAACACGGCACTTTATAGATCATTGCAATTATTTGATAAGTCTTCCATACAAACTACTATAATTTATTCCAAATTATTTTAAGTTGTATTTTTTTTTATGCATACACAGACACACAACCATGCTTGTGGAAGAGGATCTATCATGCACAACTAAAAAGATGGAAACAGTAATATCCAAGTAAGATATCTCTCATTTTTGCCAGATTGGAAGAAAAGGGGCATAAAAGCAGTGGAAACCTACATCTGTAATGATAAAAACCTGTGTATTTATTTGTTCTTCTACAAGCCCAAGTAAATTAAGTGCTATCATTCTAAATAATGTTCACTGAAATCAATGGAGAGGGGACAGAAATACCTGGCAGAATTGCAGCCTATACAACTGAGGCAGATGATAGATGATGATGATGATGATGATGATGATGATGATGATGATGATGATGATGATGATAGATAGATAGATAGATAGGAGGAAGAGAGAGAGAGAGAGAGAGAGAGAGAGATGAGAGGCAGAAAGAGATGGAAAATAGGGAAAGGGATATTTGCATTCAGATTCTATTCTTTTATTGTCAACAGATACCACTAAGAAATGCTTTTTTTTTCCCCCCTGACCATTTACGTTCTTTTTTTTGTTTCTTTTTTTCTTTTTTTTTTTCTTGGCACATTATATATAGGCCCCCCAAAACGGGGCTTTGGGATGCCACTTTGATTGCAGACATTCCTCCCAATGCCCACCTGGCACTTTATAGTTCTAAAAATAAAGAAATAAGAGTAATGAAAGTTCACATGCTGCAAAGCCGAGTGTTAGTCTCTGCCCTCATCTATTTTCTGTCTCCAGATCTCAAATGGGCCCCCAAAGCTTTCTTAGAAAAGAAAGATAATGACTGGCTGCAGAAGAGACTTTTGTTTTGGAACTGAGTCCATCTGCTCAAAAAAGGACAAATGTACGCAGGGGTAGTATGGAGTATCCTGCAGAAGGTGGGGGAGTTAGTTGTGTGTATATGGGGAGAATCCGGGTCGCATTCTGGTAAATCCATGCTTTGTAACTGGCTGTATCCCCATGGCACTCATTTTGTGAATGGGCAAGGCCCACCTACACATATTTTGTGATAGTGCCCACAACAAGAAGTTCTCAAAATTCCAGAAAACCCCACAAAGACTGGAGACTCCTGCATTTCTGTTTATTGTGTAGATATACCATCTATTTTTCCATTTACTGCTATACAGGAAAGCATAATGTCTAGAATTCTTTTAATATATATCAGTCAGAACATCTCTGCTGTTTCCCAATTATGGGCTTTCCACCCTATTTTTCTTCTCTTTTTTTCAGGAGAGAAGTTATACTGGTCAGGTTCATATGTTACTTTCCATTCTTTGACTGCTGAAATATGGGTTCTCATATTTCTAAACTGATCCCAAGACCTGCAATCACACAAGTCACAAATTAGTTGTGATATGTTTTTCTCATTGAAGTCAGCAAGATTAAATCTTTTTCTCTTTTCTGTGCAATTTAAGGTTAATTTAAAGGAAAAAGACAGGAGTGCCAAAGGTAGGTCTGCCTAGGCCCTTTCAGGGAGAAAGCACAGTGCCATATGTTTGCTGCTCTATATTAAAATATCATAAAATAAATGTTGTATCTAGAAAAGTTAAGGAAAAGAGTGATCTTGTGAAAGGCATTATGATTTTTCTCATTCATACATGAATGTTCTAATATAGGAACTTCCATCTAGTTTAAAATGGTAATCTAAACTGAGGTTCAGTACTATTTTTTTTTTTTTGGTTCTTTTTTAAACAAACAAACACTAAAATGACCATCAGATCCTGAATAGTATCCATCATGTTGCATAATCTTAATCTGATTTGATGTCTGCCATGAACTCATTGAATAAAATATAGCAATATTTTATGTTTGGCTCTTGAGAAATATTTTTTCTTTAAATGGTTTTAATCAGTTATATAAGCAAAGAAATGTCTTGTATTTCTATTCCTCTTGTCTCATTTTATGCCTGGACTATTGCATATGTTATATTTATCTTTCTGGATTAAACCTCCTCTGAAATATCATACTGTTAAAGAGAAGAAAATTCTTGTACACTTTTTTTTTTAATTATTACTTCTTCCCACAGAAGCAGCAGCAGTCCTAAAATGGAACTCTCAAATCATACTACTGTGACTGAGTTTATTATTGCAGGGTTCCCCAGCCTGCAAAAGACCAAAATTCCACTATTTATACTCATTCTAGTCATGTACACATTAACAATAATAGGAAACACAATCATAGTCTTCATCACCAGTTATGAGCCTTCTCTCAGCACACCGATGTACTTCTTCCTGAGAAACTTTTCCTTTCTGGAGATCTGTTTTACTACAGTTACAGTCCCAACAATATTGGCTGACCTCATTAGAGAAAAGAGTGTTATATCCTTCAACTGTTGTCTTGCTCAGATATATTTCTTCCATGCTTTTGGGGGCATTGAGTGCCTCCTTCTGGCTGCAATGGCTTATGATAGATATGTGGCTATACGTTCTCCTCTGAGATACAACACAATAATGAATAGTACTGTCTACAGTCAACTCTCCATCTGGTCTTGGATTACTGGTTTGGTCCTACCATTAATACCAGTTTTTCTTATATCACAACTCAGCTATTGTGGAAGTAACGTGGTAGATCATTTTTTCTGTGACATCTTGCCATTGCTCAGGCTGGTTTGTAATCGGACCCAACTCAATGAAATGTTGAGTTTTTTCATCTGTTCTTTCATTCTTGTTGGATCATTCACATTAACTGCAGTGTCTTATGCTGCCATCTTGATTGCTGTTCTGGGTATTCGTTCTTCAGAAGGACGTAAAAAGGCCTTTTCCACCTTTGCCTCCCATATGACAGTGGTTGGTATTTTTTATGGAACCATGATGTTCATCTATGTCAGACCCACCCGAAATCTCTCCTTCATCATGGACCAGTTGGTAGCTATGCTCTACTGTGTTATTACTCCACTCTTGAATCCTATGATATACAGCCTTAGGAACAAGGACGTTAAACAAGCCCTTAAAAAAATTGTATGTAAAAAAATGGAAGACCTGCAGTGCTGAAAAAGTATTCTGAAAGATTTTGAGATAAGTTACACAAAAGGAACAAAAACTATGTTTTATATACTAGCTTCTGTTTGCAATCTTGTAATCACTCAACCCTGAAGTAAGTGTTGTTACTCAGTAGGTTCTCATTCTGTGTAGACCTACATATGATTGCAATTTTAATAGCAAATGTAGTGAACACTTCATAGCGTATTGACTAGTGAGGAGGAGGAGGAGGAGGAGGAGGTGGAGGAGGAGGAGGTGGAGGAGGACGAGGAAGAAAGCATGTGTAGTATTCTGAATCCATCTTGGAAATCATTTTTCTAAGTGGTCAACCAGATTTCAACCTCAATTTGCCACATGTGAGAGGAAAATATTTTAATACTACTGTATATGTTTGTTCTGGCATATAAATAAAATAATAAATTGGTGTAGAGTGCTTTTGATTGTGCAGTGAATAATGAATGATGTCAGCTGCCTTTAAATGTAATTTTGCTTGGTAAAACAACAAGGTTGATGAAAAGACAAAGCACAAAGCAAACATATATACAGGAAGGATGGGGGTCACAGGAAGAAGGAATCACAGGAATCCTTGCCCAGTCTCTCTTATTTACATCTGCAATGTAACATTACCATCTTGTGGTCATACTGGTTCATGTGCTGTTTCACCATAACTGTTGCATATTGATCGATTATATGCTGATGAGTTGCTTTTGACACCTACATAAATTACCATCTTGGAGGGATGGAAGGGGGAGTGGGATATGAAAGGTCGATAATTATAATATCCTTCCTATATTTAGAAAATGATAACATTTAGGGAGGGAGGGAGGGAGGGAGGGAGGGACGAAGATAAGTGTTCATAGGCTTTGTGTGAAATATATGAATTGCATGTATCCTAACATGACTTCAGCTATATACAATTAACTACAATTCCCATCACCCCAGCATTTAGATTTTGTAACCCAAAACATCTTGGTGGACTCAAATTGGGGAATGTACTTTTCTATCATGGACTTTACAACAGCTGAACTCATATTTGGTTTACAATCTGGAAACAGATAGGAGATAAGTAATAAAATAAGAAAAGAGTTAAATGTAGTGAATAAATTTTCCACCCTATATTTGGGGATTGGATATTTGTTATATCTTCAAATCACAAAGAGACTTTACAGAAGAGAGAGGTTAGCAGAGTTATGGGATATCTCAATAACTCTCGATGGTTAATTCTGGGCCTGAACAATGAAGAGTTGTATTTGTACTTAATATGCTTAGAATAGGAATGTGAAAGAATTATTTATTTATCAAATTTGCATCCCTCCCAACTCCCAAAGACTTTGGGCAGCTCATAACTAAAGCAAAAGAAATACAATTAATAACAAGGAAAAATAGAAGATGGCAAGAGCAACAAACTGTGTATTCCTAAAACCCAGGATATAGCAATATACAATATTTCAAGAAATTAAGCATCTTAAAAAAGTATGTATATTATCCTTTTTCTGCCTTGAGGCATGTCATATGTGCACTGAATTTTCACCTGAAACATAACAGCTGCAAGCGTGTAGAAGGAAGGGGTATGAATGCAAATTTTGCTTTTTTGTCTCCACATGTGCCATCTGCCATTTTTAAGCATGCTGAAAGCATGAACAAGATATTGAAAACATGCTTAGAAACATTTTTTTTAGACTTTTGTGCTGAGCTCAGAAAAGCCTACATACGTATGTGTGTGCCTTTGCTTTACACTCTTTTTCAGACTTTTCATATTTAAGAAAATACATGAACAGGCCCATTAAAAAAACATACACAATTTTTCAAACTATTTATACATATATATATATATATATATACACACAAACACACATACCCCCCCCCCCCTTGGGATGCTACTTAGGGTTTGACCTGTCTTCCCAAAATCAAGAGGCCACTCCACATAATCTGTGAACCATATATTCAAATGTAATCATGAGTTTGTGCAACAACTTCACTCAATAAAATATTTTGACTAATGGAAATCATTAACTGGGTGAAAGAGTCCTACTCCCTTTTAATGAAAATGTAACCCCAGCATGATCTGTACATGATTACTAAGTATTAGCTTAGGATTGTGGAAAGATCCATCATTCCCAGTGACCAGGTTGCTAAGGAAGTGCTCATGATCTAGAAATAGTGAGGAATAGTGACCGGATCTGACTGAGAAGACTTGAGCTTATACAAAAGGAAAAAAAATACAGAATCTTCAAGTACAATGTATTCAACACAGAATGTGTATCAGAGACACCTGAATTCCCGAGAGAACTGAGAAATCCCGGTGTAAGAAAAGCCCAAAGCTGATTGGGGAGCAGTAGGTCATGGAGATGGTTGTGGGGTGGAACCCTGTGGGAAAGACCCATGTTTTAAATGCCTTGGAGTCATTACACTGGAGCTACTAATAGGTGCTAATAATATATTATTTTACCAAGACTATGTTCTATTAGATCAAACATAACTTCCTCATGCTGTGATTCTTCTTCTCAAGATTTTGGGCAAGCATCTAGTCCTAATGGCAGGCTTGAGTCTAAATGGTAAAATTATTTCCTTCTACAAATAATTAGTGCTGCCTGGCATCTATAGAGGTATTTTTCTTTCATTGCATTGTTTCAGTAATATATTGTTATTTTATCCCTGATTACACCCTGAAGAATTAGTCCCTTCAAGCATTCACTGGCATAAATGAAAATCCTTTGCTTTGCTGTATCATAGTATATTGCTTCAAAGCAAGCAAGAATATTGTTTCTTCTGCAAAGTAAGAGTTTAGTGGAAGTGAGATATGTTTATTGTCTCTCTATCTGATTTCTTTTTAAACAGAGAAGAATATCAGATGTCTAGTTTATTTCATAATTAGAATGAAAGAATCACAGTATATAGTTCAGAGAATTAGAGAAGAAAAAATGGCTTATGGAGAAAACAAGTGAATACTATTATAGGCACTATCCAAACCAAATGAATGTTTGGGAAAATCTGTTTATTTTAACTTTGGGTAAAATTGTTGTCAGGGATTTGCAATTTTTTAGTGTTTTACTAAAAACTAGTCCACACTCTTGTAGGCACCTTGCTGTGGAATCTTCTGGTCTTGATGCTCCCCCTGTTTTCTTGTTCATTCTGCTTGTCAGTCCTTTTTCAGCATTTTAGTAATGAGAAGCAGATGATGATGAAGCAAAATGTTCCATCTAAAAATAGGAAGTTCAGGCTGAATGTCAAGAGAAGCTTTCTGACAGTATGACCCATCAGTGAGTGGAACAGGCTATCACATGATACAGTGAATTTTATTTTGCTGGAGGTCTTCAGAGGCTAGGTGGTCATTTATCAAAGATGTGTAATGGATCCTGCACTGAGCAGGGAATTGAAGCTAGGTGACTTCTATGGTCATTTTCAACTCTAACATTCTATAACTTATGAAAATTGTGCATGTGAGATAGAAGATAAACAAATTATGGTCCACTGAAGATTTCTTCTGCAAGAACATGTCCAAACAGAGATTTATGAGTTATCTCAGAAGTGTTTTAGGGTAAACTAAATTAAAAAAAAAATTAGTCAAAAATATATACGTCACAATAACATGTTGATAATGGAGTTCTGGAACTACATTAGGGGCAAAGTGATTGATATTAATAATGAAAAAAAAAAATCTTCACATAGGAGTAGTCCAAAAGCTCCCTTAACAGTCTTCTTTTCCATGATATAAGTCAAATGCTACCTAACCTGTAGCATAGCTGCATTTTTTATATAAAGCCATAGTCTCTTTCACCAAATCTTAAAAAATATTTTGTGTTTCTAGACCAAATTATATACATGACACAATTGATACTAAAGAATATGGTGTAGCTGAGGCTGACAGTGGCTTGCGTAAGGTAAAATTTCAGTTAAAGGTATTCTGATTCAAAGCTAAAATCTTTCTCAATAGACAGACTCTCCTGTTGTGAATAGTCAACAGATGTTCCAAGATACAACCCTACCTTTAAGAATAGAAAAAGCAGCTTAAAAACTCTGGGCTTGAAAGAACTATGAGGGAATGAAAGGAATTTGAAGACAGTGTTGAATTGCAAAATACTGACAATATTATGCTGTTTAGTCCATAGACATCTGAGAAACTAAGGGTCTAAAATAATAGTATATTATGGTAGTACATGGGGAGAATAGTTGGCACTATGAACACATAATAAAAAATATTGTTCAGAGCCTTGACGAAGCATATACATTTTCTTTGGAATAATTTTATTTTGATTATAATTATAGTACATGATAATGACTCTCCTTTTTCCTCCCCTTCATATCCAGTTGAAACATCATGTTCTTATCCTACACTGGGAATCAAACGTCTGTTACAGAATTCATACTCCTGGGATTTCTAAATATTACACATGGAAAGAACTTCCTTGCCATCCTTTTCCTTACTATGTATGTTATCTGCATTTTGGGAAATTCATTTATAATTACTGCAGCTGTGTTAAATCAATCTCTCCACACCCCCATGTACTTTTTCCTTGGCAATCTCTCATTCCTGGATATCTGTTACATCTCTGTGACTGTACCAAAAATGCTAGCAGGTCTTTGGGTTCATTGTCCCATAATTTCCTTGGCAGATTGTGCAGCCCAGCTTTATTTCCTTGTTGCCTTAATTGGCACTGAAGGATTCCTACTGGCCTCCATGGCTCTGGACCGCTATTTTGCTATATGCCGCCCTTTGGTCTATACCAGACTCATGAATAAATACACCTGTCTCCAGCTAGCAACCATGTCTTGGGTCTGTGGTTTTGTGAATGCTTCTCTCCATGCAACACTCACATTCCATTTGTCTTTCTGCCAGTCTAATAGGATTAGTCACTTTTTCTGTGACATCCCTCCACTATTGAGTATCTCATGTTCTGACATATCATTTAACGAAGTTGCCCTTTTCACATCAGGCATATTTATAGGCCTTAGTCCTTTCTTCTTTACGTTGGTCACCTATGTATTCATCCTTCATGCTATTATGAGCAACCATCACAAAAGGCAGCATCACAAAGCCATTTCTACTTGTGCATCTCACCTTCTAGTTGTGATGCTGTTTTATGGTTCTGGTATCTTCACATATTTCCGTCCCACGTCTTCCTATTCACTTGAAAAGGATCAGCTTGTAGGGGTTTTATATAATATTTTAACCCCAACACTCAATCCCATAATCTACAGTCTACGGAACAAGGAAGTGAAACTGGCTCTGAAGAAATTGATAAGTCTGAAGAAATTGGCCCATGGCAGTTAGGATCCCATTCAATTAATTTAAATCTGCTTCACTCAATGGGTACAGTCTAGAGAAGAAGATGAACAAAAGGCTGTAGAGCCCTTGTACGAAATACGTGATCAAACAACATGTGGCATATGAGATGAGGGATGCTGAAAGTCCTCTCTTTCTCTGAGCTCTGTATTTAGACTAAAGCCTTCAACTCTGTTTCAGCTACAGTCTTCTGCTTTGTGACTTACTGCAGATAGTTGCCAAAAGAAAATTATATCTGATTAAGTTCATTCAGTCAAATAGTTCCTAAACTGTATGAGTGCCAGGAAGGACTGTTGTACTTGAGAGGGATGATGAATCTGTCAATTTTTATTGATATTTGTCCTCTTTAAAAAAAAAAAAAAAAGATCATCCAATTAAATAGTTCCTAAATTTTAATTTAGGATACAGACTGATGGCATACATCTCCTTAAATTCCATATTATATTGTTTGATATTAGTGTCATTAATTAACATTTGTATATGGGCTTTTTTTGTTGTTGTTGTTGTTATTCTGTTTGGAAAACTGCATTACAAAATCTAAGAAGTGCATATATTGAATGATTGTTATGTTAAAACTGTTTAGGATATTCATCTCTTGCAAACTGTATCATAACATCAATGTTTAGGGTTATCCAGTTAATTCAATACTTCTTGGCTAAATGAAAGAGAGCTAGATATTAGAAATGACATTATGGAACAGATGAGTTATAAAAGATAAACAGATGGCCTCTGAGCTTTATTCCATCATAGCCTAATTATGCATGATGTAGATGCAATTAAATGTAGAAGTAAACTTTGGAACATAAACTGCCTACATTCTTGATCAGAGTGGCTATAGTAAACATTAGAAAGAATAGATGACAACCTTTGGTGTCTCAACAATGTTGTGTTTCTACAATAGGCTTTGTAAGCCTAGGTGGAATTCTGGTCCTTATGGGTGAGCTCTTACTCACTATACAGTATGTATATGTAGAATTTGCATGCAAAACCAATGTAGTATAGTGATGAAGATGTTGGACAAGGAATAGAGGCATTCAGGTTCAAATCCACATGTGACCACAGAGCTCACTGGTTGCTTAATGGATAATGGCTAATCATTCTTTCTCAGTGCAACTTACCTTGAAGGGTTGTTAAGGGAATACAATTAAGGAAAACCCCATCATGTATGTCAGCATGCATTTTCAGAGGAAAAAGGCAGAATAAAAATGCAATAATAAATAAATATGCCTTATTCCTATTTTTCTTCTGGCTATACAACTAACATAGCAAAGTTAAAGTCTGTACCCCTGGTCCATAAAAATATAGTTTCATTCCACCCATTATAATGCTTGCAGGTTTTCATGTTTTAAAGCATTTTAGCACATTTCTTTGTGTACATTGTGCACATTTTTGTTTTTTGTTTTTGTTTTTTTTCCCCCTACAAGCTAGCTTTCATTAAAATATGCTAGCACTGTCATAGCTCTCCAATGCAAACATTTCCTGGAGCACCTGATGACTTTTACTATATTAGCTACTCATTTGCATGTAAAGACTCCAAATCCTATGTAGGTGGTAAAATTCTTTTTGACAGCTTGCTGGTTATGACACTATTATGAGGAAGAACAAAAGTGTAGAAAGATAGAAATTAGTGACCTGCCCTTTTATTATGGTATGTTATTTAATTTAATATTGACTTTTATGAAATATGTTGCATATTGCATACCTTGTATTACTATCTGAAGCAACTATCTGAAGCAACATAATGAATCTGTGACATTGTTCTGTGACTGTAATAAAGTTTATTGATTAACTAAAATATAATGTTATAAAAAGTAATTACACATAATAATATGTTTTCAAAAAATCAATCTACAATTTTATTATAAACCTTTCTGAAATATCTAATTTTTCTTGGACATATATGCCCAAACATATGCTTCTTTCTGCAATACATGGGGTGGGGGCATTGATAAAAGACACTAGCAGACTTTGTTCATCCCTCGCTATCCATGGCATTATTCGTTCCCATGGGATGATGATGATGATGATGATGATGATGATGATGATGATGATGATGATTCCTTTTGGTTCCACTCTTGATGTTGGATTGGTGTCCAAGTGCATACAGGGCCCAGAGACAGAATCCCGTGCTTATAATGAGAATAATGCAGAGTGAAAGGAGAAGAAAAAAGAAAGAAAAAAAAAAGTTTTCTTGGCTCCCACCTCTCATGTCTGGATTTCCCTCATTGCCATTTATATTTCAAATTCCCTTGTTCCCAGAGTCACCAAAGAGTAAATGTAAGAGAGATGGCAGGGAATTCAGGATGCGGGGGGGGGGGGGGGGGGATTAGAAATTTATACAAAGATGTTTTCTGGGAATATTATCTGGCTAATATATTAATCAACAATGGAGAGATAATGTTTGGGTTCATATTTACACTTATTTACAAACATTCAAATTCATGCCTGTCCTAACTTGGAGAACTTCACAATCATCTTGTTGAAAATGTTGGTATGTCTGAATACATTATGACAAAAGAAATGTTGAAACAAAGACGCCATATGAGTCCATTTGAAGGGGGGAAAAAAGGTGTTCTCCTGAAATGATACTCTTGCATGATTCTTCATTTGAGCATATTGCTGGATAACTTTGAACCTTTATAGACTGCAAAATGTTCACCACATTAGATATGGAAGAGTCAAAGTAAATATTTGAAATATTTATTGGAGAAGACATTTGAACATAATAAGATAGGCAAAGCTTGTAAACAGTGTTGTTTCACTTTCATAAACTTCAGATCAGGTCAGGTTGTACTGAAATTTTCAAAGATCAAATTTCTGAAAGTTTCCTGTACTTAAAATTATTGCTAAACAATGGGCTAATAGGTTAGAGATGATTGTTCATATACTCAACCCCTCCCTCTAAACTCCCATGTATTTCTTCCTGGTGAACTTGTCATTCTTGGAAATTTGTTATACCACCAGCATGCTGGTACATTTGCTAACTAAGCACAAGAGCATTCCCAAAGCTGGAAGTAAAAGTTAGTTTACTTGCAGCTTTCTTAGATAACAGGAATCCCTCAATTTTGACAGCTTGGCTGACTTGGTGGAGGGTTGTTGTCTAAGGCTGGTTCCATTGACATTGTTTCCTTTTACCCATCCTGCTCAGACAGATTCCTCTCTTCCTGCACTCCTCCTTACTTCTTTTCTTCTTTTTTTTCCTTCTCTCAGCAACTTACAGCTATTAAAATAAAATAGTCTATATCACCATTGAAGAATAAATAAAAACTGGAAGCAATCATGAGATTTGCTGCTAATCGCTCACCATCTTGCTTCTTCCCTCCTCCAATCTTCTCAGTTAAGGAAAGGTTGTTGAGAAGGTAGTTAGGATGTCACTTCAAAGAGGCCTGGAAGAAGCAGATTATGCCCAGTGGTTTCAGACCTAGGTATACTGCAGAAGCAACATTAATTATATTTGTAGATGATCTCTGATGTTGCAACTATCCTGGCTTTCCTTGCTCTTTTGGCGGCCGTTTTAAAGGATAATTTTCATTTCATAACTATTTTTAATGTGCAGTTTTTTCTTGCAAATTTTATTCAAACTATGTTTAAAACAAGATTTCATCATCTTCTGTTAGGAAAAGGCAGTTGTGGTCATGTGGCCCTTTGCAGGTAATTATATTTGGTTTACTATTATTATTTTCTATATTCACAAGATTGTCTCTGGGGAAAATGCATTCCTAAACTAATAATCTGTTTTGGGAATGATGCCCACAATTCAAATTCCTAAGAGAAAAGTCATTGCTGTTATAATAAATTACTCTTAGGTACAAATATAAAAAATGAGTCATATTAAAGCAGATATTCATTTGGAAGACATAGCCATTTCAGAGCTCCATGATATATATGATTGGAAACTATGTTAGATTGAACATAACTCCCAATAATGGTTATTTATTAATTTGTTGTTGTTGTTGTTGTTGTTGTTGTTGTTGTTATTATTATTATTATTATTATTATTATTATTATTATTATTAATTTGTTACCATATATGAGTCAGGTATTTATCAGATAGACTTTTGGTATCCACAGCACCTTTATTTTTGGAGATTATCTAAAGTGCTGATCCCCAGGTTCTAAGGACTCATTGAACTCAACAGAATTTAGCTCTATATCTATAAGCACCATCTGAAGCTTCTATTCAGATATTCCATCAACAAATTATCTAACAGGATTGGATACGTCTCAGTTGATTTGACAATTTGCAAGGCTTTTGCCCGTGTGTAGTTTTCTTTCCTGAATTCATTTGCTTTGATCAGTTAGAATGAATCCTCAGTCTGATTACACAATCCAGTTCACCAATAATATCCCTATGACTTAGTAGTCTTAGAGTTACCATAATTAGAAATATTATGGAAGGCAAACCCCAAGGCTGCCCCTTACAGACAGCAAGAGGATCAGATGTTAGTTTCAGAGTGGGAAGAGAGAGAGAGAGATGAAACTAGTATGAAATATGCATTTTTTTTCCTGTTTCAAAATTCTAACAGACAGAATAGCTTCCTTGATAAGAAATGCATTCTCTCTCTCTATTCCGAGTGCCATCACTGCAATTGAGGTAAACAGGTTTGGGTGATTTAAAGAAGTAGCAGATAACTATACTTAGGTTGTCTCAGGGATGAGCCACAGTTCCTGTTCCTTAACTGAGATAAATTATTGTGGAACTTGAATCACTCCCCTCTGATGAATCAAAAGTGTTGACTTCCATAGGGTACTAGAAAAGCCAAGGACAGGGAGAGACAATTGTTATACTATGTATTATGTTAAATGCTTCATCTTATTTGATGTGCATGAAAGACTGATTTAGGACTTTGTTTTTGCTTTTTTATAGGTGGAACCCCTTGGAAAAGTGATCAGGACTGCAACATGCAGGAACAAGATTATCCCTTTCTTTTATGCCAGGGTTGAGATGAGTTTCTCAAGTTTGCATTACTTCCAGGGGAAAAGCTGCTACACATTAACCCACTGCATACAGACCCTGCATGCCTAATCCCATCACCTACTGCCATAATGAAACCCTAGATATAGTCTCCACTTGGGTTAAAAAGAAACCAACAATAAAAAGGAATGGATATATTAATATACTGTTTACAATCACCTTGAACAAGATTTAAGAAACTGGGAAAATTGGAATCTTCACAGTACAGCTCAAAGTTTATTTAGGACTTCTGTGTGCAGTAGGACTTGTTTCCTGAATAATGTACTAATCTAGGAGAACATAAATAGAACTGAACGCCATGAAGGAACACTCAGAATGGTAATCAAGAGTATGAGTTTTTGCCAATTGAATATTAGATGCTGGAATGTTATGTAATCCTCCTGAGAAGCACAAATTGTTGTTTTATGATAATTAGTATACAGTAACGATCAGTACAAAAGACAACTATTAGATGAAGCACAAAAACTGCATAGTGTAGAACTGTTTTTAACATCTCTTTTATTCATGGTAATCTGTGTATAAATCATGAGTTCAACATGTGCTGAAAATCAGACATTTGTCATGGAGTTCATACTCCTGGGATTTATGAATATTAAACAAGGGAAGAGTTTCCTCTTCATCCTCTTTCTTATTATGTATACCACTTGTTTCTTGGGAAACTCACTCATGATCATTGTAGTTGTGCTAAATCAGTCTCTCCACAGTCCCATGTATTTCTTTCTTGTCAATCTCTCATTGTTAGACATCTGTTACATCTCTGTGACTGTGCCCAAAATGTTAGCAGATCTCTGGGTGGAATCTCCAAGCATTTCTTTGATGGGCTGTGCTGCACAATTATATTTTCTTGTAGCATTGATAGGCAGTGAGGGATTTCTCCTGGCCTCCATGGCTCTGGACCGTTATTTTGCTATATGTTGTCCATTGGGATATGCTAGATTCATGAATAAATATATCTGTCTGCAGCTAGCTGCAATTTCCTGGACTTGTGGCTTTCTTAATGCTTGTCTTCATACCATACTCACATTCCGTCTATCCTTCTGCCAGTCAAATGGGATTAGTCACTTTTTCTGTGATATTCCTCCCTTGCTGAGTATTTCATGCTCTGACACATCAATCAATGAACTTGCACTGCTCACTGTGGGTGTTTTCATAGGCCTTAGCCCTTTCTTCTTCACGTTAGTTTCTTATGCCTTCATCCTTCATGCCATTTTGAGCAACCAACAGAAAAGACACCTTCACAAAGCCGTTTCTACTTGTGCATCACACCTCATCATTGTGATTCTGTTCTATGGTTCCAGCATCTTTACATATGTCCGTCCTACTTCCAGCTACTCACTGGAAAAAGACCAGCTTGTGGGGATTCTCTACAGTATCTTAACACCAACTCTGAACCCAATCATCTACAGCCTACGGAACAAGGAAGTAAAAATGTCAATGAGGAAACTGATAGGTGAGAAAATGTTCTCACTTAGTTTTTAGAATTTTTAAATGAGATGTCACATTTTAGGTAAGAGGTGAAGTCCTGTTGGCATTTTCATGCAGCATATTGTTACAACATGTCTGCAGAAATAAATGGGCATTGCATAACAACAAGAATGTTGTAAGATCAAATATTAGAAAAGGTTTCAATATTTTGCCTTATTTTACATTATTTGCTGATGAGAATTGACTTGTAGCTCTGATACAATCAGTTACATTCCCCCCCCCCCCCCCCCCCCGCCATAACTCTCAGTTTTGTTTCTAAAATCTGATTTTGGTCTTTATTTCTCATCAGTTTGCTTTTGGAGGGTGGGCAGTGGTCCTATGGCATGGAAATATTACTTTAAGGGTTGTATATGCCCTTTGTGCATTTCTTTTTTTCCCCAAGGAGAGCTAAATGATGATATCTTGGTGGATTTTTAATCATGCTTATTTCCTTTGTACTGTAATTTCATCTTTTCCTGCTGAAATCTGTCTTCATCACTTCCTGGATGAAAGTCAGAGTATTAAATAAATAAACGCATGTGAATTCTATTATTTATCTTGACTTCCTTTCCATATATTTTTTGTGCTGAGCAGATTTTTCACTGTTATTTCTGCAAAGAGATGGAAGGGATGATAATGGGCAAAGAATTGGTTCCCTCCATCTTTTTCATTTTAAAAATAGAAATCAGTACTTTTTGAGTAAAGCATGCTATGTGACAAACAAATCCTGAAGCAGAATATTTGGATGGATTAAAAGAACTGGTGATTTTTAAAAACTAGTTTGTCTTCTCTGCACAACTACCTGATTTTTTTTTTCCCAGGTCTGCCCCAAAAAGTAAAAATTCTACTTTGAGATCATTTGGCTAGCGACTGTGCTTACAGTTTTAGGTGACTCATGCATGAAAGGCGAACAAAAACCATATTGATTTTAGCAAGCCACAGTAATAGCAACTTGATGGAATTTCTATTTACAGGTTGTCTGTTTCCAAACAGTTTTTAAAAAAATATTCATTAACAAGTGATTATCTCTATAAAATGAATATGTACATATGTATGAGAACTAAGTTCTTAATGCAGAATTGAACTAAATGTTAGGCTCAAGCCACCCATCTGTAAACCATAGCTATGGTGAAAACCTAAAATGTACTGTGGGGTATAGTTTCAAAATTAAATCATGTTTAGCATTTGTAATACAGTCATCTTTCCTACACCCCATTTCCATCATATCCATTGTTTTATTGCATTTTAAAATATTTTGAAAAGATATGTATTCTAATCATTCTTATTTTTCAAATGTAGTTTTGGGTATAACAGAAGCAAGGCATATTGATGAATGTTAATATCAATATTACAAGAATGCAAGCCTTTATTATAATCAAAATCTGCTGTAATGTTAATACTAATAGACTTAACAAAAAGAAACTTAACACAGTATGTTTTAAATACAACTGTATTATTAATGCAAAAAGGAAGTTCTTCATGAATCAAAAAACAGTTAAACAGTTTAACAATTAAAAAATAAACGTCTCATTCCAGGGTAATACAAAAAACATGCATGATATTGGATAACTATAATTTCTCATCCACTTTATATAATAAAAAGTGCTTCTGAACACTGCTGCTGGAATATTTCCAGGAGCAAAAATGAATCCATCTCCAGTCTGATGATGCTAAATGCAATAGAAGTGATTTGACGCTGTGATGTCATTACTTGCTATTAATTATGCCATTTCTTCCTCACAACATCAACTTCAACTTTGGTTTATGATTCTGTGGAGCCAGGGGATGATCCAAGCATGTTTTAGTGGCCTATATCTTTTTGGATTACTCAAGACCATTCTTTCATATTAAATATTCATACACAATGACTGAAACTTTACTATTTAACATCTATAGCAGAAGAAAATGTTGCAAAGTAATGAGATACAGTTGATGGAAGCAAAACAGATGGGAATATTGATGGTCCTTCAGGAATTCCAAGTGAGAGCAAGTCATATAGGTATTCATCATTAAAATATGAGACAAAGTATGATTACTTTTTCTTTTTTTTTCTTTTTTGTAATAACTTTATTAGATTTTAAAATAAGAACAATAAAAAACTAACAGAAACTAATATTAAAAGAAGAAAAAAAGATTGAAAAGGAAAAGAGAGAACAAAGTCAAAAGTGCAAAAAGAAAGAAAAATAGAAAAGAAAACCAAATAGAAAAAGGAATGACTTCTGACCTTCACAACAGATATAAGTAACAATTTACATTAACACTTACTCTATGTTGACAACATAACTTTCATGTTTCTATTATCTCATATCATTTTTAATCATCAAATCCCTACATGATTACATTTTTTTTTGTTTCATGCAAAAAGTCCAAAAAAGGTTTCCAGTTAGCATTAAAATTATTCAATGTCTTTTTCTATAATCAAAGCCATCAACTTTGCCATCTCAGCCAACTCCATCAGTTTCACTATCCATTCTTTCATTGTAGGCAATGTCAGATCTTTCCACCTTTGTGCATGTAAGAGTTTTGCTGTTGTCATTATATATATATAAAAAACAAAGTTCCATGGGGTTTTTGTTGTTGTTGTTGTTTTCCCCCCCAATTGTTTATCCATCAGCCCAAAAGAAAAGTATCTGGTTTTGATTGTATATTTTTCTGAATTAAAATGTGTATTTGATTCCAGTTTCTTTTAGCCTTTCCACAAGTCCACCAGAGATTATAAAAAGTCATCTCTTGTTGTTCACATTTCCAACATATATATGAGCTGCCTTTATACATTTTACATAATTTATCTGGTGACAGATACCAATGATACATCATTTTATAAAAGTTCTTTTTAAGATTATAACATAATATAAAGTTCAATCCTTTCATCCATGTATTCTCCCATTGTTCAATTGGTGTATTATACCCAAAGTTTTTAGCCCATTTTATCATACAGTCTTTAACTTGTTCACCTTCTGTTTCCAACTTCAATAAAAGTTTATACATTTTAGCAATAACATGCTCATTGTTAGTACATAATTCTACTTCAAATTCAGTATTATCATGTTCAAGCCAAAAGTCCTGTTATCTAGTTTAAATCTTCCTTGCAGTTGTATATATGAAAACCATTGACATGCATAGCCTTTTAATATCAAGTCCTCTCTAGTCTTTAGTTTAAAGTCCCCTTGAGAGAATTCCAATATATCACCATAAGTTAACCATTTATGTTTAGTTATAATTTCTCTTGTATGAAAAGCTTCTTTTAGTGAAAAACATAAAGGAACAACCTTCAGGGACAACCTAGCTTTATATCTACTCGATATTCTCAGTAAGGCAAGTCTAATGAAATTATTTTTTAAATCTACATTAACCTTCACTTTATCATACCATAAATAGCCATGCCACCCAAATCTTAAATCATGCCCTTCTAGCTTCAATAATCTCCTGTTTCTTAAAGTTACCCAGTCCTTCATCCAAACTAAACGAAAAGCTGCAAAATACAATTTCAGATTTGGTAAACCTTAGCCTCCTCTTTCTTTAGCATCTTGCAAACTTTTATACTTAACTCTTTTTTTTTTTTTTACCTTGCCACCAAACTTAGATATATCTTTATGCCATTGATTAAATGGAACATCAGTTGTCACAACAGGAATTTTATGAAACAAAAATAACATTCTAGGTAAAACATTCATCTTAATTACAGAGATTTTTCCCAGCAGAGACAATTCTATTTTTTCCCTACCTTAACATATCTTTTTTTTTTTTAATTTCAGGTGGGCGATGCATGTGGAAAAGACTTTTTGCATTCCTTTTGTTGAGGACATCCTTATGAGAGTTGCCAGAATGTAGACATATGAAAACATGGTCAACAAAAAGGTGCTTAATACTATGATAGCTGAGAATATAAAAACAATCATTCTGTTGACATAGGTGTTTGTGCATGAGAGGCTGAGAAGTGGTAGGACATCACAAAAGAAATTATTGATAATATTGTCACAGTACTGCAGTTTTCTCAGCATGATAATAGATGGATAAGGATTTATGAAACCAGTCATCCAGGCTCCTAAAACTAAACAATGCATATCTTATTGCTCATGAGCATTGGGTATCTCAGTGGATTGCAAATAGCCAGGTAACAATCATAAGCCATGATGGCAAGTAGGAAACACTCTACTGAATCCATACAGAAGAAGTACATTTATAGTAGGCATCCTGTAAGAGAGATAGTGTTAATTCTTCCTATTAATTACTATGTAGTATATAGAATTATATGTTATATATACTTAGAATTATATACTACACACACACTATTATATATATATATATATATATATATATATATATATATATAATAGTGTGCGTGTATATAATATAATATATAATATATATAATAAAATAGTGTGTGTGTGTGTGTGATTATATAATTATATATTATAATATCATTAATAAATATTGCCAAAAGCTTAGGGAGAGTAACTGAAGTGTAAATAATCTCCAGGACAGCAAGATTGCTCGGGAAGAAGCACACAGGGGTGTGGAGACTTCTGTCTATCATTAGTACAACCAACAGAGTGATGTTTCCCCAAACAGTTAATATATGAATCTCAAGAAATATTATGAGATATAGCATCTAACTTCTTGATGCCTGGGAATCCAATAATGATAAGTGTTTTCACATTGGAATAATTTAATTTCTCCAATACCATACTGTCTTCCATCTGAGGTACAATAAGAATAAAGAAAATGCTGGAGATTCATTTGCTGGGAAGCGTAGAATTAGCATTAAAAAATTAACATTAAACACTTGTATTTTGAAGGAGTAATCTTCAAAACTCCAACTGAATCTTCACAGCTGAAAAGCACTGGGATGTTATTCTAACTACACAGTTTGCATTATTTATTTGTTTATTTATTTATTTATATAGATGGTACAATCTCTGACAATAGTGAGATAGCAGCTACCCCAGAGGACTTTCATTCTTTAAAAAAAAAATAGGCATAAGAAATAAGAAACACGTATGGAAAACGCAATCATATGGAGAAACAGAATGAAAATATGCTTGTTTCAAGGGTATATCTTTTGGCTTACCTACAATAAGGTATAACATACAGCTTAAGGCTTAAGACCTATGTACAGTATACTGAGAAGGGTCATTTCTCATGATCTAGATGAGGAATAGGTAATGTGCAGCAGGGAGCTGATTTGTTCTCTCTCTCTCTTTGTCTTTTCTCCTCCCCACCCCCTTCAACTATGCTGCAAATTTTTAATGATAAAACAGTTATTCTGAGATGGGCAATTTCTAAAAAAATTAGTAATATCTTAAAATATATTTATGTATTGAAATAAAGAGCTCCCCCATCTAAATTTAAATGGAAAAAATCTAGTTCTTCAAACAAGCAAACATTAAATGCAGTCCCCAGTTGAATATACCGTACTAGTGATATAAACTCAGCCATTTAGCACAGTGAGTCAGCCACCTCCAGCAGCTAATAATATGAAATGGAACCAATTGTGAGACTGATTTCTCATTTTATTTTTATTGTGTTTCTACTGCATTGGATCAGGAAAAATTATCCTTCTAATGGAGTAATTAGATGACAACCACAATAGTCTGAATGATTTCACCATAGTAGGATCTCCATCCCTAGTGGGAGTGCCTATTGTTTAGAGATGGTGTGTGTGTATGTATTTCTGATTATACATTTTATCATCTTGATGGGGAAGGTGCCAATTACATTACTTGTAAAAATCCAATTCTCCCTTCAACCAACAATATACTTCTTCTTTAGGGAGAACCCATCTTAGAAATGTGTTACATGATAACTATGGTGCTCCAAAGGTCAATATATTTGATAATTAAGCAGAGCAGCATTTCCAAAGCTGGCAGTGCTGCCGCAATATAATTCACCTTTCCAGCCCTGACCTAGTCCTGTCCTACAGCAGACATGGTACATGACTCTTTGATGGTTATATGCCATCTATTTTGGGCAATAATCACCATGTGTAGTGGCATGTGGGAAAGACCTTGGGAGATGAGGGAAGAGATTCTGCCTAGGGAATGGTCAGATAAGAGACAGCATAGCCCACAGCTGCATAGTGGATGGTGCAAGAGGCTCAGAAGGGACCTTCCTTAAGTTCTCAAGCTATAAAGGTGAAGGTGGGAGAATTGTACTTTCAGACTTGCAAGATTCTTGCAGACTTTTTACAATAAAGTAGAATTAGTTTATTTGGTCATATTTCCTGTCTGGTCTACCTGGTAAGACTGACACCATGACACAACAGGCATACATACAACTGGCAATATGGATTATTGACATCTCATTGGAAGGTGTCAAAACACAGAGATTTTTAAATTTTAAAACAGAAACGCTAAAAACTAACAATAACTAATATTAAAGAAAGTAAAAAGAAGAAAGAAAGATTAGGGAAAAAAGAGTAGTCAAGGTCAAAAGTGCAGGAAAGGAAAGGAAAGGAAAGGAAAGGAAAGGAAAGGAAAGGAAAGGAAAGGAAAGGAAAGGAAAGGAAAGGAAAGGAAAGGAAAGGAAAGGAAAGGAAAGGAAAGGAAAGGAAAGGAAAGGAAAGGAAAGGAAAGGAAAGGATTGACTTCCAGCCCTCCTCACAACAGATATAAGTAGCAATATACATCAAACTCTTGCTCTAAATTTATAACATAACTTTCATTATTTCTATTAACTTGTATTTTTTATATATATGTGAAAAATTATAGAACCTCTTAGAGAAATATATTGAGCGAATGTGGAGTTGATCTGTGAAAACCCCATTTCCTATATATGTCAATGTTAGGTATGCTCAAGAATATTGATCTTATTTGACTGTTTCCAGAACAGTGAGGTGGTTAAATCAATTAATAAAGTGGTTAAATAAAGATTTACATTAACTTGTCACTTGTTTAATTTTAATGTTAATTTTGATGGAAGCCTGATCAATATGGACATGTGAATTCCATCACAAACCATGACAATCATGTGAGTGCAGGTGACATCATAACACAAGTTCAAAAGGTTTGTATCATGACATCACAAAGCATATTTCATTATTCAATGTTATGAGCTTCTGTAGTACTAAATAGAGCAGACTACTTTTACCTCTGAAGATGCCAGCTACAGATAATTAGACTATGGCCCATTAGCCTAGATGCTCATCACCATTAGATTGATTCTGGACATGAAACCCTGCATCGATTGATCATATTTCATTATATTTGTGTCACTGTGGTTTGTATCAGATGTTTATGCTTCTATACCTCCTTCAGTAATTACAGAAAGTTGTGTGTGCTTGCATGGATGTGTCTTTGTGTATATCTATGTCATGATGGCTGGTGGCAACTAAAACTTAAAGCTGAGAAGAACTGCTGACCTGAACTGCATGAAGGAAAGATTAAAGAAATATACCCAAGTGTATTTGATATGCCTTACTCCTGGTGTAAATAGTGCTTTCTTGAATGATGCTAATAATACCAGAAGGAAATTTACCTTTAAAAAGGTACTATAGCATTTCAGAAGTACTGTTAGCAGCCTGGCATCATCTATAATGTAGACATAACTCCTTTATGTTCATTAACATTTAAGGATAGATGCTGTTTTCCAATGTGTTCTCTGCATTTGTTTCTGTGCCTTCCCTTCAATTTTCAGACTAGAATAATTTATTCCTTCCATGAGGCCTTTCAGAAGAGGAAATGTAGGCAGCAGTGAAGATTGGGAAGCAATAAAACAAGCCTTGATAGAATGTGTCCTAGCCTGACAGAAGACCTTAAGTAGCCAACTAAAGAGAAGTACGTATAATGAATAGGTAAGACAGGCCTGGCCTGCTGGAAGCTCAATGCAGGAAGGTAAAGAACCAGAAAGAAGCCTCATATTTATTGTTAACTATTGACCTGTTCTGATAATTAGGAAATAAGCAAATATATTCTTTTCCATATTTTGTACATTTCTTGTATAATTTATAGAACAATGAATGCAATGTTTTTTTTTTAATGATCACTTGCACACTTTACTGGCAAGAAACACAGAGTCAACAAAGGATATGTTCCAGAAATGTATGAATTAACACACACTGAATATCCATTTCTCATTTTCCCACAGAGGAGATTTACTTCACTTTCCTACTACTTTAGCTAAGGCCTCTTTAACATCTTTGTTCCTCAGGCTGTAGATGATGGGATTCAGCATGGGGCAGACCAAAGAGTAGAAGACTGCAGCTTTCTTTTCCTGATCTGCAGAATGATCAGATTGGGGCTGCAAGTATGTGAAGCTGATGGTGCTGTAGAAGAACATAACAATGATGAGATGTGTGGCACAGGTAGAGAAAGCCCGTTGCCGCCCTTCAGCTGAACGCATATTGAAGATCACCTTGGCAATATGGATATAGGAGACCACTATAAAGTTAAGAGGCAACATGAGGACGATTACACTTAGTGCAAAGATCAATACTTTCATCACATAGGTGTCCATGCAAGCTAGTTGAAGCACAGCTGGTGCTTCACAAAAGAAGTGGTTGATTTCATTAGGTCCACAGAAGGGAAAATTTACTAAGCAGATTGTAAGTGCTGCAGCATTGAAAAAGCCTCCAAGCCAACATATCCCAGCCATCTGCATGCACATTGGCATTCTCATGATGATGGGATGTCTCAGTGGCCAGCAGATGGCCACATAACGGTCATATGCCATAAGAGCTAAGATGAAACATTCGGTCATCCCACAACAGAGGGTTAAGTTCAGCTGGGCCATGCATCTCTTGTAAGAGATGGCCTTAGTATGAGAAACCATGTGGGCTAGCATCTGAGGGGTAGTGATCAGTGTGAAGAATATATCCAGCAAAGATAAGTTACCAATGAAAAAGTACATGGCTGTGTGAAGACGGAAGTTGATCCAGACCAAGAAGATGATCAGGCTGTTTCCAAGAACAGTGATGAGAGACATAGTAAAAAATAACACCAAGAGGAGAGGATGCAGTATAGGATGGCTGGTAAAGCCTAGAAGAATGAATCCATTCACTGAGGTTCCATTCTGAATCCACATTTTTCCCCACCAGACTCCACCTATAGTGATAAGCACAACAGAAATGTAAGCCACAACTTACATTGTACAGGACTTAAGCTGGCATAGAATATGCATTTCCAGGTTTCATTTTGATGATTGTATGGATTCTGTAGCTCTGTTCTGGTGTACAACCAAAGATCTCAGAACTAATCTTTTTGCTCTGATCAGTGCTAACACTGGTTCTGAGCACATTAAAAACAAAAACAAACAAACAAAAAGTGTATAGTAAATAAATACTGTTATATGGTTTTTTGCACTGCTTTTTATGAACATCCACTATTTTAATACTATTTACCGTTACATAATTTGTAACAGATTTTAATCATTATTACTGAATTGACTTTTTACAACAAGGCAATCTTATATGTATCTAATTTTCTAGATGAGTACATGCATCACTTATTCCATAACTATATATCATTAATTAAAGGAACTTTCTGCATTATAGAATAGGTAGCAACTTCTTAACAGGCAATCATAAAGAATGAAAGAGGACTAAGAATCAAGTGATTTTATAGATCAATTCCTGAGCGCTGATTTGTGAAAAATGTTTGTGTGTTTCCTTCCTCATCTGATTTATGGCTGGTGATAGGTAATATACAATATATTTTGGAGCTCTGACTTTCACAAGAAAATGTATTCTCATATAGATTATTTTCTTGTTTAAAATTTTATAATAGGCCTTTTGTATATATTGATATAACATATAGGATGCCTTCAGATTATCAATGTACATTTTAATGATGGGGAACTACTTCAGATGCAATGGGGGTGATTAGTTATCATCATAATCACAATGAATTCTTCTCTTAAACTTTTTTTCCTTTTACATCCTTGAAAGTGGAGTGTTAGTTTATTGAATGTATTTTCCTAGCTTTCCAATGACAAAATAATCAAAATATTTAAATCACTTTCATTAAAATTTCTTAGCCATCATTTCTCTTAGTCAACAATTATGTGTGGTCAAGCACAGATATAAAGATTTCAAAGAAAGGAGTTGGCAGTGACCAGAACTAAAAATCTAGTGATTAGTTGGAAGATGCTTTTGGGAGTTTAAAGCTGAATCATAAAACTGAATAACTTTTGAAGAATCAGGGGATTTTTGCCTTTTGGCACAATATCATAAACACTAAGCTAAATTTGCAGAGAAAAATCAGCCACACTTGCCAATCATAAAAATAAAATGATCTATTGGTCCAGAAATCATTTAATTCAATTGTTTGTGAACTGTCACTGCATCACAATACAACATTAAACATGTAATTTTTGGTTACATGTTTAATGTTCTATAATGCTATAAAATTAATGAATACTCAGTTTTGTTCACTGAGATGAAACTAATTTTGGTTTTGATATATTTTAACATCAGTTAAAGCTATGAAGATTTTATTGAAAGTAAGATTACATGGCATAAAACATGCAAACACAGTTTGAGAGTTATTTATTTTTTATTCTTATTGCTTATTTCATTAGTTCAATCAAGTAAGTTTTTAAAGCCATGATTATCCTCTGCATAAATTTTGAAGCATTTTTCATTTATTATATTGGTTAGCTGTCCCTCTACTCTATGCTTCAGGCATTCGGTACAATATAGCCATACAAAATAGAAAACAAGACTATTAAAACATGGAAAATAAAATAAATAAAATATTCATCTGTTCAGAATCCCCTAAAATCAAGTACATACGCACATACGTATAGCATCCATCCCACCCCACCCCCCAGAATATGCATGGTGATTTCAATGATTTCTTTGTTCATTGCGAACAGAACTCCACCTTCATACAAGCAAATGTATGTTTCTTATTGGATAAGAAGCTGTAGTGTACTTACATTTGTTCTAAACATTTAGAATGTATCTATCATCTATCTATCACTTTCTATCTCTGAATAAAAGCAGATGACTGCAGCCTCTTGTAATATTGTTGTATGTAGTAATGTAGTGTTGAAATATGGTGCAGATAGACAACTTTTATTAACATTCAAATCTCTTAAGAAGAAGAAACTCTTATTTTCTCTGAAGTGCTGAAAAAAACTAAATCCCTTGAGATTCTTGCAACCTTATTAACTTTTCTCATTCCTTAGGGACAGCTACCATTAAAGAACAATTAAAAGGAACGTCTAGGTTAAACAAATTGTGCCAAACAGAATTTGTGCTAATACATGGGGTCTTGTGTCAATGATAGGAATGAGGAAACCACATGTTTCAGCAACCATTTACAGATCACAGTATTTTTTCTTTTCTTTTCTTTTCTTTTCTTTTCTTTTCTTTTCTTTTCTTTTCTTTTCTTTTCTTTTCCAGAGACTTGCTGTAGTCACAAAAATCGTCAGCAAAGTGGTAGGTAGAACATATGATGACTGGGAGGAATCACTGTTAAGTTCAGATGATGTAAATTTGGAAATTAAGGCTGTGAAAGAGTGCTCATCATTATATACTACCCCCAGATTCAAAATCAGCATACCTCTAAATATCAGTCACTGAAGAAAAGATCAGAAGTCAACATTCCCCTGTATGAGCTTCCATGGGCATTTGAAAGACAGAACTTTCAACTAGTTAAAAATGTTTAGTCTTATCTAGCAAGGCTACTCTTCTGCTCTTACAGGTATAGCCAGTTCATGGCATAAAACATCTGTTCTAAATACATGTGATAAAAAGTTTGAATAGGCTAGCTGTGCAAGGATTGGCTGTATGTATTTTTAACAACTGAAGTGTCATTCTTTGAGATGAACAATGAACAAGTTACATATTGGACTAATTATAATAAATTGAACAAATTGCAGTAAATGCTGGGAAAACTAGTGCACACTAAACTACAGATAAACTTCGGAATCTGTATATTTCACAATAGTTTTAATTAACTGAATATTAATTTCAGTGGTGAAGATAATTTTGAAAACAATTATCTTTATGAAATACATGTTTCACCTTTTTTTAATTGTACTTCTCCAGGCATCCTTTACATCTTTGTTGCGTAAGGTATATATGATAGGATTTAGAAGTGGGGTTAAAATACTATATATTACTGGAATAAGCTTAGCTTGATTTGAGGAATGACTGTTATCTGAACTCGAGTAAGTGAAAAGAGCACTTCCATAGTATAAAAGGACCACTGTCAGATGGGAGGAACAGGTGGAAAAGGCTTTTTGTCTCCCTTCTGAAGAGCGCATCCTTAAGATAGTTGAAATGATAAAACTATATGATAGAAGGATGCAGGCTAAAGGGGTCCAGGCTATGAAAAGGCCAATGGAGAGCAAGAGAACCTGATTGAGAGAAGTGTCTCCACATGATAATCTCAGCAGTGGAGCAATATCACAATAGAAGGCATCCAGGTGGTTGTTGCCACAAAATGGTAACTGGAAGGCAAAGGTGGTATGTACCACTGAGTTGAGTAAGCCGCCGGCCCAGCAGGCTGTGGCCAGTTGGAGACAAAATGCTTTGCTAACAATCAGTGTGTAGCGCAGAGGATTGCAAATGGCAACGTAGCGGTCAAAGGCCATCACGGCAAGAAGGAGGCACTCAATGCCCACAAAAGAAAAGAAGAAATATGCCTGAAACACACAGCCCATATAGGAAATGCTATTGTTCTCTGAGAGTAAATGAGCCAGCATCTGGGGGATAGTGGTGCTAGTATAGCAAACGTCCAGAAAGGAGAGGTTCCCAAGGAAGAAATACATGGGGGTTCGGAGTTTCTGGTCCACCAATGTCATCAAGACAATGAAGATGTTCCACACCACAGTGAAGAGATAAATGATGAAGAACCCACTGAAGAGCAAAAGATGGATCTCCTGCAGATTTTTAAAGCCAAGTATGATGAATTTGGTCAGATCAGTTTGATTTTGTATCTCCATGGCTCAGTGAAAACAAGATTTATTCCTATAGGAAATAAGAAGAACCTTTTTGGTCAGTTTCAATATTATATGTATGAAATTAAAAAGCAGGATAAAGCATAAAATATAATAGAGTTGTGCTTTCAATGTAATCTTTTCAAAGGAGATGAGCAGAAGCAATGTGGTTTAATGCATCAACATTTTGCATCTATGGACAAAGCCTGGCATCTATAATTAGCTCTTATAAATATAAAACTAATAAGGGGAATACTAGAAACAAAAAGAGAGCAGATAATTTTTGTTACAAAAATAAAGCATGGAAATCAGATTGAGAAAAGTCTTATTCCCTCTTCTGGTTCAGATCATTGAGTCATTAATTGATTGTGCTTTTAAACTAAGAAAGAAAGAAAAAATGAAGTATTTAGTTATTTTGCCCTTATGTAGAGATGTGGAGATTAGCAGAATTTATAAAAAACAATATCTGCAAAGGGAAATAGATATGATTTGAATTTATCCTATCTGCACATACACTTATCCAGATGGGTTTTCAATACATACCTGCAGATGTAACAGTCATAGAATCTGCTAGAATGTATTATTACCAGTAGAAAACAGACATTTTCCAATACATTTACAGTAGGTAGTTCCAAAGGGGTAAAGGTGGTATTATATTTTGAAGTAAATTTAGATTTTCCTATTCCATAAATAGTCCAGAATTTAGAAAGACAGAAAATGAGTTTCAGTAGCAGTTATGAAAAACTCTTACATTTTGAATGAAGACACAGAAAGTATACTGTAGCAGATGCAAGTATGAATTCATTGGCCTCCCATCATTGCTGAATATCCTAGACGAGTGGGGGGGAAAGAAATACTAATTCTTTCAACATAGTGTTTCAGTGCAGGACAAGCCCAAGATATTTTGCTGCCTGCAGTGGATTAGCAAATATATCCCCCTTCCCTGTTTCTAAGCAAATTTGCAAGGAGATATATCCATGAAATTAAAGCATGACTTAGGTCTTCCAAATTCTTCCTTCACTTCTTGAATAATAAAGATTAGAGCATTGAGATATTCATGGCTGCTGATGTTCCATTTTTTTTCTGAAATATTTCTGCTAAAATCATAAGATGGAATGACCAGTGATGCATATAAAATAACCCCCATTACATTTTCAAGAGCAAATCAATTTCATGCAACTTAATATAGGGTCATTCCCAACAAAGCATTTAAAGCAAACATAATTACTAATCAGTATTATCAATGTGGTTGCGCTATATCTGTTTCAAGCTATAAAATCTTCTTTACCTGATTATGTGCTTTCAACCTATATGCTGGCAAATCTGTGGTTTGCAAGGTATTAATGATTAACTATATAGAAATGCTTGTGAAAAGGATCTTTAGGGATTTTCTACCCAAGATAATAACACTTTGTTTTCCAAACAGCCACATATACTCTAATCAGTTCTGGAAAAAGAAAAAGAAAAAAAGAGGCATATTTTAAACTAACCAATGTTTCTTTTTCATTTCCATAGAGATGTGCTGATTAGGCAACCCTTCCATAGAGCCCAGACTATGAACATGGAAGAAACATGTTATTCTGAAATAACTATTCTAATTCAGAATAGTACCATACGAAGGTAGTTTGCTGAAAAGTGTTGCATGGTTGTTTATACTAGTGATATAATAATATAATCCTACACATTTTGTGTAATGTTAAAGTCCTATTAGACTTTCCATTTTGTATAGTGCTTTTTTTTGCAGACTTTCAGCTTTACTTACAAGGCTCAAAGGTGGGACTAGAAGGATGAATAATGTTAGAAAGGAAGCATTGGCTGTATCTAATCCCCCACCATTCTGATGTTAGCAATAAACTAAGCATTGAGCATGAACTGAAAAATTCCCCCCTTCCTCCTCCTCCTCCTCCTCCTCCTCCTCCTCCTCCTCCTTTTCTTCTTCTTCTTCTTCTTCTTCTTCTTCTTCTTCTTCTTCTTCTTCTTCTTCTTCTTCTTCTTCTTCTTCTTCTTCTTCTTCTTCTTCTTCTTCTTCTTCTTCTTCTTCGTGTTTTCCCACTGCAGGGTCTGCTTTTTGGAACAACAAATGCTATTTGTTAGTTATTGTTGTAGAAAATTTAGATTTAAAGTTATACTTACTATAAGGGACAGATAAATAGATCTGAAAACAATAATATATTTTTGTTTCTATGCTTGACAACAGCTTTTAGTCCAAGAGCAGCACTGGAGGCACTTTTGGGTATAAAGAATATAGTTCAAATATATATATATAAATGCACTCTTTCATATAGTTGGTGTAGAGAATAAGGTAGATGACTTTGATGAAGATATGCAAGATCTGTTGCCAGAGTGATGAGGCATGAAACACATTTCAAGTCCACAACAGACAAATAATATTCAAAAGAGGCTCAGACCCCTCCCTAATTCATGAACTATAAGTAATAATAGGAGGTACAACATAATCAAACTTGCAACATTCTGTATTATAGCCAATCTAAATAAAAGTAGTTTTAGCTTTCCTGTGGAGTTGAATTCTTGGTCTAGTCTGCCTAATGGGGCTGAGAGTTGGAAGTCTATGCCAGGGTGAAATTGCATGTCACAAAGTAGCTATGCTATTGATTTTGCAACAAATTGTCTAATAGATGCAAGTATATGGTGCCCACCCTGATTCCTAAAACATCTTAAAATGTCTGTCATACACCTGTAACTTCCTGTGATAGCATGACAAGCTATTTGATGTCTAGAGGCTTGAAAAACCACCCCTACATACTTAAAGTAACTAACTTGTTCTATTTGATGCCTGTCTATGTACCAGCTGTACTTTTTAAGACTGTTAGAAAATACAACTACTTTAGGTTTTGGTGATTAATAACCAACTGCTCTTTGTACAAAATTGGCTTAATACTCTGAGGGCCCTCCTAAGGCCACCTTAAGTCATGGAAAAAGTTACAACATCATTTGCATATAATTGGATAAGCAAATACCTTTTTTTTTCCACTGTTTGGAAAGTGTATGGATCACGAGTTCTCAAAGCAGTTTATAAGTGTGTTAATATCACTCCTCATGGTTTATGGAGGGGTTGAGGGAGATGAAACAAGAGACATCTAGAGCATCATTGGCACTCATCTAAGGGTGAACTCCACCAAACACAGATTAAGGCCTACCAAGTGGCGGCAAGGGTGGCGAAGTGACAGCACTCCTCCACCCTTATTGCATCTGCAGATTGCTGCCTCGCAGCCTTGTTTTGGGTGATATGGGTCTCTTGGGTGCAGGGGACCTGGACAACATTCTACAGGGTCATATGGAGGAATTTGCTCAGCATCTGTCAGATAAAATCGCTTAGATTCATTTGCAGTTGGATGCTGGCTTTGCTGCAGGTCTGTGGGAGATACCTAGGGTGGAGTCTTGCCTGGTTATCTGGGAATGGTTTGCACCTGTTGGACCTGAGGAAGTGGACAGGGTCCTTAGGACTGTGAGCACAGCCACTTGCTCTCTAGATCCATGCCCCTCCTGGCTTGTGAAAGCAGCCCTGGGAGTGTTGTGTGGGTGGGTTCCAGTGATGGTGAATCCTTCTTTGAGGGAGGGGGTTGTTCCTGCACCTCTTAAGGAGGCTTTGGTTTGCCTCCTCCTCAAGAAGCCATTGCTGAACCCCATGATACTGGACAATTTTCATCCAGTATCCAACCTCCCCTTTTTGGGAAGGTGGTTGAGAAGGTAGCTGCACAGCAACTTCAGAGGATCTTGTATGAAGTGGATTATCTGGATCCTTTTCCGTCAGGGTTCAGACCTGGGTATGGTACAGAAGCAGCATTGGTCACGCTTTTGGATGATCTCTGGTGTGGGTGGAATGATGGTTGTGAGTCCATCCTTGCCTTAGTTGACCTCTCGGTGGCTTTCAATACCGTCAACCATGGTATCCTTCTGGACTGACTCAGAGAATTGGAGGTGGGCAACATAGTATTGTGCTGGTTCACCTCCTTCCTCCAGGTTCAGTTCCAGTCAGTGTCGGGAGAGATCCTGCCCCCACCCCCTGCTATGTGGGGTGCCACAGAGGTTGGTGCTCTCACCTCTCCTATTTAAAATCTATATGAGACCGCTGGGTGAGCTCATCTATCACCATCGGGTGAGGTATCATCAGTATGCTGATGATACTCAATTGTACATCTCCACCCCTGGAGACTTAAGCAATGCTGTTGGTGTCCTATCTTGGTGTCTGGAGGATCTGGATGGGGAACAATAGGCTTCAACTGAACCCTGGCAAGACTGAATGGCTTTGGGTTTTGAGCCCATTCTGGTTCTAGCATTTTATCATCTTTGGTACTGGATGGGGTCACACTGCCCCAAGCATATACTGTGTGCAATCTGGGGGTCCTCCTGGACTCATGGCTCCTGGGCAGTTGTGTCTAGGAGGGCTTTTGCACAACATCATATTGTGCACTGGTTGTGCCCATTCCTAGATCAGAGGGACCTACTCACAGTCACTCATGCCCTGGTCACCTGCTGGTTAGACTACTGAAATGCACTCTACATGGGGCTGCCCTTGAAGAGTATCAGGAAACTTCCAATGGTGCAAAATGCATCATCACGAGCAGTTATGTGTGTTTCTAGTAGAACATACATTACACCTCTGCTTTATGAGCTGCATTGGATGAAAGTTTGTGTCCGGGTCCAATCCAAGGTGCTGGTGTTGACCTTTAAAGCCCTTCATGGCATGAGGCTGGGCTATCTGAGGGGCCGCCTCTCCCTGATTTCATCTGCCTTTCCTACCAGATCCAGAAGAGAGGGCACATTATGAATTATGTTACCTAGGGAGCTACATCTGGCAGGGTCTATGTGGTGGGCCTTTTCTGCTGTGGTGCCTGTGCTGTGGAATCTTCTCCCCCCTGAGGTGAGGTTGGCCTCATCATTGTTGAGCTTCTGAAGGTCCCTTAAGACTTGGTTATGTCAGCAGGCCTGGGGACTCCAGGGGATGGGGGAATTAGTGAGGTGGCTCCCTTATTTTTAACATCCTTTTATTCTCTGTTTTATTTTGCTTTTTATATTTTGAATGTATTTATTGATTCTTTTTAGCTTTGCTGTATGCTGTTCAGAGTCGCCTGTGGTGAGATGGGCGGCTATATAAGTTAGTTTAATAAAAAATAAAATAAAATAAAATAAATAAAATAAAATAAAATAAAATAAAATAAAATAAAATAAAATAAAATAAAATAAAATAAAATAAAATAAAATAAAATAAAATAAAATAAAATAAAATAAAATAAAATAAAATAAAATAAAATAAAATAAAATAAAATAAAATAAAATAAAGATGTTAAACAGGGGTAGGCCCAAAATACACCCTTGTCTCACTGATATTATTTGGTTAATTAGCTGCCTGTGTTTACTATAACATACTCTAAATCTAGAGTGTGCAGGAAATTTAATATCGACAAGCATCTATCAGTAGTAGATTTTTGGCATTTGTCTGCAAACAGGGGTCTTGGGATGACCCATTTCTTACTCTCAGGGTCTCTCTGGACTCTATATGTAACATAGTTAGATGTTGTTTAGCTCAGGTGACGTATACCCCAAATCTCCATATCTTAAATGGTGCCATTCAAAAAGACCATCCTGGTGACTTTATATCCTGGTCAGGCTGTATGCTTTCAACTATTGATTACTTTATACATTTCCATACTTTAAAAAAAAATAGATTTAGAATTTTAATCTAGGATATAGAATGATCATTGATCTCTTATCCTTAGTTGCCCCGTCCAGGATGCTTTCCTATTAAACCTGTCAAAGGAATTGCTGTCCTGTTGTTAAAGGTCAAGTAAAAATAAAGATTCCCTTGAGACAAACTTAGCTTCTGATGTCTGCATAGATGCATCCATATAGTTTTCCTAGTACTGATATAGATATGGATTGCCATTATCTTCTTCAGCAAAGTGGTGGGTTGTTTGTCCATTTCTAGCCAAAAGCTCTCAAATTTGTTAATGATCTCCCACCATAATACTAACCAAATCTGAACCTGTTTTGTTTTTTGAGATCAGTCAATATCATCTAGTGATATCTCCTTACTATGTAAGCATACCTAGTCATTATACTAGGAGATGATGCAATACAGGATGACTGGTGAAGTCTAGAAGAATAAATCCATTCACTAATACTCAACTATGAATCCACATTTTACCCACCAGAATCTACTTACAGTGATAAGCACAACAGAAAATTAAGCCACTAATTATAGTGTTCGTTATTTAAGCTGGCAATGAAATAACATATTCTCATTTTAGCAAAATGTAATTATTGCTATCAAAAATATCTAAAGGTAGATTTTCTTTAAGCACAATGTTCAAAGTCGTCTTATTTTAGTACATATTTAGAAGGCAACTTCTTGTACACCAAGCACTATACAGTGATACAGAGCTTTAGGAGTTGGCAAATATATACCTCTCTGTATTCTGTACATTTCTTATATAATTCTGGAAAAATTATGGGATTTTTTTTAATGACCACTTGCATAATTTATTGGCAAGAGCATAGAGTCAGAAAAAAGATAAGTTTCATAAATATATGAATTAAATGGATTCATACACCAAGTGTGCATTTTTATAATTTCCAAACGGAAGATTTAATTAACTTTCCCCATTGCTTTAGCTAACGCCTCTTTAACATCTTTGTTCCTCAGGCTGTAGATGAGGGGATTCAGCATGGGGGAGACCAAAGAGTAGAAGACTGCAGCTTTCTTCTCTTGATCTGCAGAATGGTCAGACTCTGGCTGCAAGTATGTGAAGCTGATGGTGCTGTAGAACAACACAACAATAATAAGATGTGTGGCACAAGTAGAGAAAGCCCGTTGTCGCCCTTCAGCTGAATGCATATTGAAGACCAGCCTGGCAATTTGGAGGTAGGAGAGCACTATAAAGCTAAGAGGCAACATGAGGACAATTACACTCAGAGCAAAGATGAAGACCTTCATCACATAGGTGTCCATGCAAGCTAGTTGAAACACAGCTGGTGCTTCACAAAAGAAGTGGTTGATGTCATTAGGTCCACAGAAGGGAAAATTTACTGTGCACACTGTTAGTGCTGCAGCATTGAAAAAGCCTCCAAACCAACATATGCCAGCCATCTGCATGCACATCGACATTCTCATGACAATGGGATATCGTAGTGGCCAGCATATGGCTACATAACGGTCATACGCCATAAGAGCTAAAATGAAACATTCAGTTATCCCACAGGAGAGGGTTAAGTTCAGCTGGGCCATGCATCTGTTGAAAGAGATGACCTTAGTTTCAGAAACCATGTGGGCTAGCATCTGAGGGGTAGTGATCAGTGTGAAGAATATATCCAGCAAAGATAAGTTACCAATGAAAAAATACATGGCTGTGTGGAGACGGGAATTGATCCATACCAAGAAGATGATCAGGCTGTTTCCAAGAACAGTGATGAGAGACATAGTGAAAAATAAGATGAAGAGGAGAGGCTGAAATATAGGATGGCTGGTAAAGCCTAGAAGAATGAATCCATTCACTGAAGTCCCATTTTGAGTCCACATCTCACTTACCAGATTCCACCTACAGTGATAATCACAACAAAAATTGAAGCCACCACTTACATTGTTCAGTATTTAAGCTGGCAAAGAAATATTGTCTTCCAGTTGTATTTTGATTATTCTGTGGATTCTGTAGCCCGCCCCCCTTTTTTTTCCTGGTATGTAAAAGAGATCTAAAGCTAATCAGAAACATTAATACAAGTACTGAGCACAGAATTTAAGAAACAAATTGCATAATAATAATAATAAAAAAATCTCATACAGGTTTTGCAATTTTTTATGAAAATTCCACTACATCAATAAGAATACTATTTACTGACACATCATGCTTGACAGAATTTAATCCTCATTCTTCCTAGATTTGACTTCTCAGTAAAGAACTATCAAGGCTTTCCCATTTTTGTACCAAGGCAATCATATTTGTGGCTTATTTTTTGTATAAATGCATGCATTATTTATTTCACAATTTTATACCATTACAGGAATTTTCAGCATTATACAACAGGTAGCACCACCCTATTGGCACTCAGTAAAAAAATGAAAGAGGACTAAGCAATTGAATGATTTTATAGATCAACTACCTGATGATTGATCTTTGAAAGGTATTTAATATGTGTGCTTCTGTTCTCATCCAATTTATGGTTGGTGATAAATATTATACAATATATATCAAGAAGCTCCCACATATACAAGTTAGATTCTCATCTGGATTAATTTCTTGTTTAAAACTTTGGAATAGGTCCTTTGTATGTGATGATATATGATGCTTTGGATTATCAATCTTACTTCTCAAGATAGGGAAAATAAGTTTCAGTGTGAGTCACAGGGCTATTGCTATTGTAGCCACTACTGTAATTACAATTAACAAATAAATATAGCAATAAACATGCATTCTATTAACTTATTCTGTTAATTAAACTTCATGTCCCCCCCCCCCCAGATTCTTGAAAGAATAATGACCCTTTATTGAAAATATTTTTCCTAGGCTTCCAAAGACAAAATAATCAAAATATTTAAAACACTTGTATTAGCTCATGAAGCTTTTAGCAAATCCCTTACCTCTCATTTCTCTTAGGCAACCAGTTATGTATTGTCAAAAACTTATGTAAAAATATTTCAAAGAAAGAAGTTCTCAGTGATTACAACTGAGAATGAAGTGATTATCTTGAAGAGTATTTGTGATCTTAAAGCTGAACCATCATAAAGCTGAAAAAAGCTCTTGGAAGTATCAGTGGATTTTAAACTTGTAGCTCAGTATTTTAAACACTTAGCTGCATTCAAAAATCAGCCACACTTGCAACATGATGCTTCGTGGAAAAAAAAATAAAACTCTTATATTTTTAAATAAATCATTTAATCCAATGTTCGTGAACTGTCAGAGAAAGGTGTATATATATATATATATATATATATATATATATATATATATATATACATACACATACATACATACATACATACATACACACACATTTACCTTTCTAACGCTACCTTTTTAATATTCCATGATGCTTTAAAATGATTTAGTATCCATTTTGGTTCACTGATGTAAACTAAAAGCTATAGCTTTGTCTTTGAAAACGTTGTCCCATATTTAAGGATTGGTACATCTTATATATAATTCAAAGTTATGAACCTCCTTTAAGAAAATAAAATTACATTGCATCAATCAGACATTTGAGAGCTATCTCTTTTTGTTCTTGTCACTTATTTCATTGGTTTATTTTTATTTCTTCGTTAATTTGTGGGTATGATTGGCCCTTCATTCATACAACCACATGTAGTTTCAAGTTGGAGAAAAACAAACAAAAAACAAAAACAAAAATAACTATACTTCTACGTACCTTTTGTTCTAAACATTTAGAATGTTAACTGCAACTCTGTATCTATCTATCTATCTATCTATCTATCTATCTATCTATCTATCTATCTATCTATCATCTTTCTATCTATGAACAACAGCAGAGGACTGAAATAATTGGACAACTCTGTATCTTTGCCAAGTTCTGGAAATGAAATATGTTGCAGAGAAAGAACAAGATTAAAATTCAAATCTTTTCTAAGAAGGATAAACTCTTACTTTCTCTGAAGTAATCAAATAAATTCCCTTGAGGTTCTTCTAATCTTAATAATCTTTCCATTCCTTAGGGTTAGCTAGCATTAAAGAATGACTAATTTAAACTTCTCGGTGAAACAAACTATGCCAAAAAGAATTTCATGCTAAACATTTGGGTGGTAGTAATGGTAGCCCTAGTGAGAAAGCTACATCCTGTGAGGAATATCTGGCTGTTTTAGCAACCACTTACAGATCACAGCAGTTTCTCCTGAGACCTGATGTAGCCCCAAAAATCTGCAGCAAAACAGGTGTTTGGAAGCTGTGTTTGCTGGGAGGAAGTTATTGATTCAGAACTTTACTTTATATCCTAAATTTAAAGGAGGGTTTTGCTTTAGTTTTTGTTTTAAAGTATGTAAAAACATCCCACCCAGTGGAAATATTTTGAGTTATCTGCTTTACTGCATTTTATCTATCTATCTATCTATCTATCTATCTATCTATCTATCTATCTATCATCTATCAATCAAATTTATATGGCTACCCATCTCATGAAAAAGTGACTCTGGGCAGTGTACAACAAGATTATAAAACAGTAAACATATTAAAAAAAATCATTAAAAAATCATTAAAAATCACAAGGCTAAGAGAGAACAGCAGATGTTAATAATGGAGCCACCTCAATATTTCACTCATCCCCTAGCAGCAGAGATAGTACCAAACCCTGTGGCACCCCACGTAGTATGCACTGAGAGTGGGATTTCTCTTCCCCAATCACCATGAGTTGAACTGACCCTGGAGAAAGGAAGAGAACCAGCACAACACAGTGCTGCTCATCTCCAATCCTCTGAGCTGATCCAGAAGGATACCATGGTCAATGGTATTAAAAGCTGCAGACATCCAGTAGGGCAAGGATGGATGCACAACCCCCATCCCATCCTTGCCAGAGATCATCCTAAAGCATGACAAATGCCACTTCCATCCCATACCTGGGTCTGAATCCTGACTGAAAGGGATCCAGATAATTTGCCTCATCCAAGGTCCTCTGAAGCTGCTGCACAATCACTTTCTCAACTACCTTCCCCAAAAATGGGAGGTTAGATACTGGATGAAAATTGTCCAGTATAGTGGGGTCCAGTGATCGCTTCTTGAGGAGGGAGTGAACCAAGGCCTTCATTAGAGGTAAAGAAACAACCCACTAATTCAAGGAAGAATTTACTACCACTGGAACCCATTTACATGACACCCTCAGGCTGCTTTCACAAGCCAGGAGGTGGATGGACCTAAAGAGCATGTGGCTGAACTCACAGTTGTAAGGACCCTGTCCACTTCCTTAGGGCCAAAAGGTTCAAACCATTCCCAGGTAACTGGGCAAGATCCTCCCCAGGAATCTCCTCCAGACCAGTAACATGGCCAGTGTCCAACTGTGAGCAAATTTGAGCAACTTGGTCTGACAGATGCTGAATAAATTCTTCCACATGGTCCTGCAAGAGATTCTCTGCACCCTCTCTACCCAAGAGTGCACATATCACCTGAAACAAGGCCATGGGATGGCTTTGCACAGATGCAATAAGGGTGGAGAAGTACTGACTCTTCACTGCCCTTACCACCACTAGATAGGCCTTAATAGTGGCTCTAACCCATATTCAGTCAGGTTCATCCCTTGCTGAACACCAGTGACACTCTAGACATCTCCTCTCATTTCATCTCCCTCACCTAATCTGTGAACCATGGAGAGTGACAGGATCCACGAATGGGGAGAGGTTACATGCTTGTGATCTGATCCAAAGCCTTAGCTGCTCCCCTCAGACAAAGATAACTTTTGGTAAGATGGTGGAGAGAGCAAAGGCCACAGAGGGACTGTCCTCATTTTAGTGTGTTGGTGTGCTTATGTGGAATGAAATTAGAAGACTGCCTGAGTCAGCACTTACCTGGATAGGCACTGGACATGGTTCAGACCTGGAAAAGCAGGACGGAGGATGGGCTGCGCCTGCTGTGCTTGCTGTGCCTGCAGTCTTTGTGGTCATGCCTGTGGATTTTGTTGTGGTTTTGTGTTACACAGTTCTTTTGCTGCAGGCATCTCTCCCTCCATAGACTTTTTACTATGGACATCTCTCTCCCTATGGACAACTTTCCTCCTGTGGACTTATTTCTTTGGCATTTCCTGTGGCTGGTTGGTGACACTGAGGGACTCCAGTCACTTGTCAATGATGGAGATTGTCTGCCCATTGTGATATCATGTGACCCTGACAGTGGCTGCCAGGAGCTGCACCCTGGGACTCTGGAGGCATTGGTGGTAGCTAGGCAGTGGGAAGGGGGAATAACAGTAGAGTGGCAGGTTTCTGTGGACTCTCCCTCCCCACAGAGGCCATTTTGCCTTCCTTCTGCCAGACCTGGAGAGGAAGAAGCTGACATTTACTGACCATTACAGTGTGGATTACATCGACCAGCTAAGTTGCCTATGACTGTGGACTGTGGGTTTCCCACTGAAGATTGATTCTCCCCTCTAGGTGACAGCCAGAGGAGGGAATTGGTGGGGTTGTGGGTGAATGGAAAGGGAGCCCTTGACCAGTTGGTGAGAAGGCAGGGGAGGGATCCCTGTGAATGGGAGTGTGTGAGAGTATGCTTGTGGGTAGAATGGGGAGGGAGGTCACAGAGTACCCTGATGGCACTGAAAGCTAGTGGAGCTAAAGTGCCTCAGGGTGCTTGGCTTCCATTCCCTGGGATGAATGAAGTTGAGGATAGCGGGAGGTCCCCAGTCTTAGGATACGAGGGGCCTGGATTGGGGGATGGTGCTGCCTTTGGGGAGGGGGGGTAGGGGCAGGCATGTATTATGGTAGTAATAGCCATGGAGACATATGGTGGGAGACAGGGAGTGAGCCTTTCCTAAGGAATATGGGGTCAAAGCCTTATACTGGTTTCACATTCCAGCTCCCTGGTCTCAGCCCCTATACCCAGTCAGCAGATCTTCAGAGGCCCTGGCTTTCAGCTGCTGCTTCTAAATGCCAGATTGGTCTGTAATAAGGCCTCCCTCATTTCTGATTTAATACTGACCTGGCATGTATTACTGAGACCTGGCTTGGCCTGGAAGCGGGGGATGGGCCCTTTCAGAGATATGCCCAGCTGGGTTTTGGGTGTCACCAAGACATCAGGGCAGGGGTGGAAATGTGGTGGTCATGCAGGAATCTCTTATGGCTTTCAGGGGTGCTGTACACAGGTTACTGGATGTGAGACCCTGGTCATTAAATTGGGCTCTAGGGATCAACTGGGATTGTTGCTGTTGTACCAGCCTCCCTGCTGCATAGCAACCTCCCTGCCTGAGCTCCTTGACTCCATTTCTAGGTTGGAAGTGGAGTTCCCCAGACTTATGATCTTGGGGGACTTCAATCTGCCTTTTCTAGGAGTGGGGTCTGAGGTAGCTCAGGAGGACATGGCCACCATGATGGCCATGGGCTTATCTCAGGTCATCCAGAGCCCAAAATGGGACAGTGGTCACACCCCAGATCTGGTATTCCTGTCAGAGCAGTGGCTATGTGATCTAAAATTGGGGGAGCTCGTAGTGTATCCCTTGTCATGCCCTGATTACCATGGGATTCTCTAGTGCTACTATCCACTTCAGGAAGACCGGACCCGTTAGATTGGTCTGGCCCTGGCAACTGATGGACCCAGATGGATTTCAAAGGGAGCTGGGGGCTGTTCCTGTGGGTCTCCTGCACAGTCCATCTGAAGCTTTGGTCTTTAAATATACTGTAAACCATCTTCATTACAATTGATCAAAAAGTGCCATAAATTATTTAAAATAAATAAATTATCAACCTAGCATAGGAGAGAACTCTCCATCAAAATAAACTGAGGACTTCCTTCCAAGGTTATTAATGAAACAAGAGACAGTATCAAAGATTGAATTTTGAATGGTTTGTATCTTGGTTATATGATCACATAACACTCATTATGATCATGTTGATTATTACCACCATCAATGGGATTTATATTTGAAAAGAATAGTCTATGAAATGCAAAGCAGAATAAGACTTTATCTTTAGCTGGTTCCTAAAGGTATTTAAGAAAGTCATGGAAGGTATGTAGCCTGTGTTTACTATTCATGATAACCAAATAATACCTTCAGCTTTAAAAGCAGTGATGTGTGTATACTTAGTTATGGGAGGGGAGAATTATTGACTTCAAACACTGGGTATGGGTATTATCTGATAATGTATTTATAACCATTTGAATCTGAAGATATTCAGGGGAAGGTTATGTTTCCAATTCCCCCCGAGTTCATTCTGAGATTCAACACAAGGTTTCCAGTTACTTAAAAAGTTGTAGGGAGTCATGGAGATGACCTTGAGGAATGCAGCCAGAAGCTGTTGCAGAAGAAGCATGCATTGAGTCCAGGTGGACAGGAGAGTATGCAAAAGAGACTCATACCAGCTCTCCCCCTGACTCTGATATCAGAGGGAGGGAAAGAAAAACACAGCAGTCTTGCAAGATTCCATTATACAGTGTACCTCAATAAAGTATAGTTCTAGTCTTTCTGTGAGTCTTCCTCTAAAGTTTGTTTCCTGATCTAGTCTATCCCATAGTGCTAATAGGAGTATCTATGTGTATGTGTGTTTGATGTATAAGATATAATACATCTTATCGGAGCAGCTTAAATGCAGAAAAATATATCACTAAATTTGCAGGTCTGAAGTTCAGAGCATTTGGTAAATTAATCTAAGATGCACATAAGTTTAGGTAGTCGAAATTTGGAATTTAGAGCTATGAAAGGTTTTTAGTCTCATCTAGCATTTAATCTTCTATTCTCACAGGTCATCATGTACCTAAACTGTTTTAAATATATGTGATTTAAAAAAAAGTTCGAATAGCCTACCTCTGCTAGAATTACTTCTATTGTATATTCATCAATAGAAGTGTCATTCTTCCAGATATTCAATTTTTACAATGAACAAGTTATACATTGGAATAAAATGATAAGCAAATCGTAATGAATGTCAGGAAAAACAAATACTGAAAATTGTAATACATGCATTGAAAATGATGAAGATAATCTTGAGAAAAATTCTATCTATCTATCTATCTATCTATCTATCTATCTATCTATCTATCTAATGTTAAACTTAACTTCTTTAATTGTACTTTTCCAGGCATCTTTTACATCTTTATTGCGTAAGGTATATATGATAGGATTGAAAAGTGGGGTTAAAATACTATATATTACTGGAATAAGCTTAGCCTGATTTGAAGAATAACTAGTGTTTGAACTCAAGTAAGTGAAAATAGAACTTCCATAGTATAAAAGGACCACTGTCAGATGGGAGGAACAGGTGGAAAAGGCTTTTTGTCTCCCTTCTGAAGAGCGCATCCTTAAGATAGTTAAAATGATAAAACTATATGATAGAAGGATGCAGGCTAAAGGGGTCCAGGCTATGAAAAGGCCAATGGAGAGCAAGAGAACCTGATTGAGAGAAGTGTCTCCACATGATAATCTCAGCAGTGGAGCAATATCACAATAGAAGGCATCCAGGTGGTTGTTGCCACAAAATGGTAACTGGAAGGCAAAGGTGGTATGTACCACTGAGTTGAGTAAGCCGCCGGCCCAGCAGGCTGTGGCCAGTTGGAGACAAAATGCTTTGCTAACAATCAGTGTGTAGCGCAGAGGATTGCAAATGGCAACGTAGCGGTCAAAGGCCATCACGGCAAGAAGGAGGCACTCAATGCCCACAAAAGAAAAGAAGAAATATGCCTGAAACACACAGCCCATATAGGAAATGCTATTGTTCTCTGAGAGTAAATGAGCCAGCATCTGGGGGATAGTGGTGCTAGTATAGCAAACGTCCAGAAAGGAGAGGTTCCCAAGGAAGAAATACATGGGGGTTCGGAGTTTCTGGTCCACCAATGTCATCAAGACAATGAAGATGTTCCACACCACAGTGAAGAGATAAATGATGAAGAACCCACTGAAGAGCAAAAGATGGATCTCCTGCAGATTTTTAAAGCCAAGTATGATGAACTCAGTCAGATCAGTTTGATTTTGTATCTCCATGGCTCAGTGAAAACAGGACTTATTCCTATAGGAAATAAGAAGATCCTTTTTGTCAGTTTAAATATTATGCATATGAGCTTAAAAGCAGCATAAAACATAAAATATGACAGAGTTGTGTCTACAGTGTAATCTTCTTTTCAAAGGAGAAGAGCAGAACCAGTGTAGATTTAATGCATCAGACTTTTTAGGTAGAATTCTTCCTTTTATGGATGTATAATTAGCTCTTATAAATACAAAACTAATAGGCAGAGTACTGAAAATAAAAAGAGTAAAGCATTACGAGAATAAAGCATGGAAATCAGACTGAGAAAAAACTCTCCCCCTCTCCTTCTTCATATCATTGACAATAATTGGCTGTGTTTTCATGAAGTAACTGCTTGTTTTGCCGTGTGTGGATATTAGGGAAATTAATAAATGCAATATCTAAAAAAAAAGATTTTTTTTTTAATTTATGCTGCTTGAACACACCCTTATTCAAACTGGTTTTCAGTATAGACTTGCAGATCCATAAAATCTTAAACACCTATAAAATATCTGTAAATCTTTGAGAATCTATCATTAACTTTAGTTAACAGTTTCTAATATATTAATAATAAATTGTTCTGAGTAAGTAAAAATTCCACTATATTTTGTAATACATTTGGAGTTCCCTATTTTATAAATACTCTAGAATTTAGAAGGAGATAAATTCAGCAGAAAGTCATTATAATCTTACTGAAGACACAGAGACAATGTTACTGCAGGTACAGCTATGAATTTCATTTTCCATTCATCATCCAATGTTCTGGGATGAAGGACAAAATTCTTCAACAAATTCATTCAGCACAATGTTTCAGAGCAGGACAAGCCCTGAATAATAAAGATTGCAGACTTAAGATAGTTGGGGCTGCTGATTTCCCATTTTTTTTCTAAAAAACTTCTACCAAAAACAGAAGGTGGAATGACTAGTGATGCAAATACAAAAACCCTCATTACATTTCCAGGAGTATATAAATTTCACCTAAATTAATAATAAGGTCATTCATACCAAAGCATTCTGTTGCAAACATATTGACTGATAAATATGATCATCAATTAGTATGTTTAAGCTATAGCTATTTCAAAGTAAAAAATCTTTAGCTGACTGTGTACTTTCCTCCTAGAAGAATCTGTGGTTTCCAAGACAGTCTTTATTATTTATACAGAGATGCATATGAAAAAGATCTTTAGGGATTTTTTACCCAAGGTAATATTACCTTGTTTTCTAAAGAGCCACTTACACTCTAATGAATGGTGAAAAATAAATATTTTAAAATTTAAAAAAAAATGTTTATTTTATTTCATTTCATTCCATTTTATATGATGTCCCACCATGTGTAACACCTCCAGTCGAATGGAATAGGGAAGGCTGGCTTCAGCTGAATTTTATAATAAACATCTGAATCAGATTCAATGAGAGTCCTAACTACAAGCATAACAGAAATATAACATTAGTCTGGAAAAAAAAAAAAAAACTGTGCTGAAATAAAGCTACTGTATGTAAACAGTTTTTTTCTGAAATGTTTTGCACTGGTACTTAGGATAGTATAAGGTTCATAGTAATATGTATGTATGTATGTATGTGTTGAGCAGAGTGCAGCAAAAGACCCATAAACCTTGCTCTCAGGAAAAATACACATCAGCATGAGAGCTTGCAAGTAGCAATGTCCATATCCTGAACTCCAAAGAAACTCCAGTCAGAAAATATAAGCTAACTGGTCTTTATTGATAAAAATGCAAAAACTTCATAAAATACAAGTTGCATACAAAAGATAGGATATAACAAAAACTTCTTCTCATATTAGCTTCCAAGACTTATCACTGCAAAGCCTCTAGCTAAAAAACACTCTCAGAGAAGAGGTTCACTACTTAGTTACTTGTTAAGACTACATAACCTATAAACCTACATGGTTAACTGTAAGACTAAAAGCACACACACATACACACTGGACAGGATGGGCATTGTAGCCCTCCCTTATAGTGCCAGTTGAAAAACACTCCTACTGAATAACTAACACACATACACAATTTCAGTAGGCAGCAGTAGACAAAATCATAATAACATCACAAGATACTTTGTTATCTCAACACTTGTTTTGTAAAGCTAACAGGATGAACTTTCTTCCCATGAGAAAATCCTGATAGTATGTAGCTTTTTAGTCAGTGTTGACTCCTGGTGACTGCCTGGACAGGTCCCTGAAGTTATCTTGGCAAGATTTCAGAAGTGGTTTGCCATTGCCTCCTTCCTAGGGCTAAGATAAAATGTCTGGCCCAAGGTTACCCAGCTGGCTTTGTGCCTAAGGCAGGACTAGAACTCACAGCTTCCTGGTTTCTAGCCTGATGCCTTAACCACTACATTAAACTGATTCTCTCATAGTAATATAATCCTATCCATTTCATTATATTATTTTAAAGTCTTATGAGAACTGCAGTTATCTGAATATTGTCTTTTCAGCAGACTTTCAGCTTTACTTGCAAAGATTAGATGTGGAGCTGGAAAGGTGCATAGTGTTGGGAAGAAAGTGTTTTCTCTATCTTGTTCCCCTTTTGTTGCCAATTCACTCTGCAGAGAAGATCTGTAGATTCTTATGAAACATTTCCACCATTATTTTTATTCCAAATGTTATCATCTATCTATCTATCTGTCAGTCCATCCATCCATCCATCCATCCATCCATCCATCCATCCATCCATCCATCCATCTTATATATTCTTCACAATGTCCTAATATACAAAATTGAGGGATGGAAACAAAATGATGCTGATGCTGACAACAGAGTATACTACTTCCTTTTTTATATGTTTGTATGAAAATGTTTATACTTAAAGCACACCTTTGAAAGAAACAGACTTTTTTTCTGAGCAGAAACTCACTAGTCATTACTCTCATTTACTCCCAGGTCTCCAAATGAGCCGATCACCTTTTCTGTATTCTCTTGACCCATTTACCCATTTAGAATAACATTCATCTGGGTTGGGGAATTTTTCATAAGTGTATTCTGCCCCCCCCCCCCATTTCATGCAAAAACCTTGAGGGCACCAATTCATAGTTTCTAATGTACCTTTGAGCCTTTAATTTATAATTAAACTTACTGTGCATGTATTCATCATCTGTACAAGATCAGAGAACCACTATTTGGATCTATTACATTCTTCCTCTTTCCTTTAGTTTCACAGGAGCAGAAGGTATATATTTTGTTTCATCAAGTTTATTTGTTAATTCCAGATTGGCCCTTAGATATTGACCACTGCTGCTATCACACTGTTGGTCAATTGAGCTTTTCACATAAAACTTTTAAATAAGATAGAGAGGGCATAGACTGGGTTATCATCCTTAACTGTATCTGTGTCACATGCAGCATTTACTGCTAACATTATGGATAGTACCAGTCAGTTTTGGCAAATTTTGGCCAATATAAACCACAAGAACAAGCAAAGCCAACTTTTACCAAATCATGGCCATCCTATTCTCTGGTAGAATCTTTAACGCAGAACTTTCCTTGCAAGCCAAACTACCGTTGTCTGCATCCCACTAACTTGTATCTGCAAGCAGAATATTCCTACACACTCAGAATGTTCTCATAATATTGTTAATTTGGACCAATTTAGCTCAGATGTCTCTTTCCAACTCTTGTCAGCATTTAAATAGAATTTGAATTATATAAGATTTCTTGGCACTTTACAATATTAAACTTATTGATTGCGCTGTTTGTTTGACATGCCATTAATGTCTCTAAAGAAGTTGGAGCTTCCAGAGCATTAATCCACTTCAATCAGAAATTGAGGAATTCGCAAAATTGATATTAATTATCAGATGAATTTGGAAATAATAAGTTGATCCTGTTTTTGTGAACAGTGGAAGGTTCCTGTAAAAAATGTGACATTTATTTATTTTGATCTTAAAATAAAGTTAATATAACAGAAAATTCAATACTGTGGGTTGTGGACAACTCAGAAATTATTTAATGAGGGTTGGAATGGTCTTGCTGTTGAAGATAAAATTTAGGAGTGGGAACATTAATTCATGATATGGACTTGTCCTATTATTGTTACATTTAGGGCTTAAATCCATAGAATAGTTAACATGACTTTAAACTAAACATTCCAGATTAAGGATGAATGCATTTGGAAACTAACAAGGCATTAAGAACTGGGATCTTACATGGAAGAAGAACTCTTGATTATCTTGCAGCAATGGATTATGTAATCTCTCAATCAATGATGATGATGATGATGATGATGATGATTTTCACAAAGACAAGGAATATGATTGTTTATCAATTTGGTCTGCTCATTTTTTGAACTTAGTTCTAGAGCTTTCTTTTTTGGTTGTATTACTTGTTAATTGTGTGTGTGTGTGTGTTTGTGTGTGTACATCCAGGAAAAGTAGTATCGCTTTTATACTAGAATCCTCATTGGGAGGCAAACTGGGTCCTGTTGCATAGCAACCCATTGGATTTGCGAACTATTTCAAATTGGAAAGTGAACTTTCTTTGTGTTGATCTCACCAAGTGTGATATGTAAAATGCTTCTGGGAATTTTCAGGGGCTTGCTAAGAGACAGTGTCACAGAAAGGTGTCAGACTTCCCAATCTCAGAATAGAAGACATGTGCTCACATGCATGTTACCACTGACAAAACAGCACAGGACAGAAGAAGAGTCTTGTTTCTGGTTGTTAAAGAACAGCCAGAGTTTGGAGCTGCTTGCTACCTCCAGATTGCAAGTAGCTGACTTTAGACACTGGGTGAGTGGCCAACAGCTAATGCAAGGCATTCTCTGTGTGAGGTTGCACCAAGGTCTAGTAAATTCTGACAACCTTATCAAATTACATCAGTAGAGTTGTGAAAGTTGTACAAAATCAAAACATCTGTCCTTTCATTTCTCCATCTCCACATTGTGATGGAGGAGGGCAGATAAGAAAAAGCTGCCTTTAATTATGAGAGTGTGCAAATTAACTTGAGTATATAAAGAATGAAAGAAGAAAGGCCATGAAATAAATAGAATTTTATTTTTATCACTTTGATCCCTTCCCCAAATCTTTTTACAACCATTTTGTGTTCTTCAGACTTCTCTCCAATTTTTAAATGCAGCTGCTTTGTCCTAAACAAACAAATAAATAAATAAATCCTGCACTAAAACTTCAATAATAGATACAACACAGTGATTTGAGAGATTCATTCAGTGCTGGCCTCAGTGAATCAAACCATTCACCATCAATTAACCTTGAATTCCTCTTCAAGTGGCAAACAAAGATATATGAATCTCCAGTCCATAATTAGGTAGTTAGCAAATGCCAAGAAAAGAGATGTTGCTAAGTAAGAAATACACAGGGTTTCTGAGCCTTTGATCAAGCATGACTATAATGATGATAAAAATACTTCAAAGCACAGTGAACAGGTTGGTGACTAAGTACCCTTCAAGAATTAATACAGTACATGGAAGTCCTCCAAAGGTGAAAAGCCTAGGAGAATGAATTCAGTTAACTCAGTCTGATTTTGCAAATCTATGTCTTACATACATACATACATACATATAATAAATATATAAAATACCATAACAATGTCATAAATGATTAATGTTTGCTATAACATACAAAGGATATTAACAGAGATTGAGGATTTGTGATACTCAGTCAACAAATAACATGAGTTTGAACCATATTTCTACAATAATAAAAATGCTATAGGTTTTCCTTCCTTTTTCATGAGCAAACATTGCAGAATTCTGCACTTAAACACTTTTTTCTTCTTTAAACAAAACCAGATTATTTTCTTAAGCAGCTTTTTTAAAAAACTTATTATTTATTTATTTATTTATTTTTAACATATTATAGACTTCTATAAGCTCCTGACATATTTTGGGAGTTTGTCTCAAATTAACAGCAATAATTCATAAACAAAGAATACATGGATAAATCATGGCATTTCTATGTAAACAACAACTCATTCTCCCAGTAATGTCCAGTTCCAGATAAATGATAGAGTCCTCTAGTTTGACCAGGAACACAAAATGTAATGTGCCCAGTAGCCACTAATTGTGAGAGCTAGAGCGAAAGGGGTTAAGCACGTACTCTTATCCCCAGAACAGAGATGAAGAGATAAGAGAATGAGACTGGCACCTCCCTAAGGAATGCAGGATGTTTGTGGGGTGACCCTGGGAATTGCTCTCACTCTGAGAAGATTTCTGTAATGGTAGTGAAGCCAATCAGCCTTGCTGGATTGAATCTGTACTGTCTCCTGGAGTTTCATGGGCTAATCCTGACACTAATACCTTTAATATCTATGGCTAAATATATTAAACAAGAGAAGTTCCAACTTTCTCTTCTCTGCTGTAGCCCCCGCCCTTTGGAACATCTTGTCCCCGGGGGTGAGACAGGCCCCCTCACTCCAGGCCTTTTGGAGGGATTTGAAGACCTGGCTCTGCATCTGGCCTGGGGCGGGGAGGGAGGATATCAGAAATGGGGCTGGCTGGCCCCTTAGCGGCCTGGTGTGGCCTCTATCGGCCTCTTGGATTTTTTAGCCTTTTTATCTTTATCTTTGTAACTCTAGTTTGTACAACTTTTAATTATGTATTTCCAATTTTAGTTTGTTGTAAGCTGTCCAGGGTCCCCCGTTGTGGGGAGATGGGCGGGGACAAGTCAAATAAATAAATAAATAAATAAAATAAACTTTCCCATTTTGTTCTCTACACTTCTGAATGTGGGATTTTTTTCTCTAACTGCATCACCCAAGTGATTCACTACAGGAATGGTTCCCAAATAAAAGTCACAACTTTAATGTAGTGTGGAGCATTGGGTCATCTCATTAGTGCAGTGTGGAGCACTCTTATGAGTTGCTTATATGAAATACAGCAAGAACAGTGTTTTCCCTCACAGTTTTCTTATTTCCATCCTTCTGAGAAGCCTCTAAGAAAATATATCCAGATTCTAAATTTTCCACACAAACAAGTAGAATTGCTGCCAAGATAGCAATGGAGCATGGCTGTGTGCACACATATACACATACTTTTGGCTGCACTTTTTTTTTTTTAATTGCTGTGCTTAACATGCTGATTCTCAACTGACAATTCCCAGAAAGTTTGATCTGCCCTCCCTCAATCAGACAACAGTTTTGTTGTTGTTGTTGTTGTTGTTGTTGTTTTAATCTAACTATATAGCCTGGATAAACAATAATTAAGCCACACTTTTCCACTTGGGGTCAAGTGGAATGTAAAATCTTAAAAGTATAAGAAGGAAATAAATACTATCAGATATATTTTCTGAAGAATTTTATTAGATTCTTGTAACCATCCAATATGCAAAGAAAAATGAATTGAGTATTAACATGTACCTCTTTTCAGAGGGGGTAAATAATACAATTTAGCATTTGGTCTGCAGGTTATGAAATAACTGACATCTCAAGAATGAAAACTAGAGAACACCATCAACACAAAAGGAGAGGGAGGGAGGGAGGGGGGAGAGAGAGAGGCAGAGAGAGAGGCAGAGACACAGAGAGAGAGATTCTACTTTGGATACAAACTGTTGCATCTCCTTGACCATACTGGCAGCAGGGATAAAGATATGCATGATATTCCCTTTGTAATTAATTATTTAGAATAAACTATTTAAGAAAGTTCCATGATAATTTTTTTAATGATTCTTTATGAATCAAACTAGCAAATTAGAAAATGTTCTGGGACCATCTTGCTTTTTAATATTCATTGAGGTACTACAGTATATGAGATAGTTCCCCATCCCTCTCATTTCTGATTATGTGCTGATTGTCAAGTTGGTATGAACTCTTAGTGACCACATATATAGATTTTCTCCAGGACAATCTGTCCCCAACCTGATCCTTCAGATCACTCTTTTTCTCTTTCCTTCTACCTTTTCCATCATTATTGCCTTCTTAAAAGAGCTAGGTCTTCACCCACTTAAGGCACCTAATTTATAGAGTTTTATCTTGATGCATTTTGTCAGTTTCCAAATTATAGCACTCTGGTCACTGATTTAAATTCATTTCAGATGAGTGGTAACTATCTGAGATTAGTGATTGCCTTTTTATTAGGTGGTCATCACCCTCTTCACCTTCCCTTGGAAATTCAATACCTAACACAGGTAGCAAATTTATCTGACTTTGCCTGAACTTGAAAAGCTAGTTAGAGGCTGATCCAGTTAGTACTTTGATAGAAGAACTATAGAATGGAAGCTAGCCAAATGCTATAAAAAGAAAATGGAAGTTATTGCCATGCGAACAGTCACTCATGCCCTTGTTATCTCCCAGATAGACTACTGCAATGCGCTCTACATGGGGCTACCCTTGAAGAGTATCCGGAAGCTTCAGCTGGTCCAGAATGTGGCCGCACGAGCAATTTTTGGGGCCCGAAGAAGGACCCATATAACACCTTTGCTCCATGAGCTGCATTGGGTACCAGTTTACTTCCAGGTCCAATTCAAGGTGTTGGTTATCACCTTTAAAGACCTATATGGCATGGGGCCAGGTTACCTGAAGGACCGCCTCGCCCCCACGATTTCAACCTGTCCCACCCAATCTCACAGAGAGGGCATGCTCCAGATCCCCACGGTAAAAGATCTTCGACTAGCGGGGTCCAGAAGGCGAGCCTCCTCTGCTGTAGCCCCTGCCCTTTGGAACATCTTGCTCCTGGGGGTGAGACAGGCCCCCTCACTCCAGGCCTTTTGGAGGGATTTGAAGACCTGACTCTGTCATCTGGCCTGGGGCGGGGAGGGAGGATATCAGAAATGGGGTTGGCTGGCCCCTTAGCGGCCTGGTGTGGCCTCTATCGGCCTCTTGGATCTTTTAGCTTTTTTATTTTTATCTTTATCTTTGTAAATCCTGGTTTTTATAACTTTTAAACTTTTTTGTAATTTTAATTATGTATTTCCTATTTTAGTTGGTTGTAAGCCGCCCAGAGTCCCCCGTTGTGGGGAGATGGGCGGGGACAGGTCAAATAAATAATAATAAATAATATGTCCAGGTCATCATGACAAATCAAGCTTCACTTAAGGGAGTGAATATCTTTTATCTCCTTGTTGTTCTTTCCCTCTTCCCTCTTCTTTTTGATTGGAGAAATGGGGAAAGAAGAAATAGTTAAGGTGGTTGCAAATTTTGCCTCAACAGATTAAAACAGATTAAAATCTATCAGACATAATTTCAAAAAAGATCAGACTATTCAAGTATCTATTATTTTTCTAATTTCTTTTACACCTGGTAACAGAGTTCTCTAGACTATTTATTAAGTTCCACCCTTTAAAAACATGTAAGTACATAGGAAACTCTATGCAATTTTATCCATATTATTACTAGATGATGAGTTCATATTATTACCCTTATAATACCTATAAAGCCCTTCCAAACTTAAGACCACATTGTCTGAAATTATAGATATAGATATAGATATAGATATAGATATAGATATAGATATAGATATAGATATAGATATAGATATAGATATAGATATAGATATAGATATAGATATGATGTTCCTATATGTTCCTACCTGAATGCTACAATCATCCTATGATATTCTGCTCAGGGTGCTTCTCATGGAATATTTAAATCTTTCCCAATATACTTCTCAAAGCTTTCTTTACATCCTTGTTACGCAAAGTATATATAACAGGATTTAGTAATGGAGTCAAGATGCTGTACATTAATGGGATCAGCTTTTCATTGACAGAAGACTGGGAGGGGACAGGTCTCAGGTAGGTGAAAATGCAGCTGCCATAATAAAGTAGAACCACTGTAAGATGAGAGGAGCAGGTGGAAAATGCTTTTTGTCTTCCTTCTGCAGAACGCATCTTCAAAACCGTGGAGATGATGGATGCATATGAGAGAAGGATGCAAAAAAGAGGTGTCCAAGCTACAAGTAATCCAATAGTTAGCAAAAGCTTTTGATTGAGGGAGATGTCTCCACATGACAGCTTTAGTAGTGGAGGAATATCACAGTAAAATGCGTCTAGGCGATTGTCTCCACAAAAAGGTAGCTGAAAGGCAAAATATGTATGTACTGCAGAGTTAAGAAAACCTCCAACCCAGCAAGCTATAGTTAGTTGGAGGCAGACACATCTTCTCATAAGTAATGAGTAGCGCAAAGGATTGCAAATAACAGCATAGCGATCCAAAGCCATTACTGCCAGAAGAAGGCATTCTGTTCCTACAAAGGAGAAGAAAAAGTACAGTTGGAGAACACAGGCTGTGTAAGAAATGCTGCTTCTGTCTTGGAGAATAAGATCCAGCATCTGTGGAATTGTGGTGCTAGTGTAGCAGATGTCAAGGAAAGACAGATTCCCCAGGAAAAAATACATGGGAGTTCTGAGTTTCTGATCCAAAATTGCTATGGTGATAATGAAGGTATTCCACAGTATTGTGAATAGATAGATAGTCAGGAATACACTGAAGATCAAGGACTGTAGCTCCTGCAGGTTTCGAAAGCCAAGGATGATGAACTCTGAAAGTTTAGTTTGGTTTTGTATTTCCATGCCTCATCCCAAATAAGGTATTCTTTTTTCGGGGGGGGGGGGGGGGGTAGATTAAAGAAAAAAATTCAAAATAAGTCCTGTGAAGAGATACCTTTTTTCCCCCCTTTTTGGGGGGGAATGGTGGTTATCAACAGATTGTGAACATTCTAATGAAGCCATGAGGTAAAGAAATACATCCCCTGGGGGAGATGGGTGGCATACAAATTTAATAAATAAATAAATAAATAAATAAATAAATAAATAAATAAATAAATAAAGATCCTGTATCAGATCCAGGATCTATGCCTTCCAGCATCTAGAATCTTTTTCAGTCATTAATGTCCAAATATATTAATGTGGATTTGAAATGAAACAAGACAAAACAAATCAAAAAACCCAGAAACCTCTTTTTAAAATCTATATAAGTTCCCAATAGCTAGTATACTAGCTTGCATGTTTTAGAAATTTTTTGCTATAGGGTTCACGGAACATGTCTACTGTTGTTTAAGGAGACTGATATATCATCTACACTTTACATGCTGAATGCTATCTACCTAACTTCAAGCTGAACTTGAACTCTCGTAACTTCTCAGTCATACTCATGTAGTTTCCTTGACAGCAATATGGAAATAGTTTACCAATGTTTCCCTCCCTCCCTCCCTCTCTTTTTTTCTCCTAACTACTTACACAGAAAAGCAGTGCATGGTGCCTGGAGCTATTCATCACATGGAGAATGGATCCCCTCAGCCTCAGTTAGAAACATTAACTCATCTGGGCTTGATTTTGTGGAATGGGCTTCAGTGAGAATATGGCTATATCATTAGCACTGTCAACTCAACAATAGTAGATACTTCACATTTCTTTTAAATCTGTTGTTTCATGCCTTGGATTCTTTCATAATTAAATAATGGCAAACACATGGAATACTGTATATGGCAGGACAAAGAATAATTAATATCATCGTGCAAATAGCATTTGTCATATACATGCATCTAACCAGCAGAGATGGGAAAAAGTCAGAATTTTGTGGGAGGTTGCACTTTATTTATATGTATTTGGAATATCTTTTTGAGTATTCCCATAGGTTAATACTAACCATAAGCTATCAGCCAATACTAATATTATTATAAAATAGTATTTTAACCAGTTAATTGCAATACAAGTGAGTTTTATAAGTAATTAAATATTCATAATATCAGAAGATGTATTACCATTCAAAATACTTGGGACTGTGAGCATAGTGAAAATATCTATTTAATATTAAAGAGCTCTTGAGTCTAATGGGAAATATTCCCAGGATTGTAGTCTTAGAATGTAGATCCTATGGAATTACTAAAGGATGATTTAATTCTTGTTAATAAAGCAACTAACAATCCAGATTGCCTAGTTCTTAAGCAACCTCATTCACGTTATATGTACAATAAAGCTCAAGTTATATTATATTACAAGTTCATGTAATTTTTAAGTAATTCCTTGTTTAATTACATTACACTGAAAGGAGCTTTATTTTATATGAACCATTTCCTCAATATGAGCTTCCAATGTGGGTCATAGATATATGCTTATCTATCCCTAAAATGTTCCCTTTTTTACCTGCAAAAAAAAACATTCTTGTTCCATTCTTCTCTTCCAACTTCTGAATGCTCTTCTGCATTTTATTTTTAAAACTGACAATATGCACTTGGGGATTTCTACCCCAAGAGTTTCTGAACAGAAACATTCCAGATATATTGTAAAGTCTTTAGCTAATCAACATCATAACTAAATTGCATAGATAGTTTCTGTGTGTTTTTAGCGAAGTTAGACATGAATCACCTCATCTAGTAACAGTATTATCCAGGTTTTTTAAAGAAGTATGCCTTATTTGATAACCTTTACTCATTTATGCGTTTATTTAGTAAATTTATATAGTTGCCCATCTCACAAAACATAACTCTGGGTGGCGTACAATACATCAGAACAATAAAACACTGAAACATGAATAAAACAGAAAACATAAATTATTAATTACTACAGTTATCAAAAGAAACGTTGTATTTTTATAAATGGAGATTAATTCTTCAGTTCAGATATGGGATCTACTTGTACAGAAGCAGGAAACTGCCAGGTGGAAGACGAACGAGGCTTACAAATACTTGCTAAAGTATAGCCCTCCTGTACAGCTCTCCCAAAAGGTTTAAACGAATCAACTTCAATGTGCCCAAGGAATGTTGGTTACAAATCAATTATAAAATGCTGTAATATAAAAACAGTCCAGAAAATAATGCTATACTTCTACACTCCTCTTACGTGTTGATTTTGGAAGTCAGCTATGAGGTGATAAATAAATATATAAATAAGCACGTGGGTTCTTTTCACAAGAAGTTTTGCTTTGATAAGTGACAACCTGTGTCTGAGCAAGTTTTGCAGGAATTTACCAAATGAATTCAGGAAGCCCATCATCAGGGAATTCATCCAAACAGAAATTTCCAAAATTATGTTACCTAATAATATATCTTGCTGTAGTGTTCTTGTTACGGTCCATCAAGTCAGCGCTGTTTCCTGATGATGTCAGGAATAAGTCCCTGCCATTTTCTTGGCAACAAATTTGGAAGCTGCTTACCAATACCTTCTTCCAAGGGCTTAGAGAGAGAGATGACTCAAAGTTACCCCACCTGGCTTTCACACCTAAGGCAGAACTAGAACTCATAGTCTCCTGGTTTGTAATCCAGTACCTTTAACCATAGACCAACCTGGCTCTCTATCTATGTTATTTAGTAGTATATCCTATTAAAATTGTTTGGGGAAAAAAATGGAAGATCAAGTTATAACACATGTTCTCCTTAGATACTTTAATAATGAGTGGGATATGATGGTTGGACTTTCCCATTACAAGCAAGAGAGCTGAAAAGAGATTGTAACTCTATTCCCCAATTTCTTTAGTCAGGAGGACATGATCAGAAACTTCCTTCTTTTTCTTTTTTCTTTATTGCTTGGAAAGACTGAGGATTTCTCAAACTCTTTAAACCATGAACTATCTACCTGGGGGTTTATTCTACAGTTGTTTTACAACTCTAAATAATGAGTATCTTTACTATTTTAATGATTATTGTTTTATTTTTTGCTAAAGGAGATTTAGGAGTTATTCAAAGGGGTGGAAGGTTGTGGTCTGAATGGTGCCCTGAAGGCTCAGGTCCCATTTTTATCCTAATTTTACTCCAGTACTACTACTACTACTACTACTTATTTATTTATTTATTTATTTACGGCTAAAAGACTCAAATAACAAAGTACAGGTTTGGCATTAGATAAAACAGTTTAACAAATAAAATAAATTGATAAATATTACATCAAAGATTTAAAACTCAAACTCATTAATGTGTTACTAGAGACCTTGTTTTTATAGCTATAATTAAAAAATTGGATGTTGCTAGTGAAATTTTAGGATTTTTATCTGCAAGTAAAATATTAACCTAGTCAGAAATACCTCCTCCTGGCCTTGATTTTAAAATAGACCTGATGATTTCCTGCCAAAAACTCTTGAAAAACTCACAGTGCAATAAAATATGATCCACAACTTCAAGGTCAATAACGTTACAGGGATAAGCTATTTGAGAGATGGGTTTCTTTTGAAATCTATTGTATAGCTTATTTGATTGCAATACATTTAATCTGGCTTTTGAAAAGGCTATTCTATATTTACTTAAGTGTAAACTACTAAGGTGTACAGTGACAGAATGCTTGTAATTTATTCCAAAAGTCGGAAGTGAACACAAAACTTTGGCTTTCACCATTAATTCTTGTACTGAGTTATCCCATAATCTTTGTGTAATGCAATAAAATGCTGATGTCAGACCCCTAGAAAACAAATAATTTGGATCAATACCAATCTGACCAACCTCTTGAGCCACTTATTTAAACCATGTATCTACATAAGAATCATTTGGAATTTCACATAGCAATCCTTCCTTGTTTTTGAATTCATATATTTGAAACCAAAGTTTAATAGCACTTAGCCCAGCTTTTGTGTTCAAAGGGCATTATCTGGTTTCCATGAGAATGACAGAGTTTGGAACACAACATGGAACATTTAAAAAAGATCTTTAAAGAATTTAAATTTCTTTAAAATTCCACTTGCAGTTGGGTTATGTTATTGTCAACAACTGTAATACAAATTGGAGCTCTAGATAAAATTTGAGATGCAATTTCTGCATTAAAAACTTGAATTTGCAGGGACATATCTCCTCCCTTTTGAGTAAAAATAGTAACGCAAGACTATCATCTTTTTCCTTTTGCTTTCAGAAGTATTGTCATGGTTAAATAAAAGGCCCAGATAACTAGAATTCTTTACCTGTGTTATCATATGATCTTGAAATTTCCAGCTAAACTTTTTGATTTTTTTTTCTCAAAAACCAAAATTTTAATTTTATCATAGTTGATTTGTAATTGAGTTTCAAATCCAATCTAGTGCATGAAAGAAGAGAAGTATCATCTGCCAAATACCCTCAAGGGTCTCACAGGAATAAATATTTGAACTACTCCCCCAAACCACTTTTAAACTAAATAAGGAAGAGATGATGAAAGGATAGCACAGCAGCCTCCACATTGTCTAGAAAATACATTCTAGAAGCTATGATGAATTAATGCAAATTCATGTTAATCTTACAAGTGAAAAAAAATTCAAAAACAGTTTTAAAAAGTAGAAGCAAGCTTACTAAAGATTGAGTATTTCACCATTCTCTGACTACTTTCTTTTGGGAATGGCAGGCTTGTTGGCAGGGCTTATTCCCTCTTCCAGGCATGGTGCATTATGGGATGTTTTAGACTGTTGGGTTTTGTTTTGTTTTTTGAATCTAAAAACTTTTTTTAAAAAAGTGTGTTGTACCAAATGCAGTAACCACCAATGCACTATGATACAATGTAGGAGTTCCCAACATCTGATTCTCTGAACTACTTTGAAGTGATTCAAGGGTACCTGATTTTATTCAAGACCTCCTCTGAATTTGAATCACCCTTCTGAAGCTTTGCAAAGTCATATTATATTGCATAACACTGTGCCATCACCAAATACCCTTTCACATATACTATGCTGAGACACATTTCTCTAAGTTAGCCATCCCCAAAATAACAGTTTTTAGATTTCTTGAAATGATCACTCCCAAATTTGCTTATCAGCATGGATAGGAATTCTTGGAGTTTTAGCCCTGATGGGGATGGGATTTTTTGTAGTTTTAGCCCAGAGAGTCAATTTTCCAAACCTATAACACTAATTGTAGAACATTTATTTATTTTGTGGTTGCCTTCATATATATATATATGAATGTACTTTTAGGCTTTAAGCATCTGTTCCTAGACACTTCTAATGGGCTTGAATTCCTCACATGTACCTTTTGTCCTGAGACATCATGGAGTCTGGGGGCCCTTACAAACTTGATAAATGAAATAATAGCAAATAGAACACAAAATAAAGTAATGGTTGCATTACAGATACATGTCCCAGACTGAACAAGGGCTACCATTACATTAAGTTTAAGTCCTCTTCTTGTATTCTTAAAATCCACATGTGAGTTTGCAGAATCTTCAAATATCTTAGTATCTCCCAAGAAATTCTGTCTTTCAGGAGAATAATCTCTTCATCATAACATTTTGCAGTGCTTCTTTTACATCCTTGTTCCTGAGAGTATAGATTAGAGGATTTAATATAGGGGAAATCATATTGTTAATGAGGGCAATAATGCTGTCCCTGTTTAGCGAATAGCTGGACATAGGTCTAATATATGAAAAAAGGCAGCTGCCACAGTAGAGCAAAACAACAATGAAATGTGAAGCACAGGTAGAAAAGGCTTTCCTCATAGCAGCTGAGGAATTCATTTTCAAAATCCTTGAGATAATGCAAATGTAGGAAATTATGATGCACATTGCTGGTGCCAAGCCCATTACAGGGCTGGTGGCCAGTATTGCATTAGTGTTTCTGGAAATGTCCCCACAGGAGATAGCTAGGAAAGGAGAGATGTCACAATAAAAATAGTTGATCTTATTGGCCCTGCAAAGGGGTAGACTGAATGTGAAAACTGTGTGTATGGTGGAATTGAGTGAGCTTATGGACCAAGAAGCTGCTAATAGCTGGCCACAGAGTTTTTGACTCATGACCGTGGTATAGCGGAGAGGATTGCAGATGGCAACATAACGGTCATAAGCCATCACTCCCAATAAGAGAAACTCAGTCCCAACAAATAAGACATAAAAAAAGAGTTGTATTTTGCACCTTTCATATGCAATGACACTTCTTCCTGAGATCAAGTTCACTATCAACTGAGGAATGGTAGTTGTAGTCAGGCAGATGTCCAGGACAGAAAGATTGCTGAGGAAGAAGTACATAGGGGTTTGGAGATTTGATTCAAAGGAGACAAGAAAGATGATCAGAGCATTTCCCATCACTGTAAAGAGGTAAGTGAAGATCATAAATCCAGAGAGGAAGAAATGCCATTCATTAAGGTCTGAAAATGCCAGGAGAATAAATTCTGATGGAGCTGTTTTGTTATTGATATCCATTCTATTACTTTTATTGATATTTTTTCTTCTGTCTAGACAGAAACCAAAATATATAATTAGTGAAAACACTAGTTGAAAATAAATGAACAAAAAGAATACAAATAAACATCTAAAAACAAAAATATGCTCAAACACATTTGACTATATTTAGGATCTCTGAAGTTGTTCTCCCATAAATGCATATCTTTATATTTCTGCAACAATTTACAGTCTAAGAGTTTCCTAATCCATAGGAACACTTGATTATTTCTTCAAATACATATTTTAGGGAGTGAAATAGGTACTGGTTTTGAGATGAAAAGAATTTTTAAAAAGAAAATACTTCATAAAATGCCTAATTGCCTTTTTTAATTTTTTTCCCCTTTTGAGAAACCAAGATTAGCATTTTGCTTCTATTCTGCTCAGAACTGAAACATGGGATCAAGCAACATTGGATGAACTGGGATTCTTGCTCCAATAGGTAACTGTTAAGGCAATATACCTGCAGAATTTGTCAGCATGAAGGAAGAAGACATCTTTATAAGACCTGCCTGTTGCTTGCTCCTCCGACTCCAGAAAATTTCTATGTCCTTTCTATGTCCTTTCCTATACTATTTCTTAGAAAACAGTCCTGTCTTATTGGCTTCACCCTTTATGAATGAGATTGTCCTTCCCTCAGTTCACAGTGACTTTCTAGCTAAAGTTAAAGAAGTTAGTCTATATAAAAGCTTAATTAATTAATTACATAAAGTTTTTTTTTTCTTTATCTGGCTTGAATGAGGTTTCCACAACTATTTTTTTTTTTTTTAATAACTTTAGTTCAACTTAGTACCTGGAAGGTTGACTACCTGTCCAATAATAATCTGGGTTCATGGTCTTCAGGTCAAGATTCCTGTCCTAAAACTGTGCATTGACAATTTAATGTGACATAGGTGACATAAACACACACACCAAAAAGTGGAGTTACTTTCTGTGTAATTTCAGATTTCTTCTGAACTCTTGAACTGGCAGGCTCAAGTTTAAACCCCTAATATACTGTCTTCCCTCCCAGTTCCATTAGGAAAGCCGTGGCCTTATTTTCTTACTCCTTTTAAAGCCTGAACTTTGTGTCAGGTTAGTTCATACGTGTGGGATGGGGTGAGAGCCAACATAAACCTGATATACAGAACTTACCGTGTTTCAATTGAGTGAAGATGGAAGTCTCTGAGATGCAGAATCAGAGGCTGAAAAGCAGCCTCTGAGACCTTGAAACCTCCTTCCTCCTGTTCTTTCTCTCCAAGTACCTACTATTTTGTGCAAAGAAGATTTTTGAGGGCAAATAGCATGTGGAGAAAGGGATGAGTTTTGGCAGAAAAGAGTGGTTGATCTGAATTAAAGCCCTGCTATTAAAGTTCTTACCAAGTTACAGAGTTCTTACCAAAAATCTTCAGCATGTGGCAGTTGATAACCAATTATAGACTCTTATTTCACGCTAATGATGTGTGCATATATGTATGTATGTATGTGTGTATATATACGTGTGTCTGTGTGACTGTGTCTGTGTCTCTGTTGTGCATCTGTGCATGCATGTGTGCACATTTGTGTGTGAGAGAGACAGTCACAGAAAGAGAGACTGTGGCACCTGGGACTCCTCAGAATAATGCTGGGAAGATATGTGTGCACATGTGTATACAACAGGGAAAAGGAAGAGAGAGAAAGTGTGAAGGAGATTCCTATGACAGCCACATTTGAAATAAATTAGCTCATCTGAGCAATGGAGGTAATAGTGTGATATGATGATAACATGGAGTAAAAGAGACAGTAGTTAATTTAAAATAATATCTACCACAAGTCCTTAAGGTAGAAGACTCAAAGACCATGTTGTTGATTTTCATGAACATAATATTCTCTAAGTTCTCAGCTTCCAAGCAGTTGCAGTAGAATATAAATCTGTCATTAAAAAAAAAAAAAAGTATTGATTGATTTGCTGATTGATAGGCCTTACAGAAGCTCCCCAGAAAACACTGTTCCATCTGATCTCCATTATTCAAGATATTCATATGAACATCACCTTAACAGCGATTCTTTTCCCAAACAGGTTACTAGCTGAACTGCTGGGTCAACAGAAAACCCACTGAGAAGTAATGATGACACACAAGCTGATATGATAATGCATTCCAAAACCTTTATTTATTGTTTGCTGCCCTCTTCTGGATATTCTCTTTCTGATATATATATATATGTATGTATGTATGTATGTGTATGTATGTATGTATGTATGTAAAATGTAAAATGTATTAATAATTACGCAGCAGTTCTTGCCTACTAGCTTCATTACTGGCACCCATTTTAAGAAGGGGATAGAGATATGTTTAAAAAATATATAAGGGAAGGAAATGAATGACAACAGACAAAATCAACAATATGTGCTCACAATCTTGACACACATATTTCACCATTTTCTTTTTAATCCTATAATCTTGGTCAGATTAAGAACATTTTGATCTTACTGGATCTACTACTGTTTCCCCCTCCCCTCCACTTGTATACTAAGATTGATCATTCAGAGTCTTTTGTCCAGGAATTTGTTTTACATATCAGAGCTTATCATTTTTTGGCAGAAAGCTACTTCCGACCATCACAATCTTTCTTCCTTTCCAGGGGTGTCTGCAGGATACATCAAAAAAAGTCAAGATGGTAGCCAGTCAATTGAAGCCCCACTCCGTTTTACATGTGTTGCAATAAGCTTAAAAACAGGTGGAACTTTGATCCCCCTTTGTGGCTGTCATCATGACATTTTGACTACACCCTGCAGACACCCCTGGTCCCTTCACTAATATAATTAAGGTTCGGCAGTAATATAGTTAGGCAACGTTCATGGATGTAGATCATGAATGTAGATACAGTTTTCTTATTCCCTCCTTCCTTTTAATTATTGTGAGTAGCACGGCTATGCAGTATTTTCCATTCAAAGGTAAAAGATTTCTTTGGAGCACTTGAGAGTGCTCATGGAGCACCTATTTCCAACTCCTTTGGCTGAGTGTTTTCTCAAATGGTGCAGTTGTTCACTATAGATGACCCATGGCCCCAAGGAGGAAAACCAGTCAACCAACCAACCACTTGATTTCAGGAGCTCAGATTCTCATTTGTGCCTTTTTGGCCTTTGAATCTGAAATCTTCAATTTCAAATATGCATTTCACTTAGTTGAATTTGGAGAAAGCTAGATCCATGTGCTTCAGGGTCCTTCTATTCCTTCTGCTGCATGCTCACAGGGTTAGATTTCTACACAAAATTCTTGTCTTGACAGTAGCACTGGAGACAGAGCTACAGATGGATATGGATAGATAATCTGCTATTGTTAAGCAATTCAGAGCCAGAAATCCTTGGTGATCAGCTATACATCACCGAGAACAGGGGTTTCCTTCCTTCCTTCCTTCCTTCCTTCCTTCCTTCCTTCCTTCCTTCCTTCCTTCCTTCCTTCCTTCCTTCCTCCCTTCCTTCCCTCCCTCCCTCCCTCCCTCCCTCCCTCCCTCCCTCCCTCCCTCCCTCCTTCCTTCCTTCCTTCCTTCCTTCCTTCCTTCCTTCCTTCCTTCCTTGAAACTGTAGTATATATAAATATTTCTACTGACAGAAAATTGGCTGTGTTTGAGCGAAACTTTTTCCCTTCCCTTCCCTTCCCTACCCTTCCTTTCCCTTCCTTCCCCTCCCCCCCCTCTTAAACTTTCATGAAACCCCATCAATGTTCTTACAGAATTCTTGCAGAACAGAGTTTGAAAAACTCTGACTTACAAATGCTCCAGATTTAGTTACCCCTGATCTAGGTGTTGTTTGGGAGTTCAGAATAATTAATTTAGTGGGGGGGGGGGGGAATCATGGCTTTTAAGTAGAGAGTGAACAAATAAATACTGAAGAAATTCGACATTATTAAGAATGAATACACACACACATGGATACAACTAATGTATAAAGACAATACATGTTATAGTTTTACCATAGAAATCTTTCAGATTGCCAAAAATAAATTTCTGCCCATGTCCTGAATTTGTTGTGAGGAAAGCTAACATTAATTTGAAAGGATTGATTCAGGCCTCCCAAAATCCCCAGAGTCTCTGCCAAAGATGTGTGTGTATGTGTGTTGGGGGGGAGAGGGAGAGGGAGAGGGAGAGAGAGAGAGAGAGAGAGAGAGAGAAATCATGGACTGACCCATGACTTACTTCAAGGTAGAGGCATACAGTGTCCCTGTATGAAATCTTTGGTACAGATTGTACTTAATTTTCTATGATCAAGTAAATGGTGATGAAATTGCCTTGAGCCTAATATTCTCTATTCCCAAAAGAGTAATAATAGTTCTATTTTCTGCTATCCCTAGTGTCAATATTTTTGTTCAGAGCTTTTCCTTTCTTACATGTATTGGGCATATCTTCTTCATTAACACCCAACAGATGATCCTTGATTTTTCCTTTGGGCACCTGGAGAATTCCCCAGAGGTGGTAGGGACACTATCCCAGAGGTGACAACCAAGATTTGATAATCATGGTCTCTGTATTTCTTCAGTCGGAAACTCAGGATCCTGAAGCAGCCTCACCTCATTTTCTTTATAGCTCTGGATGCTTAAATGAAAGGTACCATTTCAAATGGGGTGCAATTTCATATCAGGCTTTGAAAGGAAAGGAAATGTTGATCATTGGTCTGTAGTTTTCCCTGGCCTTTTAAATGAAAACTACTTGTTTAATTTGTCAATTCTTAAATAGTCATATTTGGATCTATGGACCAAACTTTCAGTTTAATTTGTAGCATGCCGTTGCTGCTTGTTTTTCTTGGGATATTTTTAGATAGGATTATGATCCTGATCACAGCATGCAATCAGCATCAAAATTTTCCATTCATATAAACTACCAAAGGAATTATTTTACATGTTTATTGGTGTCCATGAAACATTTTTAATAACCGCATCATAGATGAAAATGAAGGGAATAAGACAACTTACCTATAATCAAAATAACAACCCCAACTGCAGTTTATCAGAAACATAACTGTATACAATGTATTAAGCATAATGTGCAATTTGTTCATAGATAGATAATTCTGTGAATGAGTATCATCATGTCTAATTCTTGTATTCTGTTTAAATAGAAAGTTTATATTTATTTGTATTGAATATCAACCTGGTTTCCATTCAACACTTAGACTTGTCTTGTTTCTTTGGTTTTTTTTTTTTATTATTTTGATTCAGTCACATTATCATCCCAATTGTATACTGGGTAAACATTGATGTTCCCATCCAAGTGGTTGATTATGAAATTGAATTCCCCTGAGATAGCATTCAGTAATATATTAAACTCATTGACTATGCAAAAGCCTTTGATTGTGTGGATCACAACAAACTGTGGCAAATTCTTAAAGAGATGGGGATACCAGACCACCTTACCTGTCTCCTGAGAAATCTGTATGCGGGCCAAGAAGCAACAGTTAGAACCGGTCATGGAACAACCAATTGGTTCAAAATAGGGAAAGGAGTACAACAAGGCTGTATACTGTCACCCTGCTTATTTAACCTATATGCAGAGTACATCATGAGAAATGCCAGGCTGGAAGAATCACAAGCCGGAATTAAGATTGCAGGGAGAAACATCAATAACCTCAGATATGCAGACGATACCACCCTAATGGCAGAAAGTGAAGAAGAACTAAAGAGGCTCTTGATGAGGGTGAAAGAGGAGAGTGCGAAAGCTGGCTTGAAACTCAACATTAAAAAAACTAAGATCATGGCATCTGGACCCATCAATCCCTGGCAAATAGAAGGGGTAGAAATGGAAGTAGTAACAGACTTCATTTATTTGGGCTCCAAGATCACTGCAGACGGAGACTGCAGCCATGAAATTAAAAGACGTTTGCTCCTTGGGAGGAAAGCTATGGCAAACCTAGATAGCATATTAAAAAGCAGAGACGTCACCTTGCCGACAAAGATCCACATAGTCAAAGCTATGGTTTTTCTAGTAGTAATGTATGGCTGTGAGAGCTGGACCATAAAGAAGGCTGAATGCCGAAGAATTGATGCCTTTGAACTGTGGTGCTGGAGAAGACTCTTAAGAGTCCCCTGGACTGCTAGGAGGTCAAACCAGTCAATCTTAAAGGAAATCAACTCTGATTGCTCATTGGAAGGATTGATAATGAAGCTTAAGCTCAGATACTTTGGTCACCTAATGCGAAGAGAGGACTCTTTGGAAAAGACCCTGATGCTGGGAAAGATGGAAGGCAAAAGGAGAAGAGGACGGCAGAGGATGAGATGGCTAGATAGCATCACTGAAGCAATGAGCATGAAATTGAACAAACTCAGGGAGGCAGTGAAAGATAGGAAGGCCTGGCGCAATATGGTTCATGGGGTCACGAAGAGTCGGACACGACTTAACGACTGAACAACAACAAAAATATATTAAACATGCTATCTCAGAGTAGGTAATAGTTCTTAAATTAGATCATTTCAATAAAGCTTTAGATGAATTAATAGACTATTATGTATGAGTTCTAAATGGATCATCCAAGTCCAAAGATATTACATGCGTGAACAGCAGGTGTTGGAGACAAGAAAAAAGCTATCACAGTTGTACTCATACTCTGCCTGTAAGCTTTCTAGATACATTATAGTTGGCCACTGTTAGAAACAAAATACTGAATTTCCTAAAATCTAGATAACAATTACAGCTAATCATTTCACAATCAAAGAACTTAATCGTATTTGCTTTGGTACAAAGTACATGTAAAATAATGTTATCTATATAATTTTATTTTCAGTTGCTATTATTATTTCTCTGTCTCTCTCTTTCAGCATATCCACACTAGAATTCTGCACTAGACTTCTGCAAGCAGCTTTGAAGTTTTGGATTCCTATATTGCCAGCACTTTTTGATCACTATTAAGGTCCAACTGTAGCATAGCTAAAGCAACAGTGAAGCTAGGTTTGGTTTGGTTTCTGATGCTGCTGCTCCGTTTTCCTATTCAACCAAGCAATTGTCTCACCTTTCCTCTTGACTTCTGAACTTCAGGTACTTTAAGGGAAATGCTTGCTTGCAACTTCCCTTTAGCCCAGACAAACTTTTGGGCAAGTGATATTTGCTTCTTGTTTTTAGTATTTCAAGTCACGACAAGCATGGGTCATCTTTAACCTGTTTTTTAGAATTTGGGAAATAAAGGGTGGTAACATGGAGATGCCGTTAGAAACAGGTCACCTCACTCCTCATGGAAGCTATCTATTACAACTGAGTTATGTCTGTAGGAGAGCTTGAAAACATTGAAGCAGATGGCTAACCACAGTATCATATCTGAATTCCAGCTTCTAGGGTTCCAGATCTTTCCAAAGTGGGAGATTATCCTTTTTATTATATTCTTACTTATCTATATACTAACTGTTATGGGAAATGTGATTATCATTGCAGTGGTCAGGTTGGAGCCAGGTCTTCATTCTCCTATGTATGCTTTTCTCCAAAACCTCTCTTTCCTAGAGATCTGGTATACCAGCACAATTGTGCCTAAGATCCTTTGTGGTCTCCTCTGGGAGACCAGTACAATCTCTTATAATGGGTGCATGACTCAGCTCTACTTCTTTGTCTTCTTGGGGGCAACGGAATGCTTCCTGTTATCTGTGATGGCGTATGACAGATTCCTGGCCATCTGTGACCCATTGCATTACACAATAGCTATGAACATTCAGTCCTGCACCCGCCTGGCAATTGGATCTTGGGTGATTGGTCTCATCACAGGATTGTTGCCATCTTTGCTGATCTCCAGACTAACTTTCTGCAGATCCAACCAAATCAATCATTTCTTTTGTGATATCCCACCTTTGCTGGAACTCTCTTGTTCTGATACTTCAGTCACTGAGATTATTATATTTGTGCTCTCACTGTTGGTCCTTTTTACATGTTTCTTGCTTACATTGGTGTCTTATGCCTTCATCATCATGACTATTCTAAAAATCTCCTCTGCTTCTGGAAGGAAAAAGGCCTATTCTACCTGTGGCTCCCACCTGGCTGTGGTGATCATTTATTTTGGCACTATGATTTCTATGTATGTTCGCCCCAATGTTAACTTTTCCTCAGAGCTGAATAAGGTGATTTCTGTCTTCTACACTGTAATAACACCACTTCTGAACCCTGTGATTTACAGTTTGAAGAACAAAGACTTCAGGGGAGCCTTGCAGAAAGTAATTGACAAGAGGCATGCCCAACATAGCTTGTAAAGCAGTGAAATGTGGTCTGTAGATTTTAAATTACTGTTATTTTTACATTGCACTTGTTTCTAAAACTTCAGTAAACTGAAATATAATAAGCTTCATGTATAATTTCTAATGTGCTGGTATACGTAGTTCTTAGAGCAATGTTTTCAAAACCTCAATTCCAAAGTCAGATCAGATACATTCAAATACTCAACTCTATCCTGAGGCCCAATGCAGTGATTTTTATTATGTTCATAATTAACTACAGATAAATTATTATTTTCTTGGCTTGTCCTTCTAATGTAAATAATGGAGGACTGCCTTTGATATAACGTGTAATCTTCTTACTAAATTATGAATTCCATATTATAAGCTTTGATGAACCTCTCTTATGAGATATAGAATAATCTTCAGGATTATATTTGCATCAGGTAAGTATATTGTACAGACTTTCAAATTGACCCATGGAAAAGTTTATCAGATAGCCATTGAAAAACTATTGAAACTACGTAATGGCTATAGTGATTAGTAATATTAGGAGAATTGGGGAAACACTGATTTAAATTAGAAATTGTTTACTTTCACATGGCCCTTGGAACATCTGTATCACAACTTACTATTTTCTTTTTAATCAAATGTAGAGAGGGATGAGTTTTGGTGATCACTTAACATTGATTGGGAGCTTGAGGGCTGCATTGGGCAGGGCAATGATGCAAAGTGGGTGGAACTAACTTTCCTTGGTTTGGGGCATAAGGATCCATGTAGGGCATGGGGTGCAAGCAACAACACATGTGTTGTGCTTTCATGGTGTAAACCCTGTCACCTATGGCACATATGTCCAGCACCATAATGCAAGTGTAAAAGGGGAGAGCTTGTATTATTTTGTCACAATGCACATTTTGGCATTTTGTTATCACTGTAGTTAGGAGCGTACACCTATGGCTTTGGAAGAGAACTTTGGATTGGGTATTTCCCAGCTTTAAAATTCTCTTATGAGTCATGTAATACTACTGTTATTTGAAGACAAAAACAGCTTTCCTGCTTCAGTTAGTTAAGCAATTTTGCCACCAATTTTCAGCAGTAATGAGTAGAGGATATTCTGGAGCCTGCAAAGAAAATGCTCAGGGATTGCATGTATCCTAGGGGCTCAAGTTGCCTGTCCAAATCCAGAGATCCATCCCAATGTGTTTTCACTCTAACTCTATAAATGCCTTTCTGGCTTAAATCAGTTTTTTCAGAATTAAAGTTAATAAACTTTATTTTATTTTATTTCATCCCTGTACGTGTGTGATCAGAATTTCACTTCATCATTTATTTTATAATTCTTAGACTGGCAAGACTAGAGACACGTAAGTAATACAGCAAAACCTTTCCATTACAAGTAGCTGGAAAAGGTATCTACTATTCATGGCATCATTTTCAATTCATCTAAAACAATTTTATTTTCATGCAATGACTGAGTAGGAACAGTGTTATTAACACAGCAGCATTTAGAAAGAACTTTCGGCAGAATAATCAGTGCCAACCTGCCATAGAAAAAGGAATTCCATTATACTTGTGAGCAACCAATCATGTGCAATATTATTATGTCACATGGAAAGTATCCATACGTGCATGCCCATCTTTTGTCAGTTCTCTCTATCATTGAGAAAAGGCTTCTGTTGTGTCTTAATCTGATCATGTCATTCATCAAAATCCTACTCAAGCAGTCAGACATATCCAGTAAATACATAAGGGAGTAACGTGGCCATGATTAGATTCTTTCAAAGTTGTCTGTTCAAATCAGGAAAGCCTTCACTGGCTTGGAAGCAGCCTAACTAAGGATGTTACAGCTTTTGTGCTAAATACCTAATTTTGGTGAGGATTAAAACAAGAATAGAAACAAAACAAAGACAAAAACTCATCCTTTTCTGAACAATAGAAGGAAATGTTGACACAGTCAACTGCATTTGAGTTGAATATCCTCTTTTTCATGCCTTCTTGGTTTATGTCCTAGATCATAGCTTTCTCTTTGTTGTTCACAAACTGACAATCGATGAGAATAAAAAAGCTAGGTTCCCACAACTGCCTTGAACTGTATTTAAACTGAAATGAAAAGTGGAGAGTCTTGCTCCCTAAGTGCTTCAAGCCACCCTTGTATTTTCATTCATGTTTCCCCCCCACCCTACTTTTCTACCAGTAACTATGGCCTAAACATGCATTGGCAACATTTTTTCCCCTTGCTGTGTCCACATGAAGGAAAGCAAGGTGACTGTCAGGGGCTTGAACAGAGATAGTTGAAACAAGATGAGAATTGGCAATGAGGACAGCAAATTTCATTTGAATCTTGTTTTCTGCTATCTCAAAGATGAGTGAATAACACTGAGAATAAAGTTCAGCAGTGAGGGAAAGCCTGAAGTCATGAGACTCTACTATGCTTACTAGAACAACAGCCACAACATGTCTTAAAAGTCTTTTCTCTATTTTAATAAGTGTCCAAGCATTTTCAAAACTTTTGATCCTCCCAAAAAATGAAGTTAAATAAAACAAAGACACCAAGTGAAATTTCAAGAGGTACATTTGCTTTACTTTTCAGTGGCTATGCCATTTTTTTGGTCCGCATTCTTCCTGATACCCATGAAATGAATGGTAGACATTCTTCACATCAGAAATCCATATGCAAACTGGAATGCACTGGCACACAAACAGAAAAAAGACACTTAACTATTTTTTTTGTGTGTGTGTGTATGTAATGAACCAAGTTGCATATTTCTGTATAGCTACAGAATCTTCTTAACATGCAGATACCAATCTTAATAGTTGATTCTTTTAAGTACGAACTGATAAGCATCCACTAATTTGTTGGTGGTGGTGGTGGTGTTTTTTTTCCCCCCTAGCAGAGGGAATATTTGGCTGTCAATCCCTTTTAATTACACTGTTGGAAAGCCAATCTTGACAGCTTTCCCCCCCCCCCCCCCCTTGATATTCATTCATAGCTTTCTTTTAAGAAAAATGTCACTTCAGTTCTGAGGTGCAGACAATCAGACTGTATCCATGGAGATCAACTCTTTAATACATCTCTAGTGTGATATGCAGAGAGGGGGGTTTGTTTAGTGTCCTTTGCGTATCCACACAAATGTTTAATCTAAACTTTATCAGTGCTGTAAGGAAACACAAAGCAAGGAAATAGATTTCTTGCAATTCCCAGAGGTTCTTCATAAGAAAGAATGTGAATTATTTTGAGTAGAGTACATACTTATTGAAAACTTCTTTTGCAGCAACTTTCATTTGCTTATTTCTCAAACTGAAGATGAATGGGCTCAGCAAAGGAGTCAACACTGTATTGATTAGAGAAACAACCTTATTTGTTGTTGGATTGCTGCCTGAAGGCCTTACATACATGAAGATGCAACTGCCATACCCAAGACTGACGACAGTTAAATGGGATGAACAAGTAGAGAATGCTTTTTGTCTTCCAGAGGAAGATGGAATCTTAACAATAATCATGATTATATAAACATAGGATATAATAGTGCCAATGAAAGAGCCTACCACAATCACTGAAGATGAGAAAAAACTTATTAACTCCACAAGATTAGTGTCTGTGCAGGCTAGTTTCATCAAGGCTACACTGTCACAGAAAAAGTGATCAATCTGATTTCTATCACAGAAAGACAGATTTGTAACTAGGATGGTGGGGAGAATGGTTGCCAAAAAGCCAGCTGCATAACAGACCATAACTAGCCATAGGCAGAACTCAAGTCTCATAATTACTGGGTATTGCAAAGGATTGCAAATGGCCATATAACGATCATATGACATCACTGCTAAAAGGACAAAATCACTGCTTCCCAGGAAGAAGAAAAAATAGCACTGAGAAAGACAACCTGGGTATGAAATACATTTGTTGCCTAGCAAAAGACCTACCAGCACCTTAGGGATAATGGAAGTTGTGATTAGGATCTCTAAGCAAGAAAGATTACCTAAGAAAAAGTACATGGGAGTGTGTAGATGGGGATCATGAATAATGAGAATAATAATCATGATGTTCCCAGCTAAGGTGATCATATAGGATGCGAGGAGAATGAATCCGATGAGATGTTCTAGTTGATGAAGTTCGGGAAAATTTAGTAGCTTAAAGTTGGCCATGAGAGTATGATTCTCCATCATGTTTTGGAAGTTCCTGGGGAAAATCATAGAAATACGTCTTAAATTAGTAATACATCAGAAAGCAAAGAAGACAGAAAGAAAAGAAAGCAAGATGACAGCACAGATTCTCATTTTGCTGTCATCATTAAAAAATAATGTTGAAAGCAATGTCATTATATTTTTGCTATTTCTCCTTCTAAAAGAATAATATTTGAAAGCATAAGGGAAGCAAAAACTGTAAAACAAGTTAAAACAATAACTCAGAAGACAAAAATAAACAGACGAAAGTAGAAGAAAAATACATGGAAAAATGTTTTAAGAAAAAAAAAAAAAACCCAGGGAGAATGAGTGATCAAAGGCTTGGAATCGATGAGCCACTAGGTTAAGTAAATCACAGTTAAATCCCATCAAAATCTATGGACTTAAATTGTTTGCCACAGGTTGGCTCCAGAAAGCTACACTTAGGGTAAAGACACAAAAATCAGTAAGATATTATAATGGTATGACTTAATCAGGAACCAAACCAATGTAGTTCAAAGTTTTGATTCCCCCACCCCCCAAAAAACATCCTGGACTTAAAAATGTCTACATTCTCCTAACTGAGGTTTGTGGAGAACAAAGAGAAGGGAGGTTACAGGGGCACAAGACACATTGCTCTCTGAAGTGCCACCCAAACATTCATCTTCTAATAAAATGGAAATGCACAATTTGAAAACAGAGGAATAAACATCCACCTTGAACATTTGGGTTCGACTTCCAAAATGCTACCAAGATTTCCACTGAATTATATTGTTCAGAGTCACAGAAGGCAGGGGAAAATATTAGATACTGAATATATAATATTTTCATTAATCATACTTAATTAATATAATTGATTTTTTTTCTTTGCATTGCTTACTTCTTCATCTTGGCTCATCTACTTTTTGAAGTATAATTTCTGGCATAATGGTCAAAGACCAGCCTCAACATTATTGCAAATTCCTTTCAAATAAGTCCAGCTCTTTAAATATTCCTGCTGCACCATTCAGACACTAAATCCAACCTTCCATATATAGTCATATTCCATATTCTGTTGATAGAATCTCCCCAATCAAGTGAACATTCTGTTCAGCGTACTTTGCTAAAATTATAGTGGCACATATATTGTGGGGGGGAAAAAACATTTATTGGATCAGTAGATTTCTTCTTCTTCTACAATTCAACACAACATTAATATTTTAAAATGTCAACTGAGAGGGCATCAGAGCCTGTTTTGAATTCTTTAAAAGGCAATGTATTGCTCACATGAATCAGTCATTCTGCTTTTTATCACTCCTTTTACCATGAAAGCAAATCTTCAACTTACAATCACACATGGGAGATGGAAGAATAGTGTGGAATCTGCATTTGTTGACAAATTGGACAAATTTGATCCTTCAGCTATCTTGAATGCTTCAGGAGAACCCTAAAGAAAAGGAAAAAAAAATGTATGTGTGTGTGTGTGTGTTTGTGTGTGATCAATGCATTCAGGGTAGATTCTTTTTATGGTGCATTTATGACAATTAAACTGCATCATAATGCCATTGTCATGTTTGTTCCAGTTCCATGTGAAGTGAATCATTCTCCTGTTTGCATTACCCTGCTTGATCATTTATTAAAATGGTTCTCTTGGGACTAATCTTTTGAGGTTACAACATAAAGTGCTTCTTAAGTGTTGTTAAAATCTAAAAGTCAATAAGTATGGCACTGTACAACCTTTCTGTTGTATTAATATTAATTAACCCAATAATATTTATTATTTTTCTTTCATAAAACAACTTATTCCATCTTCCCACAAACTGTAATCAAGGCACCTAACAAGAAGTAGCACATAATCTTATGAAATATATAAATTGTAGGAGAATGTAGATGATCTTGGCTGATCTTGAAAAGCAGGTCAGATCTGGTTAACATTGATTGATTGATTGATTGATTGATTGATTTATATTTCAAATTTAGATACCGCCCATCTCACAAAAAAGTGACTCTGGGTGGTTAAATGGATTATTAAATGGATCTATCTCTCTCTATCTCTATCTCTATCTCTATCTCTATCTCATCTATATATCTGAAGAAGGTTACAACAAATCACTTCTCTACGATTACTTACTGTAAATGAGGATATCAATGTAATCATCAGGAACTGAGCTCAACTCAAGGAAGTCATTATTTTCTTGATCAAGAAGATCCTAAATCAAACGCTGAACCACAAGAGCTAAAGTACAGTACTGCCATACTGAATCAATGTTAAATAACCGAAGTCTGAAAATGTTACCTATTGTCTTTAAAAAAATGAATAAACAAATTGCTGGACAGTTTTCCTGGAGATAGCAAGATCAACCACAAGGGAGGGAGGGGAATTATTTAGATGATGATGATGATGATGATGTATATCCTCTGGAGGCTGACATACATTCCAGTTAATGAACATCAGAATATATCTAGTTTTCCCTTGTTAATCTTTCCATATAAGCAAAAATGCATAGAAAGCAATATTGTTGTTAGTAATTTTCCCATGTATACGAATTTTTAAATCAATTCTTGTAGAACCCACCAATCCTAGGAGGTTCAGAAACTACCTCCTTGAACATTTCTCTTCCTTTATTCTTTACTTTTTTATTATTATTATTATTGTTTGTTTATTTGCTTTATAATAGTAGGAACACTCAAACATATCTAAACATTTTGATTTTTGATTAAATGGGTGACAAATCTGATTATTTCATGGATTTTATTATATGTACCATTTAAACTTTATCATGTATATGCTTCTTAAAATCACAAAACTGGATAATTTATGCATCTACATTTGTATGCAAGTACACATACAGGTAGATCACAATTAGTATGAGTTCAGATAAAGGGATATTCAATTTAGTGCAAATTGTGAATTGATACCAGATCACATTTAATGTGACCCAAAATTCAATTAATGTGAGGCTAGCACACATGCAATTGAGGCTAACACATTTGTGGTTGCAGTTTTAGACTCTGCTAATTTTTGTGTTTGGGAAATGGACAAAAGGAAGCTTCCGTTAGAGGAAAACAGTACTGTAGATTTTTACTTTATTTTATTTTATTTTATTATTTCATTTTGCTTTCTGTAACTACTCTGTGACTTTGTTAACCATAGAAATACTTATAATTTAAATTTATGGTTTATCCTTTACTATAATATTTCATTAATATACATATAAAAATTATGTTCAAAAATTTTTATTGCCTAGTTTCATTCAGCTGGGAAATTTAAATGTGAAATGGTTGCATTATTTAAATAATTATCTTCCCATTTCACCTACTGTATAAAGGTGGTGGTGGGGGGATGTACTTTCAGACTTGCAAGATTGATGTCAGCCTTGCGAGATAATCCAGACAAGAAGCACACCCAGAAGTACTAGTTCACACTTTATTATAAGATTATGTTAACAGAATCTTGCAAATCTGAAAGTACATCTCTCCCTCTATCAACTTTAAAGTCCAAGAAAGTAGGGAGGGTCTCTTCTGAGATGTTTGTCATGCCCACATTCCTTCTGTGGGCTCAGCTGCTGCTTGTCTGACAGTTGTCTAGTCTGCAACTCTTCCGCCTGTCTCTGTCAGGTTTAGCCCAGGAAACTCCAGGAGACAATACAGATTCAATCCAGCAAGGTTTAATTGGCTTCAATCCATTCACAGAATCTTCTCAGACTGAGAGCAGTTCCCAGGGTCACACTACAAACATCCTTAGCATTCCTCAGGGAGGGGCCAGTCTCAATCTCTTATCTCTTGTCCGCTCCTCTGGGGATGAGAGTCCATGTTTAACACCTCTGCTCCACACTCCCACAGTCTCCCAAGGTCATTCCCACATACCATTACAATGCCAAAGCTTTGAAATTTGAGTGCTTATCAGGAATTATGGTTGTACTGAACATGGTGGGGTGGTTAAAAGAATCATACTGAGAAGTTGGAAATACAATATTATTCCAGATGTCAAGGAACGGCTGTCAGAAATGTATGATCTAACTGTTTTGAAAAAGGCAATATTTTCTACTAACCAAAGGATGCAGAAAAATGTGTTACTAAGGCAGAGATGTTGTGATATTTTACAATAATATTTCATACTGTTCATGTTATAGTAGTGTATTCATTAGTAAACCGGGAACTGATAAGTATAAAATATAAGGTAGATTTTTTCTTCTTCTTTCTATTCTTTTTTAGTTTGTATTTTTAGTTTGTTTGAGATTGTGTCTTTTTATTTTTGTTTAAGTTTAAGGATTGATTTCTTAATTGTGTATGCATTAAATAAATAAATAAATCAAGCAAGCAAGCAAGCAAGCAAGCAGTGGAAATGTCAGAATATTCTCCCTATCCAATGTATTTCATATGTGTATCTCCACACATTTTAGTGGTATAACTATACACTAGTTATGTAACATGGGAGGTGGGGAGAAAGGAAGGTTTAAAAAAAAAAAAACATTCCAGGAAAGACTCTTATTTGAGATGGAGTTGATAACATTCTATTTATCATGAAGCAAGAAACCTGATATTCTTATGGAATATACACTCAACCAAAATCTACAATTAGTCCCTGGTTCTTGGATTTATGTACAACATTGTTTTATTGTTTTTCTTGGTGCACAACATCACGTCATGATGGATGAAATGGACTCCAAGCATCATTTGTAAACACATTCTTCTACTGAAATGAATAGGAATTAAAAGGTTTTAGTCTGATTAACTTGTGTTTTATTATTCTTATTGTTATATATTCAGTTTTTATGCCAGGTTTAAAAGTATATTAAAAAGTGTCACTAAAATTAGCTGGTTATCTGAGTAAATGAGTTTTGAGCTGAGCTATTTATGTAATTTAATTTGAATGAATAATGTATTTCTGCTTTTATTTGTTATGAAAATATTTTGGAGAAGGGTAATTATAATTTTGAAATCTATCATCTATCTATCTCTATCATCTCTATCTCTATCTCTCTATCAACTTTTATCTATCTATCCAAGGCAGCAAAACATAAAACAATTTGTTGAGAAAGAAAAAGAAGGATAAAGGGCATTTTATTTTGTATGACTAATTTTAAAATAGTATATTTATTTTCATTATATGATTTTTATGATAAAAGTCGATTACCTATAGCAAGTATGCCTTTATCTCTGGTTATGAATAACAATATAATGATATATTCTACACTAACTATGCTTGCTCAAAAGTTATATTTTACAAAAGATAGAAAGCTTCATTATTGGTTACTCCCTAGATGTAGATTTTACACATGCAAACATAAAGAAAAAAAAAGTGAGTGAGTGAAATATGATATGAAATATCTGAAAGTTTAGATTCTGTACCATCATTAAGATGGTAGAATATTACACATAGGAATAATATTCTTTCTCAAGTTACATAGTTCACCTGATGGTTTGGGCAAGTCACCATTTCTCAGTCTTGACAAAGCTGTAGGTCTATTGTACATATAAAAGAGGGGTATGTGTTTTCACTATCCATAGCTATTAGGAAAAGCATACGGATTTTTCAGTCTAGTTGTTTGGTTGTGTCTGTGAGCTTATTAATGAAGTCTTTGAAAACTTCTTGGACTTTCTGATTTCTAAAAGTGAATATGATGGGGTTTAGCAGAGGTGTCACTGCAGTAGTAATCAAAGAGGCAATTTTGTTGAGATTCATAGAGCTGGCTTGAGAAGGCCTGACATAAATGAAGCTTGAGGTGCCATAGCCAATTGAAACGACTGTAAAGTGAGAAGCACAAGTTGAGAAAGCCTTTTGCCTTCCTGTGGCAGAAGGAATCCGCAGAATAGTACTTACAATATAAATGTAAGAAATCAATGTCAGTAAAAGGGAACCCAGAATAACAGGAAGTGAGACAAGGAAATCAATAAACTCCACTAGGTGGATGTCAGCACAAGCTAAGTGGAGCAAAGGGGCACTATCACAGAAAAAATGATTGATCACATTGGGCCCACAGTAGGGCAAACCCACCTTCATCACAGTGGGAGTAAGAATGGAAAAGAAGCCACTCATCCAGGAGACTAACACCAGAGAGATACAGACCTTCCCACTCATGATAGTAGTGTAATGAAGGGGATAACATATGGCTACATACCGATCATAAGACATCATAGCCAAGAGGACATATTCAGAGGTGCCAAACAGAAAATAGAAATATGATTGAATGAAGCACCCAGAGAAGGAAATATTATTCTGCTCCAGTAAGAAATTTTGCAACATCTTTGGAACCACCGTTAGGGTTATCAGGATTTCAATTATAGACAAGTTACAAAGGAAGAAATACATTGGTGACTGGAGGCGGTAATCAGTTGATACCAGAATTATGATTAGGGTATTCCCGATCATTGTGGCCACCAAAATGAGGAAGAACAGCAGGAAAAGGAGAATCTGTATCTTCCAAGGATTGGGGAATCCAATTAAGATGAATTCTGTTATACTTGTTGCATTTCGTCTTTCTAAGTGACTTATCTCTAAATCTTTCCACATGTCCACCTAGAACAACAGGAAGCATAATTGAAGTTGAAGCTGGAAAAAGTTTTCTTAACTGTTACTTACAGTTTATTTCTCAATCTATCATCTGTTTACCTTAATATTTTCCTTTGGAGTTTAAAATATTATTAAAATAAGTAAATAAATAAATGCCCTGAGGCAAAATTATCTCCATTCTTCTGACTCAGGAACAGAATTATAAAATTCTCATTATTAAATTACACTATCCCCAAAAGTCACCAAATGATCGCATGACCATATCATATGGGTCCACGAACCCTCACGCACTGCATATAATTGCATTCCATGATGGTTAAAGCATACATGAGCCAGTGATCTAGCTTAAAAATGGTGAATCCCCAGCATTAAATACTAAATTCATTATTTATGATATAACTGATTGAATGAAACCAGAGATGCTTCCCAAACTCTTTGTTTTAGAATAAATCTAGTCCTGGAACTGTAGCTTGATCATCTCTGACATACTAAAATCATTCCATTACCACCACCATTTTTTGAGACAGATTATGTTTAAAAAAGGTAAAACAATTGCTATTTCCTAGTAAGCGTTATAGCTGAAATTTTATTTTTTAGTTCATTTCTAGTCACTACATAACACTGCCTTGCATAGTTAATTGCCATGAAAGGTTCATGTATGCAAATGACTTGCTTATTAATGTAAATAAATTACTATATCAGGAGGGAGGGAAGGAAGGAAGGAAGGAAGGAAGGAAGGGCCATTTCTTCTTTCATGTGAGAAAAAAGATGAATAAATTATTTGGAGAACACATAATCATATACTCACACAGGCTTTTGTACTGATTCAACCTATGCATATCATTAGCTAAAGTCCTAAAGAATTCAATGAGTTTTAGTCTAAGTAAATCTGTATATACTCTATTCAGTCCAGTAGGATTTAATCAAAAATAAGTGTCTTGGAAAGCTGTGAATTACACTGAATCACATTGTCTGTTGAGGTAAAGTTGTTTGGTTCCCCCCCCCCCCCACTTTTTAAAATTAGCCCTATTTTTTTCCAAATACTTTTACACATACTATTTCCCAAGTCATTTTAAGTAAAGATGCTAGAGACTGAATTGTTGACTTTTTGCATTACAGTCATTGCTCTACCACTTAACTCAATCTTTCACTTTAATTGGTTAGACATATACATATTTACTCACTTTATGCTAATCTGATTCATCCAAAGTCCATCTTTTCAAACTTCCATCCACTTTTTTCCCCTTTTATCTGTTTGGTCAGAAAAGAACCATAAATCAAGCATTCCCTGATCCTAGTAATTTCCATATTAATTTATATGAAACAAAAGTTTTGGTGTGGGCAAATCTTTCTGGGGAAGTTCCATAAATGGGGCATAGAGGGGGGGAAAGCACTCTGTAAGTCAACAACAGCCTGTCTCTAAAATAAAATGCAACTATTCTTACAGTTTCTAGATCAACATCACCCACCTGATAATGCATAAAATCAGAAGGTGTCTGATAGCATCGTTTCTGACTAACCATTTGTATTAAAAGGCATCTCCTCATGTGAGCTACAGCTCAGTTCATCAGATCCATGGAGTTATTTAAACTGGGATGGGGGGGATTCCATGTATCTGATGGAAGCTTTTAATCAAATTTGTTGGTCTGAAAAGATGCCACTCGACTCCTGATTTTGGGCTACTTTATATGACAGCATTGGTTTTTGAAATATGTTTTGCTAAACATGCGAATCCATAAGGACCAAATGATCAAGATAATTTGGATTCAATACCAATTTCAGCAACAGCCATTAATCTAACATCTGAAGTATTAAATAACTTATCCAGGGTAGAATCAAATATCCTCTGACATCGACCTACTATAAGAGCAGCATAATAACATTATTGTAGGCTTGTATAATAATAATCTACTTAGAATCATCATCCACAAATAAAGAGACACTCTCAGAAATACCTGGTCTGACTTCTTGAAACTCTGTATATTTTTAAAGTGATTGTTCCCTCCCCATCTCAAATAGTCCTCTGAGGTTCCTTTTGTCAGAAATTATAGATACTTCTCCTGGGGTATGCACAATGCTTTCCTCAAAATAGTAAAAAAAAAAAAGGTTCTGAAACAGGAACCACAAGTGTTCTATTAAAATTTAGGTCCTATTTTTATGGCAAGTCCATCAAGAATGCTCCAGGAAAAGAGTGAGTGGAAGTTACACCTGAGTTACACAGATCCCTTAAAATATTTTAGAGCCCTTCTGAGAAAATTCTGGTTGTTACAGGTTCTGGGATGCCACAAATGCAAGTAGGATGCAGATTAATTCCTCATGGAAAAAAATATTTTTCCTCTTTTATTATTATAGAAATACATACGAGATGCAATAAAGTGTCTTTACTTTTTCAGCTTATTCCCATATGGTCTATTATAGTAAATTGTGTTTTCTATTTTATTTGTCTTTCGATTTCAACTTTCTTTTTAGCTAGCTTCTAAAAACTCTCAAGCTAGTGCTGGCTAATTTGTAGCAGTGTTTGGTTGATCTTGATATTTTCCCAAAGACTAAGGGCGGGAAGCTTGAGTTAGCCCATCTTTCCTTTTCCTTGACACCTCCCATTTCAGGCAGTCATAGCCACCACTGGATGCTTCATGCTGGACTTGCATAGTCCACCATTTTGAAATTTATCCTGCCCTCAAGCCTACATCTGATGGTTTCCTTCATTGTTAACACTCCCACCCCTTAATCACTAAGTCCTGTGGGCTAGTGCTCTGCTGGATGATCTTGCGCTTGCTTGGCTTGGTTGCTTTTGGCTTAGCTGACATGGTACTGATTTCAGTGGGGCGGTGTTTGCTCAGATGGGTTGACTTTGTTTTAGTTCAGCTTATTCTGGCTTGGATGGAGTAGCTTTGGGTAGGTTGGATGATTGCCTGTCTCTGATTTGAATTATGCTGGCCTTGGCAGGGATGAATTGGCAGCTGCAGTCTATCAGGATTTTCTCATGGGAAGAAGGTCATCCCGTTAGCTATACAAAAACAGGTGTCGAAATAATTCTATGAGTAATGTATCTTGTGATTCTGTTATGATTTTTACTGCCACCTACTGTAATGTGTATGTTAGTTATTCAGTGTGGGGGGGGTCATGCTGGCAATATAACGGGAGGGCTAAATGCCCAGTCAGTTCAGTTTTGTCTTGTTCAGTTAATCATGTAGGTTTTATAGGTTATGTAGTCCTAACTAGTAACCAAGTAGTGTACCTCTTCTCTGAGAGTGATTTTTTAGCTAGAGGCTTTGTTGTGGATAAGTCTTGGAAGCTATGAGAAGAAGAAGTCCTTGTTATATCCTATATTTTGTATGCAACTTGTATTTTATGAAGTTTTGCATTTTTATCAATAAAGACCAGTTAGTTTATATTTTCTGACTGAATTTTCTTTGGAAAGCAAAATATGGACATTACTACTTGTAAGCTCTCATGCTGATGTGTAATTTTCCTGAGAGCAGGATTTATGGGACCTTTTGCTGCACTCTGCGCAACAGGTTATGGGCCCAGGGCTCAGGGCTAAGTTTCCGAGTCCAGAGGGGACCCAGGATCCAGAATCAGGACCAAGTGCCCAGGACTCAGGACTGAGGTCGGTGGTTCAGGAACAGGATTCCAGGCATGAGGTTCCAGGGATGATGTCCAAGGCGTGAATCCAGGCGTGCTGGAAGCAAGGACTGAAATTCCTGAGTGACGGATGATTTATGGATTTATTACCTTGCCTGTGACTGTTTTGTTTGCGGTTTGGATTTTTTCTCTGTGGTTGAGTGCTTGTTTTAAGTGAAATATGGCAGCAGCTCCACCTGCAGCAGTGAGCCTTCCATTTGAAAGGTTGAATTCAAAGAATTACCAAACATGGAATATAAAGATTTTTTTTTTTTTTTCATGAGAGAGGGGCTTTGGCATTATGTAGACAATGCACCCCCCGTGGCACCCAGGAATGAAGAGCAAGCTTTAATGGACCGTGCATATGGTAATTTGATTTTGGGACTTGAGTCTTCAGAATTGGTGCATGTTCATGGTTTGGAAACTGCTAACGCATGCTGGGTGGCTTTGCGTGGGATCTATGCGAGGCAAACTTCATCTGCTATCGTACGTTTGACAAAGCAGTTGTATAACCTTAAGTTGGAGCCAGGAGCTAATGTAATTGAGCACCTGAATAAGATGAAAACTTTGTTTGCTGAGTTGGCAGATCGTAATCTGATCATTCCCGAGCAACAAAAAGCATGTATAATTCTTTCAAGTCTGGATGAGTCTTTTGAGATACTCATAGAGGCCGTACAGTCCCTACCACTTGCAGACCTTACAGTTGAGTATTTAACAAATAGGTTGCAAGAAATTCAATGCACACGTGATATGCAGACTAATCCTAAGAAAAGACTTGATAACGTAAAGCAGCAACCTTCTCCAGCTGGCACAAAATGTGCATATTTGGTGAGAAAATGTTTTCGTTGTAATTCTACCAAGCATCTTATAAAAGACTGTCCTATGAAAAATCAGCCTGCTGAGAGTTCCAGAAGGTTTGTCCATCATGGAAAAGCAACAGTTAAGAAACAAGAGAGTACTAGACTGGTGTCTGCTTTGATTTCTAACAGAGACAAACGTTATGCTGATAAGTGGTTATTGGACTCTGGTTGTAGTGAAATCATTGTAAACAATGAGCAGTTGTTATTAACTAAATGTAACCCAAAATTCAACAGGTTAATTTGGCTGGTGGTTCTGTAGCTAAAGTAACCATGCAAAGTGAAGTGTTCATACCTTGTTTGGGAGAAGTGGTTTCTGATGTACTCTGTGTTCCTACACTTGATTTTTCTCTTCTCAGTGTCCCTGTATTAACTAGAATTGGGTATTCTGTTATGTTCCAAGGTTCTGAATGCTATGTTACAAAAGAGGGGGCTGAATGTGCAAGAGGGAGAATGGTTAATCAATTGTATGAAATGCTTCCTAAACAAGATGTGTTAATTGGAAGTTGTGCAAGTAATGTTCCTTTACATGATAAATGCGTTCATCATTATCATAGAGTATTAGGTCATCCTGGATGGAAGTGTTTGTCACAAATGGCCAAAGTGTATCCAGAATTGAGATTCAAGAAGTGTTCTAAGTTTCTTGATTGTACTGTGCGTAATCAACCTAAGATAAAATCTGCCCCTGTCACCAGAAAAAGCAGCAGGATTTCTACAAGACCATTTGCTCTTGTGCTTGCTGACTTAGCTGGTTCGTTTCCTCCAAGTGAAGGGGGAGCAAGATTCATGTTTGTTTTAGTGGATGATAAAACACGTTTCACATTTTGTTATTTGTTGAAACAGAAATCTGAAGCATTCTCTCATTTCAAAGAATTTTGTGACTATGGTTGAAAAAAGACATGGGTATAAAGTAGGGAGTTTGCAGACTGACAGAGGGGGTGAATTTATGAGTCTTGAGTTTAAAAATTGGCTACATAAGAAAGGCATTTTCCACAGATTAACAAATGTGGGCATGTCTGCTGAGAATGGGATTGCTGAGCACAAGATTGGTGTTTTGAAAGTAATTAAGGATAGTTTACTTATTGATGTTCAATTGCCAGAGAGATTTTGGGGTGAAGCTATTTTAACAGCAGTATTTCTTACTAACAGACACTGGAATCCAGCTGTGAATGAAGTTCCTTATTTTTCGCTGTATGGTAAACATCCGTGCTTAAAGCATTTGCGTACATTTGGAACTTTTGCTTATGTACAGATTCCTAAGTCTCAAAGAAGAAAAAACCAACCAAAAACACAGCATTTGAGATTTGTTGGTTATTCTCAGGAGTCAAAAGGTTATCGGTTTTATCTGGGCAGAAACCGGATAGTTATCTCTAGAAATGCGAATTTTGAAGAGCCGTCTGAATGACAAAGGCTGCATGCAAATTCAGAGGTTTTTTTGGAGTCACACACAGATTTAGCTAGACAGCAAATACCACTTGTTGCACCCTCCTCTCCACAGATAAAGCAAGAAGCAGAGGCTTTAGAGGAGAAAGTAGAGGAAATACAAGAGAGTTTTGAGATTCCTCATAGGTCAACACGAATAACAAAAGGTGTTCCACCAGAAAGATTTGCTATTCAACAAGTCAGGGTGTGTCAAATAACTTGTGAACCACAAAATTTTCAGGAATTGTTATCATTGCCAAGTGATGAACAAGATAAATGGAATGAAGCTATGGATACTGAGTTCAATGCATTAGTAAATAAGAATGTTTTTGAAATTGTTGATTTACCTGAATCAGAAAAAGCCATAGGTTCCAGATGGGTGTTTAGAAAAAAGCTTTTACCAGATAATATTGTTCAGTATAAAGCTAGATTGGTTGCACAAGGTTATTCACAAGAACAGTTTGTGAATTATAATCTTACATTTGCACCTACAGTTAGGCCTGAATCATTGTGTGTGATGTTGGCCTTAGCTGCACAAAGAAACATGGTTGTTCATCATTTTGATGTAGATACAGCTTATTTAAATGCTGAGCTTCATGAAACTGTGTATATGAAGCAACCTCCAGGTTACACATGTGAGGATTCCCAGAAAGTATACAGATTGCGTAAAGCACTGTATGGATTGAAACAAGCTGGGAGATGTTGGCATCAATGCTTAGATAAAGCTTTGCTGGAAATTGGTTTCAAGAAATCAATAGCTGATCAATGTGTATATACCAAAGGAACTGGAAAAGATTATACAGTACTTCTCACTTATGTTGATGATTTCTGTCTTGCTACTAGTTCTTTAAACTTGGTAAAAGAGTTTGCCAAGCAAATGGAGCAATATTTTAAATTGAAAGATCTAGGTATGTTAAAATACTACCTTGGGATTGAAGTGCATAGAGCTGAAAATGGATAAATCTATCTGAGTCAAAAGAAAAAGATAGAACAGTTGTTAACACACATCGGAATGTTAGATGCAAAACCAGTAAAAACTCCAATGACTTGTGATTTTTTGAAAAATGAAACATGTGAAAAGTTGTGTGAAACACCTGCAATGTATCATTCTGTGATTGGTTCTGTACTGCACCTAGCACAATGGACACGTCCAGATGTATCTTATGTTGTTGGGATTTTGAGCCGTAAGGTGGCTAATCCCACAGAACATGACTGGCTAGGATTGAAAAGATTAATGAGATATTTAAAAGGTACAATAGATCTTTGTCTTAAAATGTCAACTAATGGGTTAGAAAAGCCTGCAATATTTGTTGATAGTTCATTTGCAGAAGAAAGTGACAGAAAGTCTATAACTGGGTTTGTTTGTAAATTTGGTGAATCTACAGTTGCATGGAAAGCAAGGAAGCAAACCTCCATTGCCTTATCTACTGCAGAAGCTGAATTTGCAGCTTTATCAGAAGCAATCTGTGAATTAAGATGGTTTCATCAATTATTCAGTGATTTAAACATTCAAGTGTCATTGCCTTATACAGTGTATGAAGGTTCTTAAGCTTGTATAGGGTTAGCTAAAACAGAAAACATTAGAGCTCGTACAAAGTATGTTGATGTAAAGTATAAAAATGTGAGACAAGCTATGTTAGAAAATTTCATTGATCTTGTGTATTGTGCATCTGAAGCAAATCTTGCAGATGTATTTACAAAATCATTGCCTATTGTACAACATGAAACAATGTTAGCAAACCTTGGATTAGAACAAATGTAAATTGTTTATGTATTGCTGTAATCAGTTGTTTCTACTATCCCATAACATGTGTACTTGTGTCACAAATGGGCTGAGAGGGGTATCAGTATTTTCTCATGGGAAGAAGGTCATCCCGTTAGCTATACAAAAACAGGTGTCGAAATAATTCTATGAGTAATGTATCTTGTGATTCTGTTATGATTTTTACTGCCACCTACTGTAATGTGTATGTTAGTTATTCAGTGTGGGGGGGGTCATGCTGGCAATATAACGGGAGGGCTAAATGCCCAGTCAGTTCAGTTTTGTCTTGTTCAGTTAATCATGTAGGTTTTATAGGTTATGTAGTCCTAACTAGTAACCAAGTAGTGTACCTCTTCTCTGAGAGTGATTTTTTAGCTAGAGGCTTTGTTGTGGATAAGTCTTGGAAGCTATGAGAAGAAGAAGTCCTTGTTATATCCTATATTTTGTATGCAACTTGTATTTTATGAAGTTTTGCATTTTTATCAATAAAGACCAGTTAGTTTATATTTTCTGACTGAATTTTCTTTGGAAAGCAAAATATGGACATTGCTACTTGCAAGCTCTCATGCTGATGTGTAATTTTCCTGAGAGCAAGATTTATGGGACCTTTTGCTGCACTCTGCGCAACACAATCAGCCTTGTTGTTTGATATTTGCCCTTCCCGAGATCAAATTTACCCATGTTCCTTGCTGGGACTCTGCTGATGGCTTAGCATTTCTCACCATCACACTTGCTGAATGTCTCAAGAAGGCTTGCTAGCCAAGTCCTCTCTTTCTCTCTGCCATCTCTCTGCTGGTCATCCTGTCAGCCAGACTCCTTGCCCCATCTGGAAACTTGCAAATAGACAACCTGCTGGGTAAAGCTATTGGGACTATTGCTAGTGCTCCTGAGTTTCTCTGTGATGGCTGATCTACCAGTCAACTCTTCTTCCCATCTCCATGTGGTCCCAACATTGCTAGCTTCCTTCATGCTCTTTGACATCTTCTCTAGTCCTGGATCTCATCATACAATGGACCTGAAACTCTTCTCCTATTTCAGTAGCCCTGTTACACTCACTTCCCAAAAATAAATGGATGGAACATTTGACAGCCTTTCCTTTGCCCACTTATACCATTTCCAATAGACACTTTTCTTCCCTGTGCATGCACCTCCAAAGGAAAGGTGTATGTGTCATTTAAGGGGAACAAGAGAGCTGTGTGAGCAGAAGAGCCCAAGTATTTCTAATTATCTAGCTTTCTGACCCATTTTTTCTATATAGGAGATGAAAAGTGTTTTAAAAAAAGCTAGAAATTTCAGATACATTTTTGAACTGATGGGCAATTGAGTGGGCACTTATGTAGGAAATGTTGAGTAAGAAAGGATTTGAGTGTTCACCGACATTCGTGGGACCTGATCATGATCACATGATGGCATTTTGGTCTTGGCAGGATTGCGCAGCACAGGTCTCCAAGCTAGGGGATCTCACCTATGCAGAACAGGTCCACAATCTGGGGGTCCTCTTGAACTTCTGCTGGAAGAGCAGGTAGAAATCATAGACAGGAAGACCTTTGTACACCTCCATCAGGTATGCCAGTTGTTGCTGTTCCTGGAATGAAAAGCACTTTTGCTGGTTACTCATACCCTTGTCACCTCTCATTTGGATTGTTGCAATTTGTTCTACAAGGCCATTTTTTTTTAAAATTGTTGCCACCCCAAAGTCATGTTTGTGAGATGGGTGGCTACATAAATGTTAGGAAACAAACAAACAAACAAACAAACAGACAAACAAGCTACTCTGAAAACTGTTCAGAAGCAGCAGCTGGTCCAAAACATTGCATCCCAAGTAGTTATAAACTTGATATCACTTCCAAAAAACCAACCAACCAGGTAAATTTTACCTATCTATCTATCTATCTATCTATCTATCTATCTATCTATCTATCTATCATCTGTTTGTAATGAGGATTAGACATTTCATATAAATGACTCCTTGCTTGCAAAATTCCCTCTCTAGATACAGCTTTTTTCTGAGAGTATATAAGGCCTAATTAAACAAAAGTTTATCTGTTCAGTTTCTCAAGATCATTATTTCGTATTTGGGATATGGATTAAAAGAAAAGAAATGTGACATGCTTTGCTATATTATGTTAATAATTACAATGTACATGGGTCTTGTACAGACAAGAATGAACATTAAAATATATTGAAAAATTATTGTTGATGTTTTAGAAATTACTTTACAAGTAATAGGTTAATCTTCAGATCATGTAATTTTTGTGGATATACAGTATGAACACACTATTAGATGTATGATATAATGACCTTTTTCCTCATCAGGAATTTTGATTCAAAGAATTGGCAGGATGGTTAATTACACTGAAATGTTTGCTTCAATTTAAATCGAAGGGCCTTCACAGAGACATCTCAAAAACAATTAAGTCCATAAGCAGCAAAACTTTTCAACTATTTCTGTGTTCTAATTAAGTGCAGGATCATAGATTATTTAATTGTATTCTTTAGCATTTCACAGGTTATTCCCTAAACTTATTTCAATCTAATTTCCAATTAATGAGGAACAAAAAAAATGTAGTCCTTGAAATATCCCCAGTTGTGTCAAACAAACTTAAAAATAAAATCTAGCGCACTGGGTCCCAAAGAAAAGAACAAATGTACAGCATATTCCCTGACACACTGATTCCCCAAAGGAAATATATTAATTTATCTCTCGACAATAAAGTTTTGCTACAGTACCTCTAGCTTTATACATACTATTAAGAGAAGAGACACCTCCCTATGGGAGAATCCTGAGAATTCAGAAGTATAGCAGAAGATTATTTTGTGTTGTACTATTGAAGTCTTAAATAATCATTCTGAGAAAGCAGTTACAATAGAATCTTAGTATACTTAGGGATATACAAGCTAATCTGTATCCATGTCACTGTTGTACATATTCCCTTTTAATGACCCTTTGCATTCAGATTCCAGGTTTTGTATGCATCTTGTATGAACATTTCCCTAATACATACAATTTAAAAGCACAACTATCCCAAACAGGCTTTTTCTATATCTCTTTCCACAGAGTATCTCCTTTCTCTGTTCAGAGTATTCCAAAAGAAATTATTTTGTTGTATTCATGTATCTGAAAATTTATCTGACCACCCGGAACTGGACTCTAGGCAGTTTATGGAAAGTAAATGTTAAAAAGAAGCTAAAAAATATGACCAAAATACAAAACTAAAAAAATTATAAAATTAATAAATAGCATTACTATCCACAGAGTTACTTTCACAATAGGGGTGACCATATAAATTGAAACAAACAAACATTAATCCCCAAAGGCCCTCCGGAAGAGCCATGTTTTTCATCAGCTTCCAGAAGGCTATGAAGGTGAGGGCTATATGTGCTTCAGGGACAAGCTGTTCTAGAGGAGGGGGCTGCTACAGAGAATGATCACCATCAGGCCCCCTCATGCTGTACCAACTAGTCGGTAGGGACCCTCAGTCAATGTTCCTTAGTTCTCTAACTAAATGGACAAAAACTATTGGGGAAAGGCAATATCTAAGATACCCAAGCTCTGTTTCATATAGGGCTTTATATAGTAGGGAGCCATCAGCACCTTGAATTGTGCTCAGGAATGTGGTGGTAACTAGTGCAGCACATGAAACAAAGATGTAACATGGCAGTACCAAAACCAACCACTAAACATGCACACCACTGAAGAACAGTCCAATTTAGAGCCAGTTAAAGTAATCTAATCAAGAAATGATAAGGGCATGAACATCTTCAGTGCATCTTGTTCCAGATAAGGCTGCATTAGTTGGGCAAAAGCACTCCTGATCACAGTTTCTACCTGGTCTTTTAGTAGAAACCATGAGTCCAGAAGGAGCACAACCTTATCAAGAATCAAAGATGACACAATTCTGGAACCAGTCAGCCTCTGAATTAACAGCTAGTCTCTTGTTTGGGTTGTGTCATGGCTGGCTCTGACTCAGAGAAGTCTGAGATTGAAGAACCTGCTCAAGGAGATCCAATTGGATCTCAATCTGAGGAACTTCTGAGCACTCATTCAACTAAGGTTGATCCAACTGGCAATCATCAGGAGCAACTGCCTCCATTCTCAGAGGATAAGGAATTGGAGCTGTAAAGACTGTCCAGCCCCAGAGTATGTTGTGTGCAATGGAGAGCAAAGCAGTGATGCTTAGTGCATCTCCTGGCTCTCTAGGGGTGTTCCCAGCTTTGATTGGCTTCACCAGCATGGGCTCTATTTAGGAGCAACTGCTAACCTGACTCCCTTCATTGGGAACAACCACTCTGTTTAGTGGAACCTCTGTCTGTTGCATCCTGAACTCCTGCAAATGGAATCTCTGTGCTTTTGGACCTGGACTGGCTGACCACTTACCGACAACACTATGAACCCTGGACTGTGCCCTGACAATGCATATGCCTACTGCTTGGACTTATTGAGAATTTGTCTGTAAGTTTTCTAAAGGATTTGGGATTGTTTAAGACTGTGTGCACATTTGCATACATGCCCTGCCTGCTACTGCTGTTATTGCTCAACCACAGCAGAGGCTTTGAACTGTTTTCCTTTGTATGTGCATCTGTGTGCCAGATCTGGGACAGGACAGGTTGAATCTGAAGCTGTTTTCCCCCATGCAAATCCAGACAGTCTCCATACACTGGGACATGACTTCCATCACATCCCCAATGGGCTCAGGGTAGAGATGAATAACTGGGTATCATCACCATATTGACAATACTTTACTGGTGGATGACCACTCCCAGCAGTTTCAGATAGATGTTGAACAGTTTAGGGGAAAGTACTGGGGAAAGGATTTAACTCTATTGCACTAGAGGACTGACCTCTCTCCCACCACAACTATCTTCTAGACCCACCCCTTAAAGAAGGAGTGGAACCAATCCCTAAGTCTTGCAGGCAGTCCAGAAGGATGCTATCCAGGTTCAGGAAGATCTGCTCTGAAGTGTAGATCACACCCGTTACAGATATTTCTGAAAAACCTGAAACATAACACAATCTGAAATGTACGGAAAACTTGGGCTACCACTATTCCAAGAGATCAGTAACAACTAAGTCCATTAAAGATGTAGAGACCTGGGTTTAAGGTTCAAAGGAAGAAGTAAAGTCTACCAAGATGGATATATGAATTTATATCATCCCTATAACACTTGTAGCTTAAAGCAAGATGTATGTAAGGAAGACTTAAGATAGATATATAAAGTCATATATATTATGAGAAAAACAGGGGGAGAGAGAAATTTTATCTTTTTAGAGTTTTAGACCTTATGGTTATCCATTACATTAAATAGCAGGAGGATGAAAATATTTCTTTATATAATAAATAATTAAATTTGTTTATTCCATCTCTTTTGGTAATGGTCATGGATATTCCAATAGGGACAAAACACACCAGTGGACGCTAGAAGCATCATAACCTAGATACCATATTCTGCGAGTAAGAATGGAGAAGGTTTATTGTCCTCCAATCCAGACTTGTGAGTTTCCTGAATGTACCTGATTGGATGCTTGGTGAAGAAAGATGTCACAGTAGATCTGTCTTTTCATTCATCTAGCAGGACTATTCTGATAAGGGAAGCCCTCCTCCTCCTCCACCTCCTCCTCCTCCTCCTCCTTCTTTTTTAAACTTCACTTGAAGTGTGATGCAGTTCCAAATATTTCAATTTTTTTTTCAGATATTGCACCATGGAAAAACAAAATGAGACCACTGTTATAGAATTCCTTTTGCTTGGATTTGTCTTTGAACCAATTTTGGAAATCATCCTCTTTCTGCTTTTCCTCCTTATTTATCTAGTGACAGTGCTTGGGAATGCACTCATAATTGTACTGATTTGCATTGATCACCGTCTCCAAACCCCAATGTATTTCTTCCTCAGCAATCTGTCCGCCATTGAGATATTCATGACAACTTCTGTGGTGCCGAAAATGCTGGCCAATCTTCTGTCTGAAACAAAAACTATTTCCTTTGCTGGCTGCCTCACTCAATCATATTTCTATTTTTTCATGGGTTCTACAGAGTTCATCCTTTTTGCTGCCATGTCCTTTGACCGCTACATGGCCATCTGCTATCCCCTGAGGTACCCCGTCCTCATGACTGGGAAAGTTTGCATTAAGATAGTGATTGGATCTTGGATCGGTGGGTTCTTCTCAGTGTTCTTGTCTACTGTGTTAAAAGCCAGGCTAACCTACTGCAGACATAATGTTATTAATCACTTTTTCTGTGACAGTGCCCCCTTATTGCATCTTGCCTGCCAGGATATAACCCTTATTGAGCTGGTGGACTTCCTGGCATCTTTGATTCTACTGCTTGGCTCTCTCTCATTCACTGCTACATCTTACGTCTACATAATCAGCACCATTGCCAAGATTCCATCTACAGAGGGCAGGAAGAAGGCCTTTGGTACCTGTGCCTCACATTTCACTGTTGTCTCCATGGGCTATGGAATCTCCATTTTTGTTTATGTCAGACCATCTCAGAGTGACAGTATGAGCATAAACAAAGCATTAGCCATTTTCTCTGGCATCCTGACACCCTTCTTGAACCCTTTCATCTTTAGTCTAAGGAATGAGCAGATGAAAGAGGTGCTGAGAGATGTTCTAAAGAAAATGTCTTTCAAAATAAAATAAAGCCAAGTTATTACTCTGAAATTCATGGTATAAATGACGCCATTTCATATTATGATGGCCACTGATTTCATTGCACATGTGGAAAGGAGACAGTGTTATCAGTTATAACACCTGGTAGTAGAATGTACCACATGGAAGACCTCCTCTCTCACATCACCTGTTTTCAGTAGGAAGAAAAGTCCTTTTCTTTTCCCGACTCTTCTGATTCATGACTAATCAACCCTGTCTGGAAACTAAATTCTCCATCTCAACACTTCTCATAAAAGACCAAGTGTGGGCTGACTCGATTTAGCTTTCTACTTCAAAGCTTCATTGAACTGAAGTACCATTTTTGAAGCTCTGCACAGCCTTTTCTTAAATGTAGTCTATTCTTTTCCCTGAAAATGGTATCTTACTCTAATCATATGAAATTTGTCTGCCCATTTGTTGGAAATGGCATTCATTCATGACAACAGGCTTTTTAAAATAAAATCCTATATAAGCTATGCAGTAAAGCTGTTGCAGTAGAATTCTTCAGGAATATCCAAAACATGATTGAATGAGGAGCTGCATGGTCTCCTAAACACCTTGTCTGAAGTAATAGTTGGTAAGAAAACAGCAAGGAATTAACATGCAAGACAGATAATATTTATATGTTGTGTTTATACTATGCAGATGTAATGTACTGTACCAGTTATATAGCACGTGATAGATAGATATAGATATAGGTGATACAGATATGTGTGATGATTTGTTGTATTTTATTGGGCATAAAAAGTATTCACTTTTAACAAACTTATGTGAAATATATTACTTCTCATCTTCCTAAATTAAGTGTCTTAATGCTTCATGTAGCAATTAGTTATATGTGATTTTACACTGTATAGTTAAAATGCTTAACTTGTTCCCAGTAATTAGACATCAAGTAAATAAAAAGAAATATCCAAGTTTAATGCCATTTTTATTCATGTTTCTTTGCAATTTGTTAATATGCACATTAATAATTTCTGGAACTGACTAAATATACTAACATATTGTGGATCATTAATTTTGTTTTTCTGTAAGTTTAGGATTGGTGGATTGCTTACAAAGCTACAAAATATCTACTGAGATTTAGGATCCATTATTACTACTGCAATGGCCATTACCTGTTCTCCTTCTACCTTAGCACATACCCTTCAATATTCAAAGAAGTGTTATGGAATTTTATGAGTGATATTGTGTTTGAGAAACTATATATTCATAAAGTGATTTAGTTGAAAATGTACCACAAGATTAGGATGTTTTCCATACATTATATTTTCTGCTCTTTTCTGCTACTAGTTCTATTCAAAAGATAACTTTAATGGATATATGCAACTTAGTAGAATTTATTTTGAGTAGTGAAAATTTGGAATTTTGAAAAAAGACAATAGATCTAGAGTTAATTATGACATTAAAAAAAAAAAAAGTATCCCCAACAAATTTGGAGGGCTTAGAAAGGTGAGACATTGCTTTCTCAAAGTGCATGAAAAATCTCAGGAAATTTTCTTTACAAATGAATGTATTTATACACTATTGGTATATTTTAAATATAAAATAAAGATGGTTTGGTTTACAGTCATTTAAACTGGTGAAAATAAAATAACTTACATTGTTTTCTGGTTTTTTTGGACTTGTCCATGTAGTTTTCTGGGCAAAACAAGATGTTTTTGCATGTTGTATTGAGCGATTTTTAATGAATATTGGAGGCTATATTGTCATTTTTTAAATCATTTTCCTTATTTAAAATCATATAAAAATTCATCTGCAAAAAATATAGAATCTCACAAAGTTATTTGCAGACTTATAGTATAGGTAAATTTAAATTTTGATGGTCTTATTTATAGACTTCTGGTGTAAATAAATAAATATGAAAGCCAATGTGTAGTAATGATTAAGGTTCTGAATTAGAAAGCTAGAGGCCATGAGGCTGGACAGCTTTAACATAGGTATCAGGCAATCCTATTCCATGTGCTGGAGATAGCAGCACTAAAGTCGGCTCAGAACATGGAGTAGCTATACAAACCAGAGAACCAGCATGGACCCTGGGGTCTCCCACGACAGGATGCTGCAGTGCAGGTGGAAGACAACTCTTTCATATCCTTTGCTTTCTTCTGACCACCTTAAGGCCTAGCAGGGAGTATGAAGACAATTGGTGAATCGCATACAGTCACACATTGAGTTTCTAAGGTGGAGGAAGAACTTTAGCTTCCCAAACACTTCTTTACATGGATTGTCCTAATTACAGAAGTCTTTGTGGATAGAATTGTTTAATGGGAAAGTAAGGTACAACTGGGGGATGCAGTGGCGCAGCGGCTTAATGATGCTGAAAGTTGCCGGCCAGAAATGGTTGACACTTCAGCGGTTCGAGTCCAGCTCCATGCGGCAGAGCAAGTTCCTGCTTCCTCCCCAGCTCCTGCCAACCCAGCAGCTGAAAAACTTACATGAGTAGATAAATGGGTACTCTCACCCCGGTGGGAGGAAAAATGCTGGTGGCGCTTGCACAGGAGACGGGGACCAGTTGCTGGTAACATGGAAGCCGCGCACGCCCGGAAAAGGCCCAAAGCAATGGAAACCCCACCTCCTGCACTCACCTGCTGGTCTCTGCTCTAGGAAGGAGGCAATGGCAAATCACTTCCGAAACACCTTGCCTTGAAAACTGCAGGGACTCGTCCAGGCAGTTGCCACAGAATCGGTAACGACTGAGTGCGGACAAAAAAAAAAAAAAAAAGTACAATTATCTTTACATTTTATTAATTTATTAATTAATTCATTTGATTCATATAGCCACCCATCTCACTTTTATGTGACTCTAGATGGCTTACAATAAAACAAAAACACAAACTGATGAATTTTGCACCAGTTGAAGCTTCCAAATACTCTTCAATGGCAGCCCCATGTAAAGTGCATTACCTTCCCCTTCCCCGTAACAGATTAGCCTTCCTCTGAAGAATCATAAAGGGATACTGAACAATTCAGGCATGAAACCAACACCCAAGTACTTTATAGTGCTGTTCTCTATGGATATACATACAGTAATAGTTCACAGAACAGAAGGAGTTTTCCTGAGAGTATGATAGATTTCTTCACAAGACAGAGCTGTGGTGATGTACCTGCATCATCAAAAAAGTCTCATTAAGTTGCTCAGTTATTTCAGGGTCAGAGATAGCTACTGTTGATATCAGAATTATTATTATTATTATTATTATTATTATTATTATTATTATTATTATTATTTGTTTACCTTATAAACAGGTAAATATTTTAGAGACCTCAGTATTTTTGTTACCTCTTGCTTGGCAGAGTAGAGGGACCATAGAGAATAAAGTCTGCTATGAACACAGGAGCAGGTTAAGGGACCAGCAAAAACATCAGTTACATTGAAGGATATGAGCAGAAGCACTTTCCACTAAAATAAATCCATCCTTTGTTACTGATTATTCACCATCAGCTGATGTTGACTCCAAGCAAACTAGCATATAGATTTTCCCCAGGATGATCTGTTCCTAAACTTGGTCCTTCAGGTCTCCCAATGGTGCACCCATTGCCACTGTAATTCTGTCTATCCACCTTGCTGCTCTTCTCTTTCCTTCCATCTTTCCCAGCATTATAGATTTCTCCAGAGAGCTAGATCTTCATGTCATGTATCCAAAATGTAATTTAAGCCTCATATCTATTTATAAAAAGTAGACATTTCTTTATTGCTTTACAGTCCAAGACCAAAGCAACATACATTAAAACATATACGACAGTGAAAGTACATTAATAAAAATTGCATAAAACCAAAACAATCAAAATTGTAAAGAAGGTACCAGTCAGTTTCTGCAGGCTAATGCTGCAGATAAAAATGTTGCCATTGCCCTTGATACATCTAAAAATGGATCACTTAAAAGATAAACAGTGATCTTCACTTTATGGAGAACATTAACATTTCTGATAATTGGGGTTATGAGTTCTGATCACCAACATGAATACATTTTAATAAGACATGTCTATGTTTGAACATATATGACATTCATATGTGAAATATCTTCTGGTTGTTACTCTGATGGATAATACATCAACTTGGGGAAGAGAAAAAAGCCTCCTATGCAAAGTACACAAGAACTTGAAAAAATACCCAGGGAGACTTTAAGAGGAGGTGGTGATTCTCCTCTAAAGAAGGGAAATGTTGGCCCTATCTTCCTGGAGATGCAAGTCCCAGACCCTCTGCTTAAATTCTGCATTAATTATATAGGGGCCTATAAGTAAAGGTGTTTTTGACAGATCACAATACATCACATCAGTTCTTCATCAATTTCTCTTTACAGAATGGATTCAAATGTGTCTTTCGAGGTGAGATGAACCAAAAAAGGTCCTCCAAAGGATTTACTTTGCCCATGACCTAAAGCAACATAATCTTGAGCGAGTCTCAGAAGAGATGCAGCCCCGTTCTAATCATGTTAGACATGAGAAATCAAAGGAGAGATGCATGCTATGTATGGAATCCAAGGTTCAGATCTTCTTGTAGATACACAATTTGGTTCCATAGAGCAACAAACTGAGAATGTTGGCCTGAAATAACTTAGTGGCAGTTGGGGGGAAAAAAATGCTCCCATGCCACCTTGAAAATTTGGTAATTATGAGATACGCTTTTTGAGCTTTATAGATAGTTTCTTCTCTTGATTACCCCAGCAGGTAAAGGATTGAAAGTAAATATCTAAAAATTCATCAGATAGATAGATAGATAGATAGATAGATAGATAGATAGATAGATAGATAGATGTGTGTGTGTGTGTGTGTATGCATGTATGTATGTGTGTGTATATATATATATATATATGTATGTATGTATGTATGTATCTATATGTATATCCCTATATGTATCTATATATTCTTCCATTGATTCTCCATCTAGTTGAGGGATTAGGACATTTTTCCTGGAAAAATAAAACAGGACTTTTGTTTTTGAGTGATTTATTTCAAGGGATACCTCTGTTCCAATAGTCCAATAACACCTTGAGGCATCAGTGCTGCCCAGTTTAGATGTTGAGAGAATGGCTGCCTCATCCACATAAGGAAGAATAGATAATAAGGAACAAGTATTTACCTTTGCTTGACCCCTATACAGGTAGGAATAGGCTCTGTTAGGTCCCCATTGCTATTATTCTTGACTTGTATGATAATAATTTCTACATTTAATTCTGACATAATGTTATAATTTCTATATTTCAGAATCTTACTAGCCCAGCTCAAAAGTATATTAAATTTCTTCTACCTTCACTCTCATTCTAATCCACTAAAAGATCCAAATCCTTTTATGATAAAGTATGTGCTTTTGCCCATGTAGTGCAAGCATATTGTTGTTGTTGTTCAGTCGTTAAGTCGTGTCCGACTCTTCATGATCCCATGAACCATATCGCTCCAGGCCTTCCTGTCCTTCACTGCTTCCTTGAGTTTGCTCAGTTTCATGCTCATTGCTTCAGTGATGCTATCTAACCATCTCATCCTCTGCTGTCCCCTTCTCCTTTTGCCTTCAATCCTTCCCAGCATCAGGGTCTTTTCCAAAGAGTCCTCTCTTCGCATTAGGTGACCAAAGTATCTGAGCTTGAGCTTCATAAGGTTTCCAAATAAGTTAAGGATTCCAACTCCCATGATTTTTTTTTTTACTTGCAAAAAAATAAAAATAAAATAAAAGACAATTAAAGAAGAGTTTAGTTTAGTTTAGTTTAGTTTAGTTTAGTTTAGTTTAGTTTAGTTTAGTTTAGTTAGTTTAGATTTTCACTGGAGTCCTGCTCAAGGATCTAGCAGGCTGTGACAAACAAAGACCATCATTTATTTGGGCATCTTGTCTCTAAATCTACAGGTAGAGTAAACTCCAGTAACAATAATAACTAAATTCTTCTTGATACTTGAGACAGTTTGAGATCTGTTTACATCTTTTTAAAACAGTACTTCCCATATTTAGTCATTAGATGACTCTCTTCCAGAGTGACTGGCAGTATCTTCTTTCTGAGATTTAGAAGTTATTTGTTCATCAAATAAACAACAAAACTCCTGGCACAGATCTAATTCCACCTGAATGTTTAAAGCTAAATCCAACATGGTAAGCATTGGTGTTAACCTCTCTTTTTCACTACCATAAATAATTCTATGTGTACCCAAAGAATGGCTTGATTCTATCACTCTCCCAGTATATAAAAAGGAGATAGGCATGACTTTGCTAATTATCACCCAATCAGTCTTCTTTCAGTAATTAGCAAACTGCATGCCAGTTTTTTATATCATAAACCTTTGGACTGTCTCCATTCTGAGAATATCATAGTGCCCAAGGAGGCTAATTTCAGGCCCAAGCATTCTACAATGAACCAGTGTATAATTCTGTACCACTTAGTAGAGAAATATTATAATCTCCCAAATGGAGCCCACTATGTGGCCTTCATGGATCTAAAGGCAGCCTTTAACTCCATACTCTGAGATAAACTCTGGAGAAAATAAGCAGCATAAATTATTGATCACTGTCTCCCCCCAAAAGTTGACAATTATCTACATGATTGCTGAATTTATTTCATTATTTCTGGTGCATATTGTCAGTAAAGGTATGTTCTTAATAACATTTCTTATCTGATTTACCCTAGAGTTAAAGTTCTTTGGAAAGCAAACCTCCCCAGGGAAAGATGACAGCATAGTTTATGAACAAGAGAATTTGTCATATTAAAATGGGTCAAAGTAGTTGTTCCAACTCTACACGAGGACTTGTTTTCTAATTTCCAGGTAAGACTAAATGTACATTGTTCTTAGCATTGTTCTTATTCTTTCCATTTTTTGAATTTCTGTAGCTGGAAATGTTATTAAATTTATGTTGGCCAGATCCTTCTTTAATGTGGAATTGGATTAAATATTTGGAAATACATCAAGTTCTGCAGGAATGGAAATCAACAAGGTAGATGAAGGGAACACATTAATCAAGAATCCAACATGCTTACTTGGAATTCCCAAGATTTTTGCCCTCTCTCTCTCTCGTTCTCTCTCTCCAAAAATAACCCCTGCATAAAAAAGGGAAATCTGATGCTTTTTTTTTCCCTTGTAGACAAATAATACCTAAATTCTGAATGAAAAAAATAAAAGCAAAATAATTAATACTTTCAATTTGGAAGATTGAGAAAGAAATACTGAGTCACAGTTATGGCAGTTATTTTAACAGAATCCCTGTCAGATTTTGCCAGATTGTCACACAGGAAAAAATTGACAGAATTCAAAAACTTAATTAAAATAATCTTTGAACTGACTTCCTGACTTCATAACTTTCCAGAAAATACTTACTGGCCATTTTTCTGAACAATAAGGAACTAAGGAAATGTTACTTAATTGTTTCAAATCATTGCAGGGATAATTCATATCCACATTTTCACAGGTTCTCCTCCCCCCAAAGATTTTAATTCAAGTGACTGTGGACTTGAAGACATTTAACTGACCATTGCATATAACTGGTATGCTTCTGACATTGGGAAACAATCTCCATATGAAACTACTGCAAATATTGAGCTGCAGATGTTGTAAACTAGGGTTTTTTTTTTTTTTTTTTGAGAAAATATGTAACAATTCTTCCTAATAGTTCATTAGGAATCCACACCTATCACATTTCACATTTTTGTTTATGTCAGACCATCTCGAAGTGACAGTATGAGCATAAACGAAGCATTAGCCATTTTCTCTGGCATTCTGACACCCTTTTTGAACCCTTTCATGGCAGGCTGTTTCAAAATTTTCATTCTTTGTTTTCTTCAGATACTTTACCATGGAAGCAGAGAATATGACCACTGTCACAGAAATCCTTTTGCTTGGATTTGTCTTTGACCCAATTTTGGAAATCATCCTCTTTCTGCTTTTCCTCCTTATTTATCTAGTGACAGTGCTCGGGAATGCACTCATAATTGTACTGATTTGCATTGATCACCGTCTCCAAACCCCAATGTATTTCTTCCTCAGCAATCTGTCCGCCATTGAGATATTCATGACAACTTCTGTGGTGCCGAAAATGCTGGCCAATCTTCTGTCTGAAACAAAAACTATTTCCTTTGCTGGCTGCTTCACTCAATTATATTTCTATTTTTTCATGGGTTCTACAGAGTTCATCCTTTTTGCTGCCATGTCCTTTGACCGCTACATGGCCATCTGCTATCCCCTGAGGTACCCCGTCCTCATGACTAGGAAAGTTTGCATTAAGATAGTGATTGGATCTTGGATCGGTGGGTTCTTCTCAGTGTTCTTGTCTACTGTGTTAAAAGCCAGGCTAACTTACTGCAGACATAATGTTATTAATCACTTTTTCTGTGACAGTGCTCCCTTACTGCATCTTGCCTGCCAGGATATAACCCTTATTGAGCTGGTGGACTTCCTGGCATCTTTGATTCTACTGCTTGGCTCTCTCTCATTCACTGCTACATCTTACGTCTACATAATCAGCACCATTGCCAAGATTCCATCTGCAGAGGGCAGGAAGAAGGCCTTTGGTACCTGTGCCTCACATTTCACTGTTGTCTCCATGGGCTATGGAATCTCCATTTTTGTTTATGTCAGACCATCTCAGAGTGACAGTATGAGCATAAACAAAGCATTAGCCATTTTCTCTGGCATCCTGACACCCTTCTTGAACCCTTTCATCTTTAGTCTAAGGAATGAGCAGATGAAAGAGGTGCTGAGAGATGTTCTAAAGAAAATGTCTTTCAAAATAAAATAAAGCCAAGTTATTACTCTGAAATTCATGGTATAAATGACACCATTTCATATTATGATGGCCACTGATTTCGTTGCGCATGTGGAAAGGAGAGAGTGTTGTCAGTTATAGCACCTGGCAGTAGAATGTACCACATAGAAGCCCTCCTCTCTCACATCACCTGTTTTCAGTAGCAAGAAAAGTCCTTTTCTTTTCCCGACCCTTCTGATTCACGACTAACCAACCCTTTCTGGAAAACTAAATTCTCCATCTCAACACTTCTCATAAAAGACCAAGTGTGGGCTGACTTGATTTAGCTTTCTACTTCAAAGCTTCATTGAACTGAAGTACCATTTTTGAAACTCTGCACAGGCCTTTCACAAACTTAGTCCATACCTAAACATTTACCAGCCCTGTCTGGAAAATAAAATGCTCCATTTTGGTACCTCAGATCAAAATATCAGAATGGGCTGACTCAATGTGGTTTGCTGCTTTGTCTGAAAAGGGAATCCTATACTTCCAGAGTAGTTTGTTTCAACATCTGGATTCAGCAGATTCAGAACCTCTATGGGTGTTTCTGTATAGCACTTTGTTTTGGAGGATCACTTTGATCAAAGTTTGATTGTCTCAAAGCATCTATTTGAAACGCCACATAGTCCTTTCACAAATGTAGTCCACTCTTCCAATGATAATTGTATCTTGATCTAATCCCACAGAAATGGATAGATATGACATGTATTCATGTTAAGTGGCTTTCTAAAATGAAATGGAGCAAAACATGTGTAGTACAGTTTCTGCAGTACTGTTTTAGAGAAAATTCCAAAACATACATGGTATCCTAAATACCTTCTCAAAATGTAATAATTAATGAAAAAAGAGCAGCTATGAAAAAAACATAGAATTTTATGTCGTGAAAAAACTTGACATATCTTGACTTGGCTTTATATTATACAGATGTAATATACCAATTACATATACTGTAACCTGTATATATTCTGTGTGACATTGTTGCTATAATTAATTAAAAGGTATTTCCTTTAAATAAATTAATACCATATATGTGATCTGTAATATTCCTAAATTTTTATCCAGAAAGAACTATAGTACCTTATGTGATTTTTATGCTGCACTTTTAAAATACTTTACTTGATCGTGATAGAAAGACATTTAATTTCTGAAGAGAAAGAAAGAAAGAAAGAAAGAAAGAAAGAAAGAAAGAAAGAAAGAAAGAAAAAGAAAATCCTACAGACTTCTTTTATCAAATATCATTTTCATTCCCCTTCTTTCCAATTTGTCAATATTCATGTTAATAATTTCTACTTATTTTTGTACTAACATACTGTACAAAATAAACATGCTTTTCTCTGGTAAATTTAGAACTGGAAGATTGAGAAGTTGCAAAATACCTTGTGTGATTAAGGGCCCATATTTTCTACTGCAGTGATCATGACATATTCTCCTTTTCTACTGTACATCTGATAACCCTCAATATTCAAAGAAGCATTATGGAGTTTCATGAGGATTGTTGCTTTTGAAAAATATAGCTATAAAGTGATTTACTTCAAAATGCGACACTACATTTGGACAACTTTCATACACTCTGTTTTCTGCTATGTTCTCCTACCAGTCCTATTCAAAAAGAATCTTTGATAGATGTATGGAAACAGGGTAGAATTTATTTTGAGTAGTAAAACGTGAAATATTTAAAAAAGAGAACTAATCTAGAAATAATTGTTATTCTCAATACATATTTTCTTAATCTCACATTGAAAAAAATGATTGTGATTAGTTGAATATTTTGAAATTTTAAATATTCTTGTTTATAGATTAATAGTAGAAAGAAATGTGGAATCCTTGGTATTCTCTGAGCTTGGTTGTTTTCTTGTGGATGTCAACCAAGCTCAGAGAACACCAAGGACCCCACAATTCAACGCTGAGCTACATATATTCTCTTATATAGGAAGGAAGGAAGGAAGGAAGGAAGGAAGGAAGGAAGGAAGGAAGGAAGGAAGGAAGGAAGGGAGGGAGGGAGGGAGGGAGGGAGGGAGGGAGGGAGGGAGGGAGGGAGGGAAGGAAGGAAGGAAGGAAGGAAGGAAGGAAGATTTGGTGCTAGGCTAGAAACTTAGAGACTCTAGGCACAGAAGCTGACTGGATGACTTTGGGTAAGTCACTTTCTGTCAACCTGGTTCCCAGGTTTGTTACTGTATGGAAAATAGGAGGAGGGAGCACTGTATACATGCTCTTGAACTGTATAAAAGTAAAGGCTGGATATACATCTAATAAAGACAAGGAGTCAAAAGTAAGATTTCTTCTTTCTGCACTTTCCCCGTTTTAGTATTTCTTGGCTGGATCATTTGGAATTTAAATATTATCCCTGAACTATTAATTGTTAGATAAATATCCAGTTTAATTATTGAAAATTAGAAACTTTACAGGACTTTCAGGTGGTTTTGAGGGGAAAGATTTAGGACTTGCATATTTGCTTTGTCCCTAAGGAAGAAACAGTTTGGTACATTCTTGCTATGAATCCCATTTTAATCTTTTGAGCATTACCACATTTTGCAAATTCTGTTTCTGTGACGGAATTACAAGAGCATATAATCTCTAGGTGATCTGGATGTATATTATATAATGTATATTTTGTGTGCATTGTAATGGTGTGTTGGGAGGGGGGAGAGTTTTGCTGAGTCGCCTTTGAGTTTGAGATAAAATTAATTGGACACCTGAGAGTTTCTCATTATAACAGTAAAGCTATCATATACAAGAGTTTTTAGTGACATCTTCTGAATCCATGCATTACTCATATGGGCGATAAGTGGGTAGGTTGCATAATTTAATCCAATTCCATTTATTTCCTTAGAAACAAATATAAACACTTAAATAAATAGAATGTTATAGGCTAGAAAAAGTCAGTCACATCCAAGGGTATTGAATTTAATAGCTGGTTTAAGGCTAACTGATTTTTAGAAGATCTTAAGTATGACAAAAATTATGTGCTTTTTCTTTTTCTTCCTTTTACTCTTCTCTTTTAAAAACTTATCAGCTTAAAAATATGAAATTAACTTATTAGTGAAAATGTCCTATAGTATACGGCATTTGTAAGTATATGTATGAAGGTTTTTTTCCCCGATAAGTAATAAGTAATTAATATATTAATGCCTTGATTTACATATACTATACCTTGAATCAATACACATATAGGTGAAAGGGAGGAAAAGAGTGAGAGGAAGAAAAAGAAATCCTGATATATTTTGCTTTGGACAGCTCACATAAAGCTGTTTTTTTGCAACTTGTCTCATTGTTTAATCTCAATTTTGAAACTGCATAGCAATAAATCTGATTGCTAAAATGGAATCACTAAATAACTGTGGCTAAACTGCAACTATCAGTAGCCACAATCATCATTGCTGATTGTTCATTTCCTACCTCTATGCTTTTCCTCCAAAAATGGATGATCAGAACAGCAATAACAAAGGTAAATTAAAATAATGAAAATATCCTGAAACTGTAGTTCAGCAACATCTGGAACAGTATTGGTTCCTCACCCCTGCTCTGTAAATATCTGAAGCAGCTCTTTTTTCCCTCTAAAATAATATATAAGCAATCAGCATATCAAATGACTCTATAGGGTTCAAATGTAAATTCAATTCAATATTTCCTTTAATCCTTGCCTAGGGCTTAAGTTTAGGTTCCATAATGGTAGCTCCCCCACCCACCCACCCACCAATAGTACCAAATACTTCATCTTTTTAGTGCTGACTATTTTTTTTTTCTTGTTGTTTTCCAAGTTTCATCAATAACTGCATTCAATGGGATACAATGAACCAAATTAACCAAACTGAAGTCTGGGAATTCGTTCTTTTAGGTTTTTCAGATCACCCCACATTGGAACCTGTGCTTTTTATCATCTTCCTTTTCATCTACCTCTTTATCCTGCTTGGCAATATTGGCATCATTATCCTGACTGCTACAGATCTGCATTTGCAGACTCCCATGTACTTTTTCCTTCAAAATCTGGCATTTCTTAACCTTTGCTATACCACTGCTGTGGTCCCCAAAATGTTGTCCAACTTGATATCGACCAAGAAAACCATATCCTATCATATGTGCATGACGCAAACATATGTCTCTCTCTTTCTGGGAGCAGCAGAATGTATCCTACTGGCCGTGATGGCTTTTGATCGCTTTATAGCAGTGTGTCATCCCCTGCGTTACACCATAATAATGAATTCCCAAACTTGCATTAAAATTGCAGCTGCTTCTTGGACGATTAGCTTTCTAGTTTCAGTTGTCCCACTCTACTTAAGTTTGCCTCCACTTTGTGCACCGTATATCATTAATCACATTTTCTGTGAGGCTCCTGTCCTGCTACACATGATTTGCACTGATACCTCCTTAAATGAATTATTGATGTTAGTTGGGGGCTTGGGCACACTAATGCTGCCCTTTATCTTAATTCTGATTTCCTACGGCTACATTATTGATGCAATAATGAGGATCCGCACCACTAGTGGCAGATGGAAAGCTTTTTCAACATGCTCTTCTCATCTGACGGTGGTGATAATCTATTATGGAACAGGGATGTTCATGTATATGAGGCCAAAATCCAGTTACTCACCAGAGAATGATAAACTAATTTCTATATTTTATTCTGTTATCAATCCAATGCTGAACCCTATAATATATAGCTTTAGGAATAAGGAAGTCAAAGAATCATTAAGGAGAGCCTTTGGAATGAATGTATTGGACAAGTCATACTAAAGACAGACTTAAGAAAGGAGCATAAATCAATTACACTATGTTTTCCAAGTTATATAAAAATCATATATATTGAAATATATTGCTAAATATATTAGCAAAAGTAATAATTTTGCACATTAGATTGATAAAAAATTGGAAGAAGATTAAAAGGAGACAAAAGAAAGTAATTTCATGCAGTGCATAATTAACCAGGCAAATTCATTAACACAAGTTATACTGGTTTAAAACTGGGGTGGCTTTAAAAGAGGGTAGATCATAGAAAATTAATTAATTAAATTAACATAACTCTCCTTTGAATGGTTCTAAGTGGCATTGTATGAATTCATGGAGGGCAGGTCTGTCAAAAGCTGTTCATCTTGGAGATTCAATGTTAGTTATGCCTCGGGGGTAGTAAGCTTCCAAGTACCAGTTACGGAGGAGCAATAGTAGGGGAAGGGTATCTCCTGCTTATAAGCACCCTGATGACTGCTGTAAGAAATAAACTTGGCTTAAGATGATCCTTGACTTGATCAAAGACAGATGTTTATGATATAAGGGGCCAGCAACTGTATACTCATGAATTCCTAAATTCTTGAGACCTCCTTCCACTATATGGGTGGGTTTGAAGTTTGGGGAGATAATAATAATAATCCTAAATCCAGGTAAAAGCCAAAATGGCCTTCTAACTTTCTGAGAAGTTTTTGTAGTTAGATTTGTATGTCCTTCCAAATCAGGGTTTCTCAAACTATGGTTCAGACAGAGTCCAGAGGAGATGTGAAGAACCTTTTAGTTGTACATTGTTATTGTTACAATAAATCCACCTTTCCCAGAGTTTCACTGTATTGTTTTCATTGTTCATTTGTGGTCATTTTAGTGTTTGGATTTTTAGGGGAGGTGTGTATATTAAGATTACACTAAAAGGAGATGTGATGGCAAAAAGTTTGGGAGCTTCTGATTAATTTAGAACAGAGGCTCCCAAACTTTTTGCCATCACATCTCCCTTTAGTGTAATCTTAATATACACACCTCCCCTAAAAATCCAAACACTAAAATGACCACAAATGAACAATGAAAACAATACAATAGTCTATACTAAATATTACATTATAATTTTACAATAGCCAACAAAGAACTGTTTACTTGTAAAATATTTTGTTATTGTCTTCTCTTGATCCATAACATTTTTTATATGTATCTCAAAAGCTAAACATGTATTTGATCTATTACGTCGGCTTTCTTTTTCAGACTGTATTATTAATCGGTCCTGTAATAAACTATTATTTTCACTTAATTCTCTTTATGAGTAGCATCAGACTTTTTTTTTTTTTAAAAAAACACCTTAACGATTTGGACTGCCATCAAAATTTCTGACTCAGTTTGACTAATGATTATCACAGTTGGCAAGAGAATGAGTGTGAATGAGAGAAAGCTCTTAAATTAAGGAAGCTCCTGAATGTTTATCCTGTTTGGCTTAATGTGGCCCTGCCTGCGAGCGTGATGTTGGTCTTGGAAGAGTTCAGGGATTAGTGGGTAACACAAAGGACAGGGATGGATGAATCAATCTGTTTCTGATCCATATCAGTTTAATGTCTGTTCACTCATATCTAAGCACTTCCAGGTTAATCTGCATAAATTCCCCCTAAAATGTGGTTTTTGTTCTCAACTTTTTAAATTAATATAAGCTTTTAATCATTATCTTTGAATACGTTTCTGGTGTGATGATAAAAACAGTCATTATGTTGCTGGGTTTCTTGGTTAAAAACAAACTAAGCCAGAATTACAAATAAAAAATGTCGAATAACATTCTCTCCTTATTTGCACTTCATGGCTGCTGATGCTCCATTCTCAGATATTTTCAAGTTAGAGACTGAGTAGATAGCAATACAATAAATGGTCAGTCAACACTCTTCTTCTGTCCTGAGTTAAGTGAAGTTCCTGGACCTTTTCAGCATCACTGTTTTGTTTCCTAGCTGCACATTTTCTTGATGTGTCACCAGGTTGCTGCTTTGGCAAACAGAACATAAATTCTGAGATTTGCACACACTTCCCTAGTTGGCATCTTTCTTCCCAAATATTTCATTATTGCCCCAAGAACTAATTTTTACTTCAGGAAGCTATAGGGGAAAATAAAAGGAACCATGAGAGAGATCTAGAAGAAGATTTGGTCAAGTTTAGGGTCAGCCAACTGAAATAAATGTAAGCATAATATGTCACATTAATGTTAGTATGTCAGTTAAAAGGGTGGCTACATCTGGAGACAATTTCCTTAGTGTAAAATTTACTGGATATCTGTGAATTTTTGTTTTGTTTCTATCTGAATGAAAATGGGACAACTCCTCTTTCTGAATACATGTACTATGGAAATTTGGGGTACTTAGAGGCATAAAGATAGTAATCAAATGGACAAAATTATTTGTCTTATTACCAATATTTTGTGGTTGTTTTAGCTTCAATTTTCTCTTTAGCTTCTCAAAATATCTCTTAATCTGGAAAATGTAACACTTTCCTACTTGAAATGTAATTCTAATCCTGATATGAAACATATGAAGGAAGATTTCAAAACCTAATTTGCCTTCAATCTCACCTTCTTTTGCTACCATCTTCACTCCTCCAGATTAAGGATAAAGGTCAAAAACTACAGTTTTATTTTTGCTTGTTATTTAATCATTTTCATACTATGCTTAAGTGTAAAGATGTCAGTCAGATATGTAAATGTCTTTTAGGGTTGTGAAATGTCATTAGATTTAGTATAATACTTCTGCTTGGTAAATTTGGTAAGTATTTTTTATTCAGAAGTATGAATTTATGTTAAGGTGTATTTTGTATCTCTATGACAGATAAGTCATTCAACCATCAGACCATTCCTACAGTGCTCCAAAAAAGCTTCCTAGAAGTGAAATTATACAATTTAGGGCAAAAGCAACCAGCATCTATACATAAATCAATGGATTATGTTGTCTGAATGTTCATTTTGATCGATCGCAGAACACATATTGTACTGGACTGCTAAAAGGCATTGGCACCTATGGGGATGAAATGTCTTCTTATGAAATCTAAGAAACCTATAGTATTTATGCAATGCCTACAGTATTTCTATATTTTTAGTTTCTTAAATTCCTGGCAGCAGTATCCTAATTAATACTCAAAGGATAAGTAGATATTTTGGGCAAATGCCCATGAGGCATATGAGAAACAATAATTATTGGTTTGCTATGTCAGCAGTACTTTAAGGAAGTGTAGAATCATCTTATAGAACCATATAGACAGTAAGAATATCACATATAAGTCTTCCTAGGAACACATTACTTAGAACCAACATTATGATGCTCCTTAATTACATGCAGCACTTGGTAAGAATCCTTAAACTCTTCCTAAGAGTTTTAATACATTTCATATCAATAATAGACATTTATCAGCTTTTTCTAAAATTAGTCTCAAATTAAAGATCATGATGAGAATCAATAGACCTTTCATTTGTTTAATATCTTTAGGATTGAGATTCATTAATATGGGAAGTATGCATACAACATAATGTGTCAGAGTATACTCTGTATCTAGTGTAAATATGAATACATAAGGGTCAGCCGTACAAACTTTCTAATTTCTTAGAATTTCTTTTAATACACAGGAATTTAATTTTACACAACAGCAAATAAAGATGCATGTGCATTGGTCTCCCATTATATACTCATTACATACAAGGTGAGTCTTTGCAGTAGCTGAAGCTCCACTGAACTGTAGAGCTATGAGTCCATGAGACAACATTTACTTATCTATTGTATTGATTTGCAGTCAGAGCCCAACATTTACGGATTTCTGTCTCAAAAGCAAAACTTCTAAATTATTCTATCCTCTCTATTTCATTTTCCACACCTAAAATCGTTGGTGTTCATGAATGTATAGCTCAACATGTACATTTAAAATAGGCACAACCAGGCTAGAATGTAAATTTTGTATGAATTATCCTTATTTAGTTGTCAAGAAACACAGATCCAAAGAACTAGACATTAAGTAAACAGAGCCAGAATCGAAAGAACTATGCAGCTAGTACTTTGGATCTGTGTTTCTTGACAAGAAATACTCCTTTTCTGTTACTTATCATAAAAGAAACTGTGGGAGCTATAAAAGGTGTATGAGATTTAGCCTTGAAGACTGCTGTTCAAAAAAAAAAAGGGGGGGGCAGGAGAAGAAAAAATATGAGTATCAACAATGTCTTCCAAAGTTTTTAATCTTGTATTTTGATCATTATTATGAAGTCTAAAATATAAAGCAACATATTTTGTTCTCATTTTTTAAACAACATTGGCTTCCTAGAAATTTCCATGTACAGTAGTTAGGCAGTCAGTTGAATGCCATCTAATCAAGCTGAATGTGTGAAGATTGTATGGCCAAACGCTTGTCATCCCACTATGTCCACAACAAAAGCAATGCAGTGATTACTAGTTACATCTATTTTCTTTCGTTTCTTTTAGTTCCCTCAATGTGCCAAGTGTGGCAGTTTGGTTCATGACCCATTGTATCACATGCTCAAAAACAGCAACAAAAATAACATATTGGTTCAAGCTAGGGTTGCATTAGCATTCTTTTTCCTACAACAGCTAGCCAGATAACCCAAAACATATTCAAATAGAAGAAATGTTGCTACTAATACAGTGGTGTAATTAATCTGAATATGGAATCTTATGAATAACTTTGGTTGATGCATCTATTGTCTATTAATCTACCTAATTCTTCATTTATGCAGGTTTGCCAATTGTGGATCTGACTAATAATTCTATTTCTCTCTCTCCTCCCTCAATCTTTCTTTTCCGCTCACTGTCTCCTATTTTAATGCATTATTTGTTAAGGAATAACATAAAATGCATCAAAATATGAACTTAGTCAATAAAACTGTTGTATCTGAATTCATTCTCCTGGGATTTCACACAATCCGTTCGATTGAGATTGTCCTCTTCATCGTTTTCTTCTTTGTATATGCATTAACCATTGCAGGAAATGTCACACTAATTATATTAGTAGTGGCCAATCACCATCTTCAAGTGCCCATGTATTTTTTCTTGAGTAACCTCTCATTCCTTGAACTCATGATCACATCAACTGTAGTCCCTAAAATGCTAATAAATATGATCACAGGAAAGAAGACAATCTCCTTTGTGGGCTGTCTTGCCCAGTCATTCTTCTATTTTCTGATGGGATCAACTGAATTTTTCATATTGGCTGTCATGTCCTTTGACCGTTACCTTGCAGTTTGTTATCCACTGCGCTATGCATCGATTATGAACAATAAGATGTGTTTACAGCTTTTACTGGGGTCATGGGCTGGTGGTTTCTTGATTATTCTATTTCCCAGCATTGTGACAGCTGGATTACCATTCTGTGGCCCAAATATCATTAATCACTTCTTCTGTGACAGTGCACCATTACTCAAGCTGGTCTGTAGTGACACAACACTGGCTGAAAAGATTGATTTTGGGACTTCTTGCATATTACTCTTGGGGTCACTTTTCATCACCACTGTATCTTATGTTTATATTATTATTGCTGTACTAAGAATACCTTCAGCACAAGGTCGTCAGAAAGCCTTCTCAACCTGTGTATCTCACATCACTGTGGTAACTCTATATTATGGGAGTTCTATATTTATTTATGTCCGCCCTACCAAAGGAAATGTTCTTGATTTTAACAAAATGAGCACTGTGTTAAACACAATAGTGACTCCCATGTTGAATCCTTTCATATATAGTCTTAGGAATGAGAAAGTGAAGGTTAGTCTAAGAAGTGTCCTAAAGAGGAATATAGTCATTCTTAAACATTGAAATGAATAACTTAGGAACAATTTAGACAAGGTCAAGACATAAGGAAGAAAAATCCAGTGCACTATAGTAGCACATTAGATTGAGAACAGCCTATTTCACATGAACTTAATGACACATATTTGGAGGGTTAGCTTCTATTTATTCATTCATTCATTTTTTTTTTTTTTTCCATGACATGAGATCAGATAGAATGGATATAGCTCAGGAGGGATTATTCAATATCATTTGACTCATTTTTCTGGCAAGCAGTAGCTGCCACTGCCATCTACTCACCACAAGTAGTTCTGGTGCCAACTATACCCCCTTGCTTTGAAAAAAACTCTATTCTAAAAAGCCCTTCTGGCCATTTTCCCTCTTCTGCAAAATCCCACGGATAGAAAATGGTTGGTAGATAGTCCAGGATGGGTCCAATGTCTCACTTTGAAGATCCTTCTGCAGAATAAGATATTAGACAGCTGTTTTGGATAAACTCTGTCCTGTGTCATTTGCCATGCTCTGCAGATAGATCTCTTTTAATGAAGAACTAAAGAGAAAACATGAGACAGCGGAAGAATACCCAATAGTAGAGCGCATTTGGAGCACAGTGTCTGACCTGAGTCCTTTTCAGAGCTAGCTATTGTCAATCAGTCCACCCTGCTGCTGCTGCCATGTTAACCAGACAGTTGGAGGTAGGGTGGCTTTCTACTGCAAATACCTGATTTCATAAGGGCATATAAAAACCTTTGTTGGATGATGGTCCATCTAGTCCAGCATTCAATGCACATAGTGGCCAGTTGGAAAACCCACAAGCCTTGACTAAAGGGTGGCAGTCCCTTTTCACCATCATTTAAGACCTGCTTCTATAATTCAGGAGATAGTAAACAGCCATCAGTTTCAGGGTGTGACAACTAGAGCGGAAAGAGTTAAGCACGTACTCTTATCCCCAGAACAAAGAGGTAGAGATAAGAGAATGAGACTGGCACCTCCCTGAGGAATGCAGGATGTTTGTGGGGTGACTCTGGGAATTGCTTTCACTCTGAGAAGATTTCTGTAACGGGAATGAAGCCAATAAACCTTGCTGGATAGAATCTGTACTGTCTCCTGGAGTTTCATGGGCTAATCCTGACACAGGGAGAATGATAGTCTGATCATCCATGGACCTGTCTAGTTCCCTTTTAAACCATCCAGGTTGGCTGCCATTACAACATCTGGCACTGAATTCCATAATTTAACTAGGCACTCAGGTTGTTGTATATATTCAATGTATGCAGGTGGTTCTGAATATTAATTGTAGTCAACTGAATTTGTAATCTTCCTCTTTGAACTTCTTGAAAAAAAATTTGAGAATGGGATAAAACTCATCAAAATTGGTGCATTCAAGAGATGTCTGAGAGTGTCACAAAAGATTTAATAAGCAAATATGTGTGATTCACACTTAAAAGTGTATATATATAGAGAGAGAGATTTGTGTATATATAATCTTCCCAGGAAAAACATCATGGAAATTTGAAGACTAAATTAACTCCAACTTTTGACCATTGCTCTAGTGGTTAAGGTACCAGGCTAGAATCCAGGAGACTGTGAGTTCTAGTCCTGATTTAGGCATGAAAACCATCTGGGTGACTTTAGGCCAGTCACCCTCTCTCAGCCTAACTCATCTCACAGGGTTGTTGTTGTGGGGAAAATCATAGGAGGAAGGAGTATTGGGTATGTTCTTTGCCTTAAGTTATTTATAAATATAATAAAGGTGGGATAAAAAATCTAAAAAAAAGATGGAGATGCTTCAAGTAAAATGTTTCTTCTGCACTATGAAAAGGACACTTGGACACACTGTAGGTTATTAGAGCTGAAAAGAAAAGTTCTCCAACTCCTATCTATCAACATATTGTGCAGTATCTTTGTTAGCAATTGCTTGTAATCTGCCTTTGACCAAAACAATATAATAATAATAATAATAATAATAATAATAATAATAATAATAATAATAATAAAAAATGGAATTATTCCCATCTTCTAAAACACTTAAGACTCATGTCATATCTTAATACAAAACAATTTATGATAGTATAATCTTTCATGAGATAGAATGTTCTAAAATGTTCTTAGTTTGGTGAAAGGAAAGAATGGAAAGAAATGCCACAGAGAAATATAGGCTTGACGGTCTGGAACATAGTAAACTCAATAGTCTGGTATCCTTCTTTAAGGAAATAAAACAACAATTTTAATGGATAGGAAACTTTCCTTCTTGGGTACAAAACCTCCCTCATAAACTTTAATTCTCTAATGTGTAGCAAGGAGATTTCCCCATCTACCCATATGCACACTAATATCCAAATGACTTGCAGAAGCAGTTCTGGCTACCTTAATGCATCCCTGAGTTTTGGAGGGGGGGAGGAAAGTAATTAATCTCTACAAAATCTCAGGCAGAAGAACTCTGAAGATTCAATGTCAATCAGTTGTTTTCTCTTACACTTGAGGATACTTGTGCATTATATTAAGGAAAGACAATCTTAATATATATGTGTGTTTCTTAATAATGTCCTTTGTGACCAGATCTCCAACTCTTCACATTTATGACATCAAGCACTTGATTGTTTATTCTGGAGAGCTATACTGTACAGTCTAAGTGGCTTCTAATAAAGGCGAATATGTGTAGCTCTGGGATGAACTGTGGAGTCCTTGGGGTTCTTGGAAGCCTGGTATTCAGACAAGGCAGCAATTAACAGACACATAGAGATCAACAGCATCTACATACTATTCAAAAGAGACAAAAGACCAGAAGATCGCCTCACCAGCAATCAATCACCAGCAATCATCACCAGCAATCATCACCCAGATAAGCAAAGGTTACCATCAGGCAGCAAACATATGCTAATCAAAGAACTACCAGAGAAGCAAAGCAAAACAAAACCCCCACCCCCACAGCACTGGCAAGACAGGCCACAGCACATAAATAGAGAGCAAACCCCATCCCATTTTAGCACTGAAGATGTTACCTACCCGGGTAATGAAACATTTGCAAGAAAAGAACCAAGCTCAGAGAACCCCAATAAGTGGCTTCTAAAAAGAAGGAAGGAAGGAAGGAAGGAAGGAAGGAAGGAAGGAAGGAAGGAAGGAAGGAAGGAAGGAAGGAAGGAAGGAAGGAAGGAAGGAAGGAAATCAGTGAAAAGGAATACAAGGATTCAGGCTCTCAATATTTGTTTTCACAATGCCATTGGAAAACAGGCGCTACTTTACTATTTGTATATACACTGAAGAGGACAATTGCTAACTTTTCCCTAAGAGACAGCATATGGAACTGTGTGGTCAGCAAAGGAGCAATAGCAGTATACTGGAATAAACAACAATTTGGGAAGAAGGCACTTAATTCAACAAAGAAATGGGGATCTGGTAGGATCTAGAAACTGTCCTTGTTCTAATTTTCAAAGCATCATTGGAGCAGAATCCTAAATCTTTTTAAAAAATCAGAAAATTTGTCCAACTTTCTTTGCTTGCTGTGCAATCCTTTTTAGCTTGTTTAATGAACTGATATTTTACAATGCAAATGTAAAAAAAAATGCTTAGAAATTTTTCACTCGGGTATTGCTTCCACCCAGTTTATTTCTCTTTGTAGATTGGAGGCTCATGCTAAAGCATAGTATGATTACAAAAGGAACATATTCAAGTTGATTTCATATTACTTTTACAGTTGCTTTCTACTTCCTTGTAATCTGTTTGACAACTTTTGTAAAACATTTGCACTATTTTAAGATAGTGACAATAGAAAAAAATATTATATTAAAGGCATAAAAGTGACTCAATATTTCTATGAGGAATGAAGATGTTAAAGATGTATGCCAAGTTTTAGCAGAGTATTTGAAATCATCCCGAACAGGAGAACTGCTGGACCTACAATCCTGCTAAAATTTAAACTCAGCTACTATAAAATTAAGAGCCATCACAATTCTTCTGTGAACATATTGGAATAGGTAAGGGAACCCTAATAATTAATTAAGCATCTTACATGGGTAATTAATCCAAGTACAGGAATCTCACTTTCTCAGGCAGGTACTAAAAGCTGTGGGAATATGGAATATCAGTTAAAGACTAACTAATCATTATTCCATGGATTTTGAGTCCTAAAGTAAATCATGAAGATATATACTAACAAGGAAAAAAAAAAAAAAAGACATATATCCCACTCTATGGATTGGGTTGAGGTTACTAAAGATAAATTAAAGGGACTTGGAATTAATCCCAGCATTTACCCTATATTGTTTAATAATGTGGTAAGGAAAGAGGACCATTTAATTCAAACCCTCTGTAAGTTGGGAATTATATATGGGATACAAATAAAAAGAAGTATGGCAGGTTTTTTTTTTTCTTTAGCAAATGCAAAAACAAAATTAACAACTAATTGAATCCTTTAAATAATAAAAAAGATAATTCATATTATTTTCAAATTATTTAAATTTAGGTTTTCATCCAAATTTTCAAAACACTGGCAATTCTCTCTATAACTATTCCTCTATGCATAAAGCCCATGAATCTCATGTTATATGTTTATTGTTTATTTTCATATATTATATTGTGCTACCCTGAGATAACTTGGTTCTGAAGGATGGCATATCATTACTTTTTTTGTTAAAGATAATTAAAGAACACATCTGTGGGGGGGTTTTACATTAATAGAAGACACATGTAAGACTTGGCATCTAATTTTAGCCATGTTCTTAAATGTCTAGAGTAGTATCATACATAGAATAATTAGGAAATTTTTGTCAGTTTGTGCAAATGAAAGAGTCATTCAGTACAATAAAGCAACTACACAGGATTTTAGAAACATGTTTATAAATTAATGGCTTCAGTTCTTACTTTTTATTTAATTATATGATTTTTTTTATTGATGAGTTTATTTCATCATCAAATAACATGTGATGTGCATTTCCCACTGGCTAATAGAATGTGACTGTGCAGAGGATTGAACATTGAACTGAAAATGTTTAATATGGGTATTAGAAAGACATTAAGCATGGAGACAGTGAAATCTTAGCATTTTTTTCAAAATTAATGTAATAAATGCTCTTACCATTATTATTTTTCTTACAGCAGTATTGGAAAGACCAAATGGCTATGAAGAAAGTTAATACTACTGTGACCGAATTTGTTCTCTTGGGTTTTTCTCAGAGTACAAAGATGCAGCTCATCCTCTTTTCCATCTTTCTTACTCTGTATATCATAACCTGGCTTGGAAATCTTGCTATTATCTTGACCGTGATTTCCACACACAGCCTTCACATGCCCATGTACTTCTTCTTGGCTAACCTGGCTGTGATAGACATCAGTGACTGCACAGTTACAGCACTAAAAATGCTATGGGACCTCATCTCTCATACAAATTCCATCTCTTACAACTGGTGTATTACCCAGGTATTCTTTTTTCATTGCACTGGAGGTGCTGTGGTTTTCTTCCTAGTTGTAATGGCTATTGACAGATATGTAGCCATCTACAAACCATTGCAATATTTGCTCATTATGAATCCAGGAGTTTGCACAGGTTTAGTGGCAGGAGCTTGGCTGGGTGGTTTTGCTCACTCTATTGTCCAGGTAGCCTTAATCATTCAGCTACCCTTTTGTGGCCCCAACATATTGGACAACTTTTACTGTGACGTTCCACAAGTAATCAGATTGGCTTGTACTGATACATACATTATAGAGTTGCTGATGGCTTCTAATAGTGGGCTGCTACTGACCCTGATTTTCTGCATCTTACTTGGGTCATATATTGTCATTCTGGTGAAGATTAGAATGCATGTTACTGAAGGAAAGCGCAAAGCTTTCTCTACGTGTTTGGCACAAATCATAGTCATGAGCTTGCATTTTATTCCTGCCATGTTCATTTATGATCGCCCTTTCCAAATTTCTCCAGGAGACAAAATCACTTCTCTTTTGTATACTGCTATCACTCCAGTGCTAAACCCAATAATTTTCACACTGAGAAATACAGAAATGAAAAACAGTATCAGAAAATTGATTGGAAGGATGATGTCATCCAAAACAATTCAGTGAGAATAAAAACAGTACATCTATTACTATTCACAGAGCTCTATTTAATAAAAATAAAATATGGAGTCCAATGAAACAGTAGACTATTCTATGTTTTCAACACTTTTCATGAATTTTTTCAAGGTAAAAATCTGACCAGTGCTGAAATTAGGAAAGTAATGAATGGGGAACTGTACTCCAAAATTCAATGGAGGCAGATATTTGGATGGTGGGCAAAATTCAGATGAATCCTGAAATGGGGAGAGACTTTGACCTGAACTTGGAAGCTCATCAGAAGCCAATTAGTACCCACAACTTCAGTTGTACTTGGCTGTAATGGCTTTCATAACTGTGAAGCTTTATTGAAGTAACATGAGTGCCTCATGAGTGTATGGGCTACTGCATTTTGTACCAATTGAAGTTTCCAAAGCAATTTACAGTAATCTGTGTGTTGTAAGAGTTGCCACATTCAGCGCTGAATGAAACTCTCATGAAACATAGGTTCAGTCAAAGAAGTTTACTTGGGTGTAATGTGGGTAGATACAAACAAAGCCAGGGTTGGCTTGGCACAGATTACATAGTGTTTTATAGGCAACCCATTCCCGTGCTTTGCGAGTCCTGCCTGATACTGCCCCTCCCCCTCCCCCTTCCCCTTCCCCTCCCCCTCAGTTCAATGGCAGGTTCAATCAGGGTCCTTTGTTTCTTGGCTGTCTTGCTTGTGAGGCAGGTCCCGTGCGGCTGACTCACGATTGCACTTGTTGGGCAGCTGATCATGGCTTGAACTGCAGGGCTCTTTATTGCTATTGTCAGCTGCATGCCTGTGGCAGCTGGGGGAAGTCTCACTTATTACAAGGTAATTGAATCCTTGCCTGAGCTAATTACTGCCACCTGCTGGTAGTTAACTTGTGGTGTGCGCTTCCTCTTTCACTCGCCAGCGCCTGAGGCAAGGAAGCTGACCAGGTGCGCTTGGAACTAGCTGGGCGGAATGGCAGCTAGCTATCAGGTGTGCGCTGAGCCAGGCTGAACCTGACATGTGTGAGATTACAATGGCATTGGTGCAGCAGCTGAAGCTGGGTGAAGCCTATCCCAGTCATGGCCTCTATCTGCTCTTCCAGCAGGATCTGTAACTCCAGGAGAACTCCAAAGTTGCAGATCTGCTTCCCCACTGAGAACTAAAGTTGGTACTAATTAATAGTCCAATGAAAAGCACATTGCAGTAATATACAGATGGTTACTTAGGAGAGGATATTGTGGGGATATGGGAAGATAGAGGCCAGGGTCGGGGAGTGAAAAATGCTCTTCCGTCTCCTGAGCCGCGAGGGAGAGATAAGAGGATGAGGCTGGCACCTCCCTGAGGAATGCAAGCGGTATTTACTGATTGACCCTGGGAACTAGTTCCAGTCTGGGAAGATTTCTGTATAGAGGTTGCAGCTAATAAACTTGCTTGATTGAATCTGCACGGTCTCCTGGAGTTCCCTGGGCTAAACCTGACAGATATGGGTAACTAGTATTAAATTCACACTGTCATAACTTAAAATAAAGCTTTTATAAAATTATAAATCGCTGGTATATGACACCAGAGAAATTATTAAAAAATGTGCAAGGGTATTCCAAACCAGTGTTGGAAATGTGAAAAACATGAGGGAACATTTTATCATGCATTTTATTTATTTATTTAATAGACTTGTCCCCACCCATCTCCCCACAACGGGGGATTCTGGGCGGCTTACAACAAACTAAAATCAGAAATACATAATGAAAAGTTATAAAAACCAGACTTACAAAGATAAAGATAAAAAGGCTAAAAAATCCAAGAGGCCGATAGAGGCCACACCAGGCTGCTAAGGGGCCAGCCAACCCCATTTCTGATATCCTCCCTCCCTGCCCCAGGCCAGATGGCAGACAGATGGTAGGATCCAGGGAGGGCTTCTTGAGGAGGGGGTGCACCAACGCCTCTTTAAAGGGCACTGGAAACACTCCCTCCTGCAAGGATGCATTAACCATCACCTGGATCCAACCACATTTCACCTCCCGAGCTGCTTTCACCAGCCAGGAGGGGCATGGGTCCAGATGACAAGTGGTGGCCCTCACAGTCCGGAGGATCCTGTCCACTTCCTCAGGAACCACAGGATCAAACCATTCCCAGATAACTAGGCAAGAACGATCCCCTGGTGTCTCCCCAGACCCTGCACCACGCTCGGAGTCCAACTTGGAATGAATCCGAGTGATTTTATCCTGCAGGTGCTCTGCAAATTCCTCTGTGCGGCCCTGCAAATGAACCACCACATCCCCCTTACCAAGGAGGGACCTGGTGATCCCAAACAGGACCACCGGGCGGCACTCTGCAGATGCAATAAGGGCGGAAAATGCATGGTGGACTTGAGAGAAAGCTCAGAAATTTTGGATACAAATTGATACAACAATGCAAAGGATTTTAATATTATATTATAATATTATGAAGAAACCAGAAATATTTTTATTAGGATAATGGACAATTATCTAGGATAATTCATGGATAATGAATTAGAAAAGACTCATGGCAAATTTAATTTGCATATGGTAACTGCAGTAAGATGCTCAGCAATGGAAGAACAATGAAATACCCACAGTGGAGGAATGAATGGACTGTGAAAATGTCTGAGATGGCAAAGCTGACCTATCTGGTCAGAGCAAAAACAACAAAACTTTTTTGAAAGACTGGAAACCTTATATGGACTTTATGGAAAAAAGAGTGATGTGATGATTTACGGGCTTGATGATTAAAAAAGATCTGGATCAAGTGAAGGGCTAGTTTCTAGATAAGCAGCAACTCCAATCAATGCAGGGATTTCATTTCAGCTTGTTTCTTCCTACCTAGTACCTCACAGCCTCCAGACACCAGATCAGGAATTCTACAGCATATTTGGTTCAGCACAGAATGGAGGTATGTCTCTGAGTGTCAACAATGTATTAAAGATACTTCACTCCAAACTTACGGCCACTCCCAGTGGTTTTATGTAGAGGAACAGAGAGAATAGAAAGAGAGAGACAAGGTAGAGGGATAGCATCCCATATGGGAACAATTGATCCCTCTATACCACAAAATGGTACTGTCTACTCAGCAAGGAGTCAAACAGCTATAAAATAATGTCCCAACTCCTAACCCTCACAAGAGCCTCAGAAGAATACAATGATGGATGGAACTGAAGGCTGCTAGAGATCTAAAAGGATGAGAAGTCATGCACTCCATCTTCCAGGTCCTGATGAAGGCAGTTAGTCAGAGTAACTAATGCTGTTTTAACACTGATTCGGAGCCTGAAGCCTGAGTGAAAGGGGTCTAGATAATCTGCTTCCACTAAGGCACTCTGCACCAAGGCCCTCCTACCATTTTCTCAATGACCTGCCCTAAAAAGGTAAAACTGGAAATTGGCAGTAGTCCAGAGACCAAATTGGAGGTGCTTCTTCAGAACCTCTTTCAAAGTGGCAAGCATGACCCCCTCTCTTGTGAGGTGTTGATCACCTCCAAAATCTAATGGTACAGTATTTGATCAATGCAGTTAGGCAGAATCGAAGTATTAAAAAGGTTAATGAGGCCAGCCAAAGGGATAACTAGCAGTCTGTAGGCTCCAAGGCAAACTTCTTAGAAAGTGACTTCCAGATTTTTCTAACCTATGTACTATACTGACATCAGGTGATACAGATATCTTTAGTATTTGCCAACTGTTTCTTGGCCTTATTTAAGATTTTAATTACATTGTTTCTTAAGGAATATTCTGTCCTACTATGAGCTCATTTAGACATTAAGTTCTGAGGAACAGCCCTTCTAAAGAGCTCCCTGCTATCAGAAGCCTGGTCATCAAGGCTTCATCACACCAAAATTGTGGAACACAGCCTCTTGAATCCAGCAACTAATTAGGCTGATTCTCTCTCATGAGCAGACATGATACATGGCTGTATGAGGACTTGCATACAACAACTACAAATCTTGTGAATAGAATATTTCTCTAATGGGACTGATTTAGGAATGTCAAGCATATTTCTATCTGCCTACCTACCCAACATTTTAATGAGCTCTCTTGTGTTTTGAGTCCCTAGTTAGTGAGTTAATATTTTCACAGTTTACTCATAACACCCTGATGATTGGCAGATACAAGTTACTCTGGGTAGATTCCAGAGCTCCCTTTGGATGTGAATCCTTTGTGATGATGATGACGATGATGATGATGATGATGATGATGATGATGATGATGATGATGATGATGTTAATGTCTGGATAAACCAAGCCCTGATTCTGATGCCAAAAATCATGGAATTATTCTCCACCTTTTAAAAACAAAAATAATAGCTTTAGTCACTGATTTAAATTTTTCAGCGACAGTCACCATGACAATATGCATATCTTTCTGAATGCACACTGTACATTTTCTCTGATAATGTTCTATGATAACATTACTAAGTTTGAGAGGAAGTGTCACTAAAAGTGAGTTTATTCAAAGAAAATAAAGAAGGCATCAATAAATCTCAGAGTCCCCAACTTTAGCAATAGACCTGCTTCTTAAAGTGAGAATTGAAATGAACAGAAATTGATTTTTATTTTTTATTTTTTGCAAATTTTTCATGATCAGTTCTACTTATTTGTGAGGATAATAGATGCTCAATGAAATTTGATGCATAGGTTTTGGTTTGGATGGCATTGTGGTTTCTTCTTCATAACCACAACAGTGTTCTCAAATAAAAAGACATCTGCTCCTTTTGGATGAATGGAAGAGGTTATGTTTTTGTAATAAAAATTAGAACACTGTGGAATAGATAGCATGTTGAAGTCAGAGCTCCTTCAAACATTCACCTGTAGAACGACAGTACTTTTATTGAACATTTCCTTTAATAATTTAAATAAATTCAATACTGAATTCAAGTATAAGGCATAAGATGTACAATATGATCATGGGCATTTATTTATTTATTTATTTAGTACAGGCTATCAGTCTGGTTATACTTCACAATTGAGAAATAGAGGACTAAGAAAGTGAATGCCAGTTTCAAGCAGACTTATCTAAATAATCTCTGGAAACATGTAAATGATACTTTTTTATTACTAATGCAAGTACTAGTGAGTGTAGCTTGATTAAAGATGGGTTTTACAAACATTTATAAATTCAGATTTAGCATTATTGGAACAATCTGTAATTATTTATGCAATGATAAATATTTCTTAAATAATGAGACAGAAAAATACAAAGAGGGAAATTATGAGAGCAAGTGTGGTTTAATGGTTGAGGTCCTGGATTAGGAGCAGGGAGACCCAAGTTCCTGTTATCCCATTGGGATGGAAGCCTTCTGGGTGTTTGGGTAAGTCGCTGTCTCTCAGACTTAGACTGGGAAGTCAAACATCTATCAAGCAACTCGCACTGGACTAGCATGGAAGATAAAAGTGTATAACCCTCAGTAAAGAGGCCTTCATCCAACAATAAATTGATTTGGGATGCTATTGCTGCTGATTTCATATCTGGTAACCAAAAAAATATTAATGGTAGTTTAGTAATGATAATAACAGTGATTGTCACAGCAGCAACAGTCACAGCTTGTGAACTGAAGATTTAACACAATCTAATAGTATCTTCCCTCCAGATATATTTGAATGCCCACTTTCTTCCTTACATTCAGAAGGTGTGTAAAGACTTCAAGACTTACTGGGTCATTGTGACCAAAAAATCAGAAGTCTGATTATTTCTCTGTTCAGTGAGTTTGGTTTCTTGAATATTTAGATTGCCAGTTTATGTATGGCTCTATTATGACTTGTGGTTTTTCTTTTGGATTGTGTTTTGATTATGTCATTTTAATCTCTATTTTTCTTTTCTGTTCTTAACCCACAGTATAGATCTGAGGAACTGTAAACCACTGAGAGTCAGTTTGATTGGACTAGCTCATAAATCCTGTCAATAACATTGCATGTTGAATTTAGAGCTGCTTGAGACATAGTCAATAATATCAGTTGAATGAGACATCTTCTGGTATAAATAAGATTATCTTATACAGCTTCTTTTATGATTTTAATAAGTTCAAGATTGAATACAGGTTAGGTAGTATATGGCAAATGAGTTGGTTCATGACCATGGGTGTGTTTGATGGCTTTTAAGTACTGGCTAGTTATACATGACAATGGAGGAATAGAATACTAGGAAAGTGACTGTCAATTTTCAGTCAACCTACCTAAATAATATATGGAAATATATAAGTAATGGGTTTATTTTATAATGAATAAGTTATGTACAAGTGATTGTAGCTTAATTAATTAAGGTTTTTTTTTTCAACATTTATATGTTAAGACAAAGAATTTATGGCACAGTATATATTTATACATTACCATGAAATGACACTGCATATACTCATATTTCAGGAGAGAGAAAGAGAGATTTCCATTCTGCTTTATCAGATACCCAAAAGTATTAATGGTAATTTAGAAGAACAATGATCACACCAACAAAAGTCATAGCTACTAAATTAATAAAAGGTTTAGCCAAATATCTCCCAAAGATATTTGAATAGTTTAATCCTCTTGAGGTCCTGAAAATTTATAAAGATTTGGCTGTTTCATCAACTCTTACAAGGAGGGCTGTTGTGACTGTTCTGAAAAATTAGGTTTTATCATTAATATTATTATTTCCAATTTTACATACTTCTGTAGTAATTTAGGAGTTCTATTTTTGATTTTGATTTTGTTACTGAATGTACTTTGTTATGTATATTTTGTCTATTTATCATGTCTGCTTTTCACCCAAGTTACAGATTGGGAAGTGATATACTACTCAGAGTCAATTCAATTGAAGTGGAGTGTACAACCTGCAAATAAATTAAAAATGGATAAATATATAAATGTAAATTATATTAAAGTTAGATGTTTAGCTTCTAGAAGCTAAAATTATACCTTCATCTGAGGCTTCTCTGTCCAAAATAAAAAGATTTAAATCGTTTAGACTTATGTGATTTACAATTATGATTTCTATACCTTTGAAATGTGCAAAGTAAAGAAATTTGATAGCATTTGACTTGATTTCAGGAAAAATAAATCTTAATGTGTAATATGCATTGTAATAGACATTGTTGATGAATTGTTTTGGGAACAATTCACTGATATAATTTACCATGTTTCTCAATTATTACAGGGGGAAAATACTTAAACCCATTAACAGGATTTTAAATGGAGAACAACCAGACAGCAGTAGTAGAATTTATTCTCCTAGGCTTCTCTCAGGATCCTAGAGTTCAGTCAGTTCTTTTCCTCCTTTTCTTTGCCATCTATAGCACAACTTGGCTTGGAAATCTCACCATCATAATCACGGTGTTCCTCACACCTGTTCTACATACCCCCATGTATTTCCTGCTTGCTAACTTAGCTGTCGTAGATATCAGTGAATCATCTGTCACATCACTCAAAATGTTGTGGGACCTCTTCTCCCACACTCATACCATCTCTTACAACGGGTGCATTGCACAGATTTTTTTCATTCATTTAACAGGGGGCACAGTGGTCTTCTTGCTTGTTGCAATGGCTGTGGACAGATATATTGCTATTTACAAGCCACTGCAATATTTAATTATCATGAAGAAAGGAATTTGCATAGGTTTGGTAGTAGGAGCATGGCTGGGTGGCTTTGCTCACTCCATTATCCAGATTGGAATTCTCCTTCAGCTCCCCTTCTGCAAATCCAACATTTTGGACAATTTCTACTGTGACATCCCTCAGCTCATCAAGCTGGCATGTGCTGATACTTACACAACCGAGCTTCTGATGGTTTGCAATAGTGGGCTTCTCCTGACATTGATCTTCTTTACTTTGCTGGTGTCATATACCGCCATCTTAGTAAAGATTCGGAGGCACATCACTGAAGGGAAGCACAAGGCCCTTTCCACCTGTGCTGCCCAGGTCATAGTTATGAGTTTAAATTTTGTTCCAGGGATGTTCATTTATGACCGCCCTTTCAAGGTGTTTCCCGCAGACAAGATTGCTTCAGTCCTCTATACTCTTTTGACACCAATGCTGAATTCCATGATCTTCACTCTTCGGAATAAGGAGATGAAACTCACCATTAAGAAGCTCATGAGAAAATGCTGTCTTTCTAGAACGACCGAAGCACCACATTCTATTTGAGAGAGACATGCAGGATAATTGAAACGTCAGGCCCCCACTTTGTGGCAGAGCTCTTTAAATTAGAACATATAAGGAGCAGAATGTAAACACTTGCTGACCCCTTTTTGCTTTATTTCTGGACAAATGACTAACTTATTAGGCAAGTTCAGCAACTCAGAACACATATTTCTTTTGCTTCAAGAGGATGTAGCCCCAAGCCAGCCACATATATTGGCTGTGTTTTTTTTTCCCTGTAAGATATTGTTGCTCTTTGTTTTCTGTCTATCTATTTTCAAAGTTCATTGATAAAATGTATTACTCTTCAGATATGTATATATGTATGTGTGTGTGTGTGTGTGTGTGTGTATGTATATATATATATATCACCACTGTGACATCAATTGTGCAACTGTTACATATGTTTTACACAATACCCATTGGATACTAACTAGCATAAAGTGATACAAGCAAGATCAGGTTTGGCCTTTGACTGAGATAGGGAGACTCCACTCTCCAAATGTAAGGCATTAGGTGGAGAGACGATATGTATAAATCTGGACCAACTGTTGTACACCTTATTTCATAAACAAATATTTTAAAAACATTTATTCCTGAAAGAGGTCATTATCATATCTTCTTCATCAACTTCATTAGTCATGGTACAATAACTACTATATCAACTAATTGCACAACAGCTAAATCCAATACAATCTCTCCTCATTTAGCGACCGCAATACATTCCAGCTAAATGATCTCTAAATGAAATTGTCACTAAGTGAACATATGACACAGAGGGAGAGAGAGAGGGAGGGAGAGAGAGAGAGAGAGAGAGAGACGCTGTGAAGTTTGCTAGTTGCTGTCATCTCATTTAGATAAAGCTTTTTTATAGAAGAACTTTATTATATTATATTATTTATTTATTTACTTATTTATGTATTTATCAATCAAACTTATCCCTGCCCATCTCCCCCCAATGGGGGACTCTGGGGAGCTTACAACAGATTAAAACTATAAATAAATATATAGTTAAAATTTATAAGAAAACACATTTACACAGAATAAAGAAGAGGAAAAATCCAGGAGGCCGATTGAAGCAACACCAGGCCTCTAGGGGGCTAGCCAACCTCATATCTGATGACCTCCCTCCCCACCCCAGGCCAGATGGCAGAGCCAGGTCTTCAAATCCCTACGAAAGGCCGGGAGTGAGGGGGCCTGTCTCACCTCTGGGGGCAAGATGTTCCAGAGGGCGGGGGCTACAGTAGAGAAGGCCCACCTTCTGGATCCCGCTTGTCAGAGTTCTTTTGCTGAGGGGGTCCGGAGCATGCCCTCTCTGTCTGATTGGGTGGGATTGGTTGAAATCGTGGGCGAGAGGCGGTCCCTCAGGTAGCCTGGCCCCATGCCATGTTGGGCTTTAAAGGTGATAACCAACACCTTGAATTGGACCCAGAAGCAAACCGGTACCCAATGCAGTTCATGGAGCAATGGTGTTATATGGGTCCTTCTTTGGACCCCAATAATAGCTCACACGGCTGCATTCTGGACCAGCTGAAGCTTCCAGATGCTCTTCAAGGGTAGCCCCATGTAGAGCGCATTGCAGTAGTCTATCTGGGGGATAACAAGGGCATGAGTGACAGTTCGAATGGCATCCCGATCCAGGAAAGGGCATAACTGGCGCACAACCAGAAGCTGTGCAAATGCTCTCCTGGCCACGGCTGCTACCTGCTCTTTGAGCAGGAGCCGTGAGTCCAGGAGGACCTCCAAATTACACACTGGGTCTGTCTGGGGCAGTGCTACCCCATCCAGCACCAACGATGACAATGTCCTGGATACAGAGGAGCCATTAACCCACAGCCACTCTGTCTTACCAGGATTCAGCTGGAGCCTGTTGTTCCCCATCCAGACGCTCACACCTCCAGGCACTGCAAGAGGGCGGTCACAGCATCACTTACCTCACCAGGGATGGAGATATATAATTGAGTACCATCAGCATATTGATGATACCTCAACCCATGATGACGGATGATCTCACCCAGCAGTTTCATGTAGATGTTGAAAAGAAGCGGAGAGAGAACTGAACCCTGTGGCACCCCACAAGGGAGGGGCTGAGGATGGGACCTCTCTCTCCCTATCACCACCAATTGGGACCAGCCCCAAAGAAAGGAGGTGAACCAGCACAAAACTGTGCCACCCACCCCCAAGTCCCTGAGCCATCCCAATAGGATACCGTAGTTGACAGTATCAAAAGCCGCTGAGAGATCAAGAAGAGCAAGGATGGTCGCACTTCCACCATCCCGCTCCCACCAGAGATCATCCATAAGTGTGACCAATGCCGTTTCCATTCTATAACCAGGCCTGAAACCTGACTGATAAGGGTCCAGATAATCCGTTTCCTCCAGAACCCTTTGGAGCTGTGTTGCCACCACTTTCTCAATCACCTTCCCCAAAAAGGGGAGGTGGAAGACTGGACTGAAATTGTCCAGTATGGTAGGATCCAGGGAGGGCTTCTTGAGGAGGGGGTGCACCAACGCCTCTTTAAAAGGCGCTGGAAACACTCCCTCCTGCAAGGATGTATTAACTATCGCCTGGATTCAACTGCATGTTACCTCCCGTTATTCTTAATAATTGTATTAAGAATACAATTAAAAACAAAAAAGAGAATACAGTAAAGATAGAAAATAGAACTAAAAGAAAAAAGACAAAAACTAAAATAGTGAAAATACATAGAACAGAATGGAAAGTGACTTCCAACTGTCTCCCATACAAATATAAATACAAATTAAAAAAAGGTTAATCTCTTATCACTAGTTAATCCAAATTCACATTATTTCTATCAACATGAACCACCTAATTATTAAAACCCACAATCAACACTTTCATCCCCCCCCCCCCCCACAAGCATGTAATCTAAGAAGGGTTGCCATAAGGAGACAAATTTAAAAAAAACAATATTATCTCTTATTAATATTATTAATTTTGCCATTTAAGCCAAGTCCATTAGATAATCCATTCTTCTGCTGTAGGTACTTGTGGGACCTTCCATCTTTCTTGGCTTGTTCATCTTCAAGGTTCATCTAGAACAACATCTTATACATTTTAATAATAACATATTCATCATTTATACAAAAACATTTAAACAGTTGCATGTAAGTAGATCAATAAGATATAAAGCCTTCAGATTCTTAACTATTATTTTATTTTACAATTTAATTCACCCTATCCCTTCTAATTTTTCCCAACAAAAGAGGATTTTATTCTTTTTCAAAGTATCTATCAAAATAGCATAATCCTTTCCCTTCCTTGAACTCCTTACTGATATTTCTTTAGGCCTAGTTATATCCATGTTTTCAGTATTAAATTTAAAATCAAAGAGTACCTGAAAGACCAATGCATCTCTTGATTTAAAATACACAGTTACATGCTTGCAATTTATACAAAGAATTTTCTCTATTTCATCCATCATATTTATTAAATTTTCTCCTTTAATCTCAAAAATTTCCCTGGACCTTAAACAAAGTTCTTTATCTCTCAGTTCCGGTGGTACAACTTTATCCAACTCGTTGTCCCTCTCACTTTCCAACATGTTAACTGTGTGATTAACTTTTTTATTTCATTCTTCCAATTCCTTTTTGATTTTGTCCAGTTTTAGGTCAAGCTTTTTATCAAGATCAGCAAATCTTAAATCAAATATTTGGTTAACACTTTGAGTAATGGTTTGTGTGATATTGAGAGTATATTCTTCAAACATGCCTTTCATCCACTCAAGTTCACTAAATCCATGCCTTATATGCTTTTTGGTGGCCATTATTTCTATTTCTTCTTCTTTCTACCCTTAGTTAAAAATTAAAGAAAGGAAAAAAGGAAAACTGTTTCTTCCTTTTGATAGTATCCAATTTAATATTTTCGCTCCCCCTTGTGGCCAAAAGTGATACTTCCCAAGTGCAAACATAACTGGATAGCCACAACAAACTGCAAGATTGGGGGGGGGGGGGGGGACGACAAATCAGCAGCCAATCCCAGCTTAGAAAAATCAGCAGATTTTGCTTTCTCACAAACTAGCAACAAAACAAAAGGGGGTCAATTCTGCAGCCAATCATAACTTGTGAAAATCACCAAACCAAAACTTTCCCATAGCATTTAAGAGTAAATCTCTCTCAATTACACAAAGAAAAAAAGAGAGGGGGAAAAAAAACATATATAAAATTCTTCCTTTTTAAAAGCAAATGTAAAACTATAGCTGTTCGAAACACACATGACATGATTTGATAGCTTCCCCTTGCCCAGAGAATGCTTTGTGTCTCGGAAAAAAATTCCTGAAACACTGAATTAATCACGTTTAATGCTCCAGCTTCAGAGAAGATTCAGCCCGAGGGACCTTCTGCTTTTTGTCCTCCACCGGAAGTCCCCTCATTTAGATAAAGTTGTCTCATGGAGAAACACAAATGTTAATCTCACTCTAGCATGCATTGTTGTCAGGCACAGAAATTTGGACGTAACTCCGCACACAGGTAGAAAATGACTTTTTTACTACCATTTACTACCATTTATTACCATCATATTTGCAAACAGTCACTTACTGACATAGTTGCTAAACTAGGAGGGGCTGTAAACCATCCTCCTCAGGAATTATTCTTTCCTTCCTTTATTCTTTAAATGAGAATGTGTTAAAATGTGCTAATCCCTTTCATAAGGACAGCCTGACATTCTTAGACCCAAAGTGCCATCTTGATAGTCTCCTTCTGGCAATTGTATCTGTAATGTTTAATAAGTCACATAAGAAACTTTAGTTGGAATATAACATGACCTCTCAGAATCATCTCTTATCATAGTTGTGCTTTTTCTCTGGGAATTTAGAACAGTTTGCTAAGACTACTATGTGATTTTCAAAGCTCTTAGTAATTGTTTACAAGTAGGATTTCAGATCTTTGAGATCTTTTCTGCATCAGTTGTTGTTGTTGTTGCTTTTGAGTACCCAATATCACAAGAACCTGTATCAAATTTAATATGCATATTCATAATGTACATGCATGCATGTACTGTAAATGAGCATATGGGTAACATCATGTCATTGGGGATAATATCAAGAATGACCATCATTCTGTAAGCAATGTCTTATCATTAACCTGATGGAGATGGCCTGTGATATCTCAAATATTTCATTATGGGGTAAAATTTAGAATGTGGTAGTCTCAAAGCTCCAACTGAATCTGGATTAAACTAATTTTCTTGACCCACTTCAATCAGTATTTCACCTGGACATGATAGTGAGACTGCTTGGATCATGTTGGTGGAGGCCAATGCTGGATCTAGATGTGGGGAGTGTAAGATTTTCTTCACCTTTCAGATCAATTGACAATAATATGTTTGGAATTTCAGGGAGTGTGACAATTGTATGCATTGAGTTACAAGTTTGTTTTTTTAAGTTCAATTTGTTCACCTGCATTAGAAATTGGACTTCTTCATCTTCAAATGTGAGATGACTTTTGTAGGGGGTGTGAACATTAATCAAACATCTAGGGGTGTGGGGCATAGAAAAGTTTGGGAAGCACTGATCTAGAACAATCCTCAAGTCACATACCTATTCCTCCAGGGAGAGTGCTATCCCATCCAGAATCACCACCAAAGCTAATAGGGAAGCAGATGGTTCCTGGATAAGTAGGAGCTCCAACTTCCAAGGAATGAATATCAACTTGTTTCTTCCCATTCAATGCCTCCCAATTTCCAGACACCAAATCAAGACTTCTACAGCATATCTGATCTGGTACAGGATGGAGATACGTACCTGAGTCTCAGAGATGTATTGAAGAGAGTTCAGATGTTTAGGCATACCAGGCTGCAACATTTAAAGCCAAGCAGGAGAAAAAGAAGGCAAGTCACATGTCTAGTTCTTCTCTACCATGCCACTTATTCTGCTTCAAGAGAGCTGAAGGCAAGAAGAAGAAGGTGACTAGCAATGAGTTCTGGGGAAGCTGCAGTGCCTGCAAGGGCTCTGCTTCCGTCACATGGTCTGACCCCATCCAATCTGTTGGATCCAGTTTATCAGAAAAGGAAGGGAAAGGGAGCAGGAGTGGCAGTACTGTTCCTGCTGTTCCTGTTGCTGCTGAAATAACAGCTGATTGGAGTGGCTGTAGAGAAGGAAGAGGAGGTAATGTAGTAGCAGCAGACACGTCAGCTCATGCCTTACTAGATTCTTCAGTCTTTCCATGCTGCTCCTTCATCATGACCCAAACATGGCCCAATGCCATCAGATTTGCAAAGACTGGGTTAAGGGGAAGAGTGGGATTTCCTGTACTTCCCTCTCCTGCCTTCATTGTCTGTATGTTCCTGAAGCAAGCTGTGCTTTCTCCTACACCCTGTGAACAGTATATTCTTCTCCCCTGAGAAAGACTTATGGCTGAAATGCAGAAACCAATGTGCTATGAGGTTTATGCATAATTTTCTCAAATGTTTCTGCAATTACAATAGCCTGTAAAGGGGGGGGGGGAACTATGTTGCCCAGAGGCTTCTAGACTAGGCATCATGTTCCTGTCAAAGAAAAGTTTATTATTACGGTTGGCCGCACAGTCAGCCAGGTGTTTAGAGTGGATTTGGCATTTTTATCCACCTACCGACTCCTTCCCGAAGACCTGGGATAGGCAGATGTTGTTGTCTGATGGTGTTAGAGGTATCATTGCTATTCCAAGTAAAGATGCCTTTATCATTATCATTATCATTATCATTATCATTATCATTATCATTATCATTATCATTATCATTGTCATCGTCATCGTCATCGTCATCGTCATCGTCATCATCACTGTCATTTGGATAGGAGTCAAAGAATTTCAAGGAATAGGAGGGATGACACTTAATTTGATCAAATCAAAATAGTTCAAGTAAGGGGGCTTGCAATTCATTTCTAACCTGTGTACTGTACTGAAATCAGATGATGCAAATATCTTTGCTAGTTGCCAACTGCTTTCCTGCCCTAATTTAACATTTTAACCACATTGTACCTGAGGGATCTCCTCTCCTATGATAATTCATTTGGACATTAAGTACTCCGGAACAGCCCTACAGAGCTCCCTACTGTCAGAAGCCTGGTCAGCAAGGCTGCATCGTACCATAACTGTGCAACACCGCTTCTTGAATCCAGCAACTGATTAGGTTGAGGTCTCTGTCATGGTCACATGTGATACGTGATTATATGAGGGCTTGCATATATCAGCTATGAAGCTTGTGACTATTTCCACAAGAATATTTTCTCTAATGAGACTGATATAGGAATATCAAGCATATTTCTATCTGTCTACCTACCCACATTTTAATGACTTCTCTTGTGTTTTGTTTTCCTAGTTATTGAATTAATAATTTACAGGTTTACTCAGAGCCTCTTGATGATTGGCAGATGTAGGAATAGAAATTATTCTGAGTGCGATTCCAGAGCTCCCTTTGGATGTGAGTCCTTTGCTACTTTTTTTTCTGTTAATGTTACAATGTGCCTAATTCTGATTCCAAAGATTGTATGTTTTGTCTGATAACATTTCTAAGTATTGAGAGGAAGTATCACTAAATGTCTGTCTATTCAAAGAAAATAAAGAAGATAGTGGCAAATCTCAGGGTAGTATATTCCTAAGTGTAACAATAGATCTGCTTATTAAAGTTGGAACAAGGAGAACTGATTTTTTTTTCTCTTACTAAGTTTCAATGTTCATTTCTACCTGTTTGTGAAAGTAAGAGATGCTCAATGAAATTTAATGCAAAGGTTTTGGGATGGCTGACATTGTGCTTCATTATTAATATCAACAGTTGTGTGCTATCTGCTCCTTTTAGATGAATAGAATATTTTCTAGATGTAAAATATAAATATTTTAAAATATTTATTTTAAATAAAATAAAATATGTGGAATAGATATCATGGTGAAATTATAGCTGCTTCAATCATTCTCCTATAGGTATGAAAGGGCTTCTACTGAACATTTCCTTTATGGATTTTATTAAGGTCAAGATGAATTCAGACTACGTAGTATAAGGTATATCTGATTTATGGGTTTTAGTTTTTATTTTTATTGTATTATTTAATAGAATATAAGACATCTAACCAGTCTATTTTTCGTCTGTTTTTCACTCAAGTTACAGATTTGGGAAGTAGTACTGTATACTTCCCGTAGACATTTAGATTAAACTAGCCTGAAAGTCCTGTAAATAAATCGTTTTTCAAAATTTAAAAAAATACATAAATAAATGTAAATTACATTAAAGGCAGATGATTAGCTTTTAGAAATTGAAATGATATGTGTTGTCTATGGTTTCTTGCATATAAATCATTAGTACATGATTTAGAAGTATGATTTCTCTAACTTGAAAAGTGCAAAGTAAAGAAATTTGATAGTATTTTACTTGATTTCAGGGGAAAAAAATTAACATGTAATATGTATTGTAGTAGACATTAGTGGTGAATTGTTTTGGGAACCGTTTAGTGACATAACTTACATGTTTCTCAATTATGACAGGGGGAATATATCTACCTAAACCCATTAACAGGATTTTAAATGGAGAACAACCAGACAGCAGTAGTAGAGTTTATTCTCCTAGGCTTCTCTCAGGATCCTAGAGTTCAGTCCATTCTTTTCCTCCTTTTCTTTGCCATCTATAGCACAACTTGGCTTGGAAATCTCACCATCATAATCACGGTGTTCCTCACACCTGTTCTACATACACCCATGTATTTCCTGCTTGCTAACTTGGCTGTCGTAGATATCAGTGAATCATCTGTCACATCACTCAAAATGTTGTGGAACCTCTTCTCCCACACTCAAACCATCTCCTACAATTGGTGCATTACACAGATTTTCTTCTTTCATTTAACAGGGGGCACAGTGGTCTTCTTGCTTGTTGCAATGGCTGTGGACAGATATATTGCTATTTACAAGCCACTGCAATATTTAATTATCATGAAGAAAGGAATTTGCATAGGATTGGTAGTAGGAGCATGGCTGGGTGGCTTTACTCACTCCATTATCCAAATTGGAATTCTCCTTCAGCTCCCCTTCTGCAAATCCAACATTTTGGACAATTTCTACTGTGATGTCCCTCAGCTCATCAAGCTGGCATGTGCTGATACTTACACAACCGAGCTTCTGATGGTTTGCAATAGTGGGCTTCTCCTGACATTGATTTTTTTTACTTTGCTTGTTTCATATACCACCATCTTAGTAAAGATTCGGAGGCACATCACTGAAGGGAAGCACAAGGCCCTTTCCACCTGTGCTGCCCAGGTCATAGTTATGAGTTTAAATTTTGTTCCAGGAATGTTCATTTATGACCGCCCTTTCAAGGTGTTTCCCGCAGACAAGATTGCTTCAGTCCTCTATACTCTTTTGACACCAATGCTGAATTCTATGATCTTCACTCTTCGGAATAAGGAGATGAAACTCACCATTAAGAAGCTCATGAGAAAATGCTGTCTTTCTAGAACGACCGAAGCACCTCATTCTATTTGAGAGAGACATGCAGGATAATTGAAATGTCAGTCCCCCATTTTGTGGGAGAACTCTTTAAATTAGAACATATAAGGAGCAGAATGTGAACACTTGCTGACCATATTTTGCTATATTTCTAGACAAATGACTAACTTATTAGGCAAGTTCAGCAACTCAGAACACATAGTTATTTTGCTTCAAGAGGATGTAGCCCCAAGCCAGCCACATATATTGGCTGTGTGTTTTTTTTTTCCCTGTAAGATATTGTTGCTCTTTGTTTTCTGTCTATCTATTTTCAAAGTGCATTGATAAAATGTATTGCTCTTCAGATATGTATATATATATGTATGTATGTGTGTGTGTATGTATATATATAAATAAATTCCCCTCTTACCCCTATGGGTGGTATGTGTCTTCCTCAATCTCGGGTCCTCTACCAGAGGCCTGGGAGTTTGAGGGTTCTGTGCAGTATCTTTGCTGTCCTAGCACTGCACTCTTCTGCACAGAGATCTCTGATGTTGTTCCTGGGATCTGTTGGAGCCACTCTCCCAGCTTGGAGTAACAGCCTAAGTGCTCCTGCCACCACTAGGACCATTTTGGCCTTTACTTTCCACATCCTCTCTACTTCTTCCTTCAGGCCCTGGGACTTCTCCAGCTTCTCAGACTCCTTCTTCCTGATGTTGCTGTCTCTTGGCACCGCTATCATTACCGCTGTCTTCTGGTCCTTGTCTACTAACATGATGTCTGATTGATTGGCCAGTACCTGTCTGTCTGTCTGGATTTGGAAGTACCACAGGATCTTAGCCCTGTTATTTTCCACAACCTTCTGTGGAATCTCCCTCTGGACTTGGGGGGGGGGGGGGAGTCTAGCCCATACACTGTGCAGAGGGTTGACTACTTGGTTGTGCTGTTCGGTATATGCTGTTCCTGCCTGCATCTTACACCCTGCCACTATGTGTTGGACTGTCTCTGAAGCCTCTCTGCACAGTCTGTACCTGTGTCTAGTGTGGTAAATCCCTGCTTCTATGGATCTGATGCTTAGTGCCTGTTCTTGTGCTGCTATGATCAGTGCCTCAGTGCTGTCTTTTAGTCCTGCCCTTTCCAGCCACTGATAGGATTTCCCAGTGTCAGCCACCTCAGCTATCTGTCGATGGTACATCCCATGCAGGGGCTTGTCTTGCCATGGCACTTCCTCTGCTTGAACCTCCTGCCTTGTCTGCTGCTGCCTGAGGCATTCTCTCAGCAGCTTATCTTTGGGTTCCATCTTACTGATGTACTCCTGGATACTTGGGGTTTTGTCCAATACAGTGGCTTTGACACTCATCAGGCCCCGCCCGCCCTCTTTGCGCCTGGTGTACAGTCTCTGGGTGTTGGACTTGGGGTGGAAACCTCCATACATTGTGAGGAGCTTCCAGGTCTTCACATCAGCAGCCTCCATGTCTTCCTTTGGCCAGCTCACTATACCGGCAGGGTATCTGATGACTGGCAGGGCATACATGTTGATGGCATGGATCTTGTTCTTCCCATTGAGCTGGCTCTTCAGGACCTGTCTTATCCTTTGGTGGTACTTGGATGTTGCTGTCTTTCTTGCCTCTTCCTCATGGTTCCCATGTGACTGTGGGACACCAAGGTATTTATAGCTGGTCTCTATGTCTACTATGTGGCCCACTGGTAGTTCCACTCCATTGGTCTTAACTACCTTCCCTCTCTTTACTATCATCCTGCCACACTTCTCCAGTCTGAATGACATCCCAATGTCCTCACTGTAGATCCGTGTCAGGTTGATCAGTGAGTTGATTTCTCATTCACTCTTAGCATACAGCTTGATGTCATCCATGTAGAGGAGGTGGTTGATGGTGACTCCACTCTTGACCTTGTACCCATATCCAAACCTTGTGATTATCTGGCTGAGGGGGTTTAAGCCTATGCAGAACAGCAGTGGGGACAGTGCATCACCTTGGTATATGCCGCACTTGATGGCCACTTGTGCGAGCTGTCTTGAGTTCACTTCCAGTGTTGTCTTCCACTGTCCCATTGAGTGCTTGAGGAAGGTCCTTAGTGTCCTGTTGACTTTGTATAGCACCAGGCATTCACAGATCCATGTGTGCGGCATTGAGTCATAGGCTTTCCTGTAGTCAATCCAGGCTGTGCTCAGATTGGTCTGCCTAGACCTTGAGTCTTGGGCGACTGCCCTATCTATGAGTAACTGGTGTTTTGAGCCTCTGGTGTTGTTCCCAATGCCCTTCTGAACTGTGCTCATGTACTAGCCCATATGGTCATGTGGCTTGGTAGCTATGATGCCTGATAGAACTTTCCATGTTGTGGGGAGGCAGGTTATTGGCCGGTAGTTGGATGGTGCTGTTCCTTTGTGAGGGTCTTTCATGATCAGCACTGTCCTTTCTTGTGTTAGCCAGTCTGGGTGGGAGCCTGCTGCTAACAGTTGGTTCATCTGGGCTGCTAGGCATTCATGCACTGCTGTTAGTTTCTTTAGCCAGTAGGTGTGGATCATGTCCTGGCCAGGTGCTGTCCAGCTTTTCATGTTCTTGACCTGCTGTTGGATGTCTGCTACTGTGATGGTGACTGGTTCCTGTTCTGGGAGATTGCTGTGGTCTGCTTTCAGGTCCTGCAGCCACTTTGCACTGGTGTTATGTGTCTTCTCTTTCTCCCATATGTTCTTCCAGTACTGTTCAGTTTCTGCTGCTGGTGGCTCAGCTGCTACTGTGTGGTTGCACTGCAGTTGGGAGTACACTTTGGATGGTTCTTTGGAGAACAGGGCATTTATCTTCTTGGCCTCTGCTTCTCTAGTGCATCTCCTTAGTCTGGTAGCCAGTGCTGTGAGCCTTTGTTTAGCAGTCTCTAGGGCTTCAGATGGAGTCAGGCCCATGTATTTTTTCAGTAGCCAAGTCCTATCCTTAATCTCCACACGCTTCTGTAGTTCTACCAGCTGACTGACTTCTCTCTGAGTTGCCTTGATCTTAGCCTCCAATCTCATTTTCCAGGGTGGGTATGTACTGCTGTTCTTCTTGATCGTGTAGCCAAGCATTTCCAGGATTACAGTGGCTGTAGCATATACCAACTCATTGGTTTCAGTTATGGTGGTAGTAGGGATTGTCTGGAGGGCTGTGTTGGCATCTTCTAGCATACTATCTGATGGTAGTTCTCCACTGAGCCTTGGTAATCGGACTCGAGGGTTGACTATAGCTAGTTTATCCATGATCTTATGCCTCATATCAGCTGCTGTGCTCTGTAATGGAAGGGGTGGCCTTCTGTCTATCCATAGTTCCCTCATACGTTTCATATATCCCCTCTCATTAGGTCTGCTGTTGTAGTAGCATTCCATCATTTCCAAGTTCTCTTGTCTCATCCATGTATGGTTTGTTCCAGTAGCCCACTTAACATCAGATTGTCCTGGTTCCCCAACTTCTGACATGGACCTTTTTAATCCAGGCGACATCTGAGCCGGCATGACTCTCTTAGTTCGTGTCACTCTCATATTTTGAGGTAAGCAGGTGAAGTGTTAGGGGGTCTTTGCCCAAGGACCCCTACTGGTAAGGTAGGTACCAGCCGGGATTTCAACCCCGGTCTCCTGCATCAAAGGCGGTGTTCTAACCACTATGCTATCCAGCCGCTATCTGTATATGTATATGTATATGTATATGTATATGTATATGTATATGTATATGTATGTATATATATATATATATATATATATTTGTCACCACTGTGACATCAATTGTGCAACTGTTACATATGTTTTACACAGTATCCATCCAGCCACTATCTATCTATCTATCTATCTATCTATCTATCTATCTATCTATCTATCTATATTTGTCACCACTGTGACATCAATTGTGCAACTGTTACATATGTTTTACACAGTACCCATTGGATACTAACTAGCATAAAGTGATACAAGCAAGATCATGTTTGGCCTTTGACTGAGATAGGGAGAGTCCACTTTCCAATTGTAAGGCATTAGTTGGAGAGTCAATATGTAAAAATCTGGACCAATTTTTGTACACCTTATTTCATAAACAAATATTTTAAAAACATTTATTCCTGAAATAGGTCATTATCCTATCAATAACATCATCTTCATTAGTCGTGGTATATTAACTACTATGTCAACTAATTGCACGACAGCTAAATCCAATACAATCTCTCCTCATTTAGTGACCGCAATACATTCTAGCAAAATGATCTCTAAATGAAATTGTCACTAAGTGAACATATGACACACACACATACAGAGAGAGAGAGAGAGAGAGAGAGAGAGAGAGAGAGAGACAATGTGAAGTTTGCTGGTTGCTGTCCTCATTTAGATAAAGTTGTCTCATGGAGAAACGCCAGTGTTAATTTCACTCTAGCATGCATTGTTGTGAGGCACAGAAATTTGGTTGTAGCTCTGCACATAGGTATAAAATGACTTTTTTATCAGCATTTACTAACATATTACCATCATATTTGGAAACAGTCAGTTACTGAGAGAGTTGCTACAGCAGGAGGGGCTGTAAACAATCCTCTTCAGGAATTATTGTTTCCTTCCTTTATTCTTTAAATGAGAATGTGTTGAAATAAAGCTATTGTGATTCAGCCAGACCCATCCTACTTCCCCACCAACCCCTTTCTTTTAAAAAAATCTTCTCTTGAGGAACACAGTGCTTAAGTTCAAACAGGCTATAGAATCCACCATGACATCCTTCAAGTCGCTAGAATCAAGGAGAACGTGCTAATCCCTTTCATAAGGACAGACTGACATTCTTACACCCAAAGTGCCGTCTTGATGTTCTCCTTCTGGCAATTGTGTCTGTGATGTTTAAGAAGTCAGTTCATAAACTTTAGTTGAAATCCAACATGACCTGTCAGAAGGATCTCTACTTATAGTTTTGCTTTTTCTCTGGAAATTTAGAACAAATTGCTCAGACAACTTCAAAGCTCCTATTAATTGTTTACAAGTAGGATTTCAGATCTTTGAGATATTTTTTGTATCAACTTTTTTTTTTTTTTGAGTACCCAACATCACAAGATCTTATATCAAATTTAATATGCATATTCATAATATACATGCATGCATGTATTGTAAATGAGCATATGGGTAACATCATGTCATTGGGCATAATATCAAGTATGACCACCTTTCTTTAAGCAATGTCTTGTCATTAACCTGGTGGAGATTGTCTGTGATATCTCAAATATTTCATTATGGGGTAAAATTCAGAATGTGTTAGTCTCACAGCTCCACTTGAATCTGGATGAAGCTAATTTTCTTGACCCACTTCAATCAGTATTTCAGCTGGAAATGATACTGAGACTGTTTAGATCATGTTGGTGAAGGCCAATGTCAGACCTAGATGGGGGCAGTGTGATCCTGATAGTGCTGTCAGATTTCCTTCACCTTTCAGATCAATTGACAATAGTATCCTTCTGAGTGATCTGGCAATTGTTGAACCAGTTTTCTGGCAGGGTTGTGCCTTAGGGTTATGTCCTTCCATAAGTAGGTCCTGGGGAACCACTGTTTGACACCAAAGTGACTAACCTAGGGTGAGCCACAGGGTTCTGTCTTGTCTCCTGTGCTGTTTACCATCTACTTGAAACTGTTGGGAGAACAGAGATTGACAGTACATTGATGACACCCAGCTTTACTCTCACTACTTTCTAACTTCAAGAAAGCAATCAGAAGCCTTGGAGACATTGTTATCTCATTAATGGATTGGATGAGGGAAAACAGTCTTTAATTAAATCTATACATGGCAGACATCCTGTTAGTTAAAAAAAAAAAATAGATTCTCTAATAATAAGTTGAAGTATGTTCTGGATGGAGTTGTACTCCTGCAGAAAGAGCAGTCTGTGAGTGCTGTTGACCTTCACCAGCAACTGGATTTGAAGATGGTGACTATGATGAATAGTGCAGTTGAATCATTATGGCTAAAGTACCAACTGTGACCCTTAGGACTCCAAATGTGCAGATCTGTTCTCCATGGAGGAGTGCTAACTTTGAGAACCAATGTTGATATTAATCACTAAACTGATGAAAAGGCAGACTACAGAAGTTTATTGAAGGGGAGATGAAGGCATCAGTTATTGTTGCCAGGGTTTCCTACTCCAGGAAGGAGCACAAGTAGAAATCAACCAAAAGTAACCAAAGGCTCTTCTAGACATAGTCTCCACCTGTTGAGGAGGAGGAGGTATGTGACTTGGAGGCAGACGGCAGTACTATAATCTAGAACAGGGTTTCCCAAACGGGGGTGCTGATACCCCCAGAGGGTGTGAGATGAAATTTCAGGGGGTGTGACAATTTTATGCACTGAGTTACAAGTTTGTTTTTTTAAGTTCAATTTGTTCACCTGCATTAGAAATTGGACTTCTTCATCTTTAAATGTGAGATGACTTTTGTAGGGGGTGTGAACATTAATCAAACATCTCCTAGGGGTGTGGGGCATAGAAAAGTTTGGGAAGCACTGATCTAGAAGAATCCTCAAGTCACATACGTATCCCTCCAGGGAGAGTGCTATCCCATCCAGAATCACCACCAAAGCTAATAGGGAAGCAGATGGTTCCTGGATAAGCAGGAGCTCCAACTTCCAAGGAATGAATATCCAGTTGTTTCTTCCCATTCAATGCCTCCCAATCTCCAGACACCAAATCAAGACTTCTACAGCATATCTGATCCAGTACAGGATGGAGATATGTACCTGAGTCTCAGAGATGTATTGAAGAGAGTTCAGATGTTTAGGCATACCAAGCTGCAACATTTAAAGCCAAGCAGGAGAAAAAGAAGGCAAGTCACATGTCTAGTTTTTCTCTACCATGCCACTTATTCAGCTTCATGAGAGCTGAAGGCAAGAAGAAGAAGGTGACTAGCAATGAGTTCTGGGGAAGCTGCAGTGCCTGCAAGGGCTCTGCTTCTGTCATATGGTCTGACCCCATCCAATCTGTTGGATCCAGTTTATCAGAAAAGGAAGGGAAAGGGAGCAGGAGTGGCAGTACTGTTCCTGCTGTTCCTGTTGCTGCTGAAATAACAGCTGATTGGAGTGGCTGTAGAGAAGGAAGAGGAGGTAATGTAGTAGCAGCAGACACGTCAGCTCATGCCTTACTAGATTCTTCAGTCTTTCCATGCTGCTCCTTCATCATGACCCAAACATGGCCCAATGCCATCAGATTTGCAAAGACTGGGTTAAGGGGAAGAGTGGGATTTCCTGTACTTCCCTCTCCTGCCTTCATTGTCTGTATGTTCCTGAAGCAAGCTGTGCTTTCTCCTACACCCTGTGAACAGTATATTCTTCTCCCCTGAGAAAGACTTATGGCTGAAATGCAGAAACCAATGTGCTATGAGGTTTATGCATAATTTTCTCAAATGTTTCTGCAATTACAATAGCCTGTAAAGGGGGGGGGGGAACTATGTTGCCCAGAGGCTTCTAGACTAGGCATCATGTTCCTGTCAAAGAAAAGTTTATTATTACGGTTGGCCGCACAGTCAGCCAGGTGTTTAGAGTGGATTTGGCATTTTTATCCACCTACCGACTCCTTCCCGAAGACCTGGGATAGGCAGATGTTGTTGTCTGATGGTGTTAGAGGTATCATTGCTATTCCAAGTAAAGATGCCTTTATCATTATCATTATCATTATCATTATCATTTATCATCATCATCGTCATCATCATCGTCATCATCACTGTCATTTGGATAGGAGTCAAAGAATTTCAAGGAATAGGAGGGATGACACTTAATTTGATCAAATCAAAATAATTTAAGAAAAGGGGCTTCCAATTCATTTCTAACCTGTGTACTGTACTGAAATCAGATGATGCAAATATCTTTGCTAGTTGCCAATTGCTTTCCTGCCCTAATTTAACATTTTAACCACATTGTACCTGAGGGATCGCCTCTCCTATGATGAATTCATTTGGACATTAAGTACTCCGGAACAGCCCTACAGAGCTCCCTACTGTCAGAAGCCTGGTCAGCAAGGCTGCATCGTACCATAACTGTGCAACACCGCTTCTTGAATCCAGCAACTGATTAGGTTGAGGTCTCTGTCATGGTCACATGTGATACGTGATTATATGAGGGCTTGCATATATCAGCTATGAAGCTTGTGACTATTTCCACAAGAATATTTTCTCTAATGAGACTGATATAGGAATATCAAGCATATTTCTATCTGTCTACCTACCCACATTTTAATGACTTCTCTTGTGTTTTGCTTTCCTAGTTATTGAATTAATAATTTACAGGTGTACTCAGAGCCTCTTGATGATTGGCAGATGTAGGAATAGAAATTATTCTGAGTGCGATTCCAGAGCTCCCTTTGGATGTGAGTCCTTTGCTACTTTTTTTTCTGTTAATGTTACAATGTGCCTAATTCTGATTCCAATGATTGTATGTTTTGTCTGGTAACATTTCTAAGGATTGAGAGGAAGTATCACTAAACGTCTGTCTATTCAAAGAAAATAAAGAAGATAGTGGCAAATCTCAGGGTAGTATATTCCTAAGTGTAACAATAGATCTGCTTATTAAAGTTGGAACAAGGAGAACTGATTTTTTTTCAATGTTCATTTCTACCTGTTTGTGAAAGTAAGAGATGCTCAATGAAATTGGATGAAAAGGTTTTGGGATGGCTGACATTGTGCTTCATTATTCATATCAACAGTTGTGTGCTATCTGCTCCTTTTACATGAATAGAATATTTTCTAGATGTAGTTGTGTTTTCATAATAAAAAATAAAATATGTGGAATAGATATGATGGTGAAATTATAGCTGCTTCAATCATTCTCCTGTAAGTTTGAAAGGGCTTCTCCTGACCATTTCCTTTAAGTATTTTATTAAGTTTAAGACTGAATTCAGACTACATAGTATAAGGTATATCTGATTTATGGGTTTTAGTTTTTATTTTTATTGTATTACTTAATAGAATATAAGACATCTAACCTCTCAATTTATCTTGTCTGTTTTTCACTCAAGTTACAGATTTGGAAGTACTATACTTCCTGTAGAGATTTAGATTAAAATGGCATGAAAGTCCTGTAAATAAATAGATTTTCAAAATTTAAAAAAATACATAAATACATGTAAATTACATTAAAGGCAGATGATTAGCTTCTAGAAACTGAAATTATATGTGTTTTCTGTGGTTCCTCTTGCATTTAAATCATTAGTATACTTCTATAACTTGAAAAGTGCAAAGTAAGGAAATTTGATAGCATTTGACTTGATTTCAGAAAAAAAAATAATGTGTAATATGTATTGTAGTAGACATTAATGGTGAATTGTTCTGGGAATATTTTAATGACATAATGTACATGTTTCTCAATTATGACAGGGGGAATATATCTACCTAAACCCATTAACAGGATTTTAAATGGAGAACAACCAGACAGCAGTAGTAGAGTTTATTCTCCTAGGCTTCTCTCAGGATCCTAGAGTTCAGTCCGTGCTTTTCCTCCTTTTCTTTTCCATCTATAGCACAACTTGGCTTGGAAATCTCACAATCATAATCACGGTGTTCCTCACACCTGTTCTACATACACCCATGTATTTCCTGCTTGCTAACTTGGCTGTCGTAGATATCAGTGAATCATCTGTCACATCACTCAAAATGTTGTGGAACCTCTTCTCCCACACACAAACCATCTCCTACAATGGGTGCATTACACAGATTTTCTTTTTTCATTTAACAGGGGGCACATTGGCCTTCTTGCTTGTTGCAATGGCCATGGACAGATATATTGCTATTTATAAGCCACTGCAATATTTAATTATCATGAAGAAAGGAATTTGCATAGGATTGGTAGTAGGAGCATGGCTGGGTGGCTTTGCTCACTCCATTATCCAAATTGGAATTCTCCTTCAGCTCCCCTTCTGCAAATCCAACATTTTGGACAATTTCTACTGTGATGTCCCTCAGCTCATCAAGCTGGCATGTGCTGATACTTACACAACTGAGCTTCTGATGGTTTGCAATAGTGGGTTTCTCCTGACATTGATTTTTTTTACTTTGCTTGTATCATATACTGCCATATTAGTGAAGATTCGAAGGCACATCACTGAAGGAAAGCACAAGGCCCTTTCCACCTGTGCTGCCCAAGTCACAGTTATGAGTTTAATTTTTGTTCCAGGGATGGTCATTTATGACCGTCCTTTCAAGGTATTTCCAGCAGACAAGATTGCTTCAGTCCTCTATACTCTTTTGACACCAATGCTGAATTCTATGATCTTCACTCTTCGGAATAAGGAGATGAAACTCACCATTAAGAAGCTCATGAGAAAATGCTGTCTTTCTAGAACGACCGAAGCACCACATTCTATTTGAGAGAGACATGCAGGATAATTGAAACATCAGGCCCCCACTTTGTGGCAGAGCTCTTTAAATTAGAACATATAAGGAGAAGAATGTGAACACTTGCTGACCACATTTTGCTTTATTTCTGGAAAAATGACTAACTTATTCTGAGTTATTCCAGAACGCAGAACACAAATATGCTTTGCTTCAGGAGGATATAGCCCTGAGCAAGACACATATATTGGCTGTGTTCTTTTTTTCCCCCTGTAAGATATTGTTGTTCTTTGTGTTCTTTGTATCTATTTTCAAACTTTATTGATAAAATGTATTGCTCGTCATTATTTTAAATGGTTTTGTCACCATTCTGTCATCAATTTTGCAAGTGTTTGATATGTTTTATGACTATCCATTGTATACTGTATAGTATAAACTGATGGAAGAAAACTAAGTACTTGTGCTTATTTTAACCATTTTATTAGCTACAGGCTACAAGTTTTGTGCTTTGGTCCTGGAATTTAAAACCACTTCCTCTGACCACTTCTAAATGATTTTCAAACTCCTAGTAATTCTTTGCAAGTAGAATTTGACTGTCTGTCCTACCTCTTTTCAGTCCCCTGAACAACAGAATCAGTCCTTTAGTATGGATATCATTGATATCCATCAAGACTACAGTTGGGTTGACTAATGACACTATGACAGCCTTGAAATCTGTAGAATCAAGGAGACCATAGTAGTCCACTTCATAAAGACAGTCTGACATTCTTACACACAATGGTGATGAAGTCACAATAACAATTTTGGTTGAGGATGATAACATTCAATAATATATATATATATAAATTTCTCTCCCCATGAAAGTATTCTACTTAATCAAGCATCAAAGCCTTTTTTATTTCTCCTCCTCCCCCATCCAGTTCAGTTTCTATTGTGTTGCCATTTATAGCATGGCATAGGTCTAGAAAGTTAAATCACAACTGGTGATTAGTGAAGTGTATTTTTAATCAGAACAAGGAGTTATGTCTGTCCATATTGTCTCAGGTCAACGTATCGATAGAAAATTATCAGAAACTACCCTTGCTTTGCCCAAGTTGCAGTATATTCCATCTATATATAATATTCAAGGAGAATTGCCCTTTTATGTTGTTAGGAAAATATTTATTAGCAGCAGCTATAGGTAGACCTTAAATAGCTATTTCCAGTAACTATTAGTTTTCTGCTTGCTCACAGTTTCCCTTAGCTATGGACCCTGAACTCACAAATAAGTTATGGTTTTAAGAAATATCAGGAGAAGGCAAATAAAACCACAGCACATATTGAATGACAAACCGCATTTAGAAAACACCTTATCCATAATATAAAACATTTTCTCAGATAAGGCAAATGGATAACTCTTGGATAACTGAATTAGTAAGATAAATCAAGGAAATAAAAGTAAGCCTCCCCCCAAAAAAAAGGGGGGGGAAGAAGGGGTTTAGATTTATAGAGAAACAAGTAAACTAATGAATGAAGATTCAATAACTGATATATCAAAACAGAGTCGGGGGGGGGGGGGCAGAGAAGCAAGGAGATAAAGACAGGTTAAAATGTTTGGACAAAGACCATAAAGCACTCAATGGTTCTGAGACTACACTGAGGAGTGATATTGGTACCAAGTATTACTGTTACCCTTGAATAGTTATGAGACTATTAATAGTCTAATAATTGCCGGGAAACATACATACATACATACATACATACATATATATATATATATATATATGCTAAAGATAGCCTGAAGTGGAAAGGAGAGACGCCATTCCAACTTGACTAGGGCCCAGGAGTCTCTCCTTTCCACTTCAGGCTATCTTTAGAAAAAAAATATGTCCAGTATCAAAATTCAGGCAAGTCCTAAGCAGATACAAGACACCACTGGTCAGCTGAAGAGAAGGAGGAGGAAGAGGAAGAGGGGGAGGGGGAGGGGGAGGGGGAGGGGGAGGAGGCGGCTTCACCAGAACTCTCCTGAGGGTTGTGAGGGGAGGACAAATGGCACAAGCCTACAGTATATTATGTGTGGGAAGGAAGGAAGGAAGGAAGGAAGGAAGGAAGGAAGGAAGGAAGGAAGGAAGGAAGGAAGGAAGGGAGAGAGGGAGGGAGGGAGGGAGGGAGGAAAGAAGGAAGGAAGGAAGGAAGGAAGGAAGGAAGGAAGGAAGGAAGGAAGGAAGGAAGGAAGGAAGGAAGGAAGGAAGGAAGATTTCTAACATTCTCTGCCAGGTTCCCACAAGCAAAGTCAACAGGGAAGCTGGCCGCAAGTCACAAGTCTCTCACACTCCCATTGCTTTTTTGCCCTTGGTCACTCTCTGGTTAGGTAACTTAGTGCAAGACTAAAATAATGACTTTGAAACAGTGATTCAGTGGGTCACAGGTTGTCTAATAACTATATAAAATAGGGATAATAACATTAAGAATAACTCATCTCGTTTTCCATTGTACCTGAAACAAACTGCTGATAATGGGTTCTATATTGTGGTGAAGTGTCAAACAATGCATCCCCTCAAGTCTTCTTCACAAAGTAATGGAGAAGAGAGAGGTTATTTTTCAAATGGGGCCAAATTTGATTTGACTGTGAGGCAACATTCTTCTTAGAATCTACAACATCTGCAAAAGCCAAGAGAGGTCAACAAAAAGAGATAAGAGGTCAACAGAAGGAGGGAAGACATAATAAAACAAATCACTTTGCCACTACCATCCCAGATGCTTTACCAAAGTCAATCTAAGCTGCCTTTTCCAAGCATCGCTGTTTTTACATTCACCCCATATATTATTATAATAGGAAATCTCAACCAAGCTATAAAATCTCATCCTATATTTAGATTACATTTTTGATCCTCTTTGAAAAAAACTTCAGCATTAACCTCCTAATAGCATTTTTCATCTCGTTATTTCTTAATGTATAAATGATGGGATTCAGCATTGGGGACACAAGTGTGTAGAGCAAGGAGACAATCATATCTATTCTACTTTTCTTAAAAGGGCGAGCGTAAATGAAAATACATGGGATGAAATGTAGGCTGACTACTGTGACCTGAGCTGCACATGTTGAAAGAGCTTTGTGTTGCCCTTCTGAGACATGATTTCGTATCTTGAACAAGATGACACTATATGAAATGAGTAAAGCAATGAATGCTAACGTAGTTAATAAGCCATTGTTGAAAACCATCAGTAGCTCAACCTGGTAGATGTCTGTACAGGCCAATTTGACCACCTGTGGAACATCACAATAGAAATTGTCTAATAAGTTGGGACCGCAGAATGGTAACTGTAGTATCAATATCACTTGGATTATGGAGTGAACAAAACCAAAGAGTGAAGCAGCCATAATGAGTTCTAAGAATGTATTCCTGTTCATGATGACTATATATTGCAAAGGCTTGCTTATGGCTAGGAATCGATCAGCTGCCATCGCTACTAGGAAAAAAGTTACCATCCCTCCAATGAAGTGGAAAAAGAATATCTGTGTCAAGCACCCAGAGAAAGAGATGGTGTTTTGCTTGGAGAAAAGCACTTGAAGCAATTTAGGAGCAGTTACGGAAGATTCACTAATGTCCAGAAAAGCCAGCGTGGCTAACAAGAAATACATGGGCACATGAAGATGATGGTCTGAGATTACTGTTATTATAATTAGTAGATTCCCCAAACAAGCAGTCATGTAAACTAGTGGCAAGACAATAAGGAAAAAGTATTTAAAGTTTGGATTAGGGGAGAAACCTACAAATCCCACAAACACAAATTCTGTAACTCGAGCTGTGTTGTTTTCCACCTCCATTCAATGGTCTTGCAACAAATACCTGGTGAAGAGAAGCATTAGAAATTAAATGTTTGGTTGATTATCATTGTCTGCATATGATTATATGGTTATATAAGTTTTATTTTAATTAGTAGATTTTTCCTGGCTGAGTTTTGAAGAAGAAATGTCTAATTGGGAAGATCGCTTTTTAATTCTCATTGTAAGATTGTGTGATCAACATCTAACGGTCCTCAATTTATTCAGTTAAACACAGATTCCCCACAATAAATACATTATTGTTTACAATACCTGCAGTGTATAGTAGGTAACTGATCATAATCCTCTACCATACACATGACATTCAGGGATTCATAACATTTTGCATGATTATTGTTTACATTTGACTAGATATCTAGTATTATATTGCTCATTCACAATCATAATGTTATTTCTTCAAGGCATAAAACCTTTTCTGACTAGGTTATTTTCTCATATCTGATTCTATGACATCTGAACTTAAAACATGTGATAGAGGTATTATTCCAATTTTTAACTATCGTTTTGTGATGAAGGTTTAAATACATTCTTTAATTCATCTTTTTGAAGGAGAATTGTTTATTCAGGAAATGTAAAAGTAAATGGAAGAGTTTTCATTTCAACAGAAACTTAGTTATATTTCTGTAAGGAAAATCATCAAAGCACTAAGCAAGGACAAATTATTTTATTTTTTAAAAATTGGTAAAATTAGGGGAGAAGGATAAAAATATTTTAAAAATATTAGCTCTTTATGCATCTTATCTATCTCCTGACCAACTTTTTATTTGTGTTAAGTATGACTGAACAAATATTATCATTCCAAATTAGAATTTTTATTACATAGCAGGAATGATGTTGAAAATGGGGCATTTGAACATATTCAGACTGGGTTATGTCCATCAAAAATAATAAATAATAATATTAAAAAAAAACAAACAACACCTCTCAGTCATTGAAAATACACAGCATGAGCAATTAATTCAGCAACCAAAAACCTGTCAGTAAAAGAGAGTCCACAAAGTGTACTTTACTCAGAATAAATTTAGTCTGTATTAAAGTCTAACTGGATTGTTCATCCCCAGAATGTATTATTCTTTAGTAGAGTATTACATTTGTATGTAAATGTTTCACTTGTCTACTGACTTTTTTTTTCATGGACTGATCATCAGATAAAATAATAGGATTTAAAACTGATTTAACTCGTGTCTCTTGCCATATCATGCTGCCATTTTAGTGGCATTCACCCTTTTCATCAGATTTTAAGTATTGGTGATGCATCGGAAACAGTTCAGCTAAAAAAGCAATGAATCCTTTTCATTTCAGTTGGAGAAATGAATGCAGGATCCAGGATTGCAGGCTGCCTCGCTCAAACTGTATTCTGCCTGCTATGTCTGAGGCAGAATGAGGCAATTAAGTTCATGCAGAACAAATACTTTCTAAAAAGTGTGTTGCAGGTACCTGGTGAAGGACCAAGGTTGAATTTCATGCAGTATTTCATCAACTGAAAGCAGACACGTCCTTGTTGCGATCACACAAAATAACAACACTTTTCTGTGAGGAAACACTGCCCATCAAGAGCTTCTTATTTAGTCTCAGGATCTCTAGTCTGAGAGGCTTTCAACAGGAGACCATCATACTCTCTTGGGTCTCATAGCAAGTAATAGTGCTTCTGCTTTGGCACTTCAGGAAAAAAAAAACATGAAATAGAAAAAAGATGATAAAATGCTAGTTACTTGTTTTTGCTCTCTCTCTTTCACTCTCCCCCCGCCCCCCGCCAACCAAACTGCATATTCTAAGAATAGCTCTCAAAGCATGTAACTCTGAAAAATGTGGTAACAGTTGCTCCCTGAGAAGCTTGTTGCTAGAAAGAAGCCTTAGAAAACCTTTGTGCTTATTAAGGTTTTTGACAGACTGATGTTGGGGGTCAACAGAGTAGTATCAAGCCCTCAGTTTTTTAATATCTATCTGAAACTTTACTGGAGATCATTTGGAGCTTCAGAGGGGGGTGATGTCTATATGCTGTGATGCTCAGCTCTGTTGTTCCCTACCATGTAACTCCAAGGTGGCAATGAATGGCTTGGATATTGATAATGGACTGGATGAAGGGAGAACAAGCAGAAATTAATTTGATATAAGTTGGTGGTACTTTCAGTAAGGAACAAATTGGATTCAGACTTGAGGTGAAGCCTGGTTTTTGAGTGAATTCTACTCTAGAAACAAGAGATCAGAACAGAAATTGCAGTTATAAGTGTACAGAAAGTTAAACTGCAAAATATATGAGTTGCTTGCTGACCAGTCCCACGGTGGAGGTATTACATGATGCTTGTTTTCAATGTTCAGCACTAGCTGTACATTTCATATAAGCATAATTTAAAGTGTCGTTGTTGATCTTCACAATATCTGGAGTGCAAAAACCCAGAAAACCAGTAGATGGGATAAAGGAATTAGTATTTTTTATACCTTCTTTTTGCCATCTAGTGATCATCTGAATTTTTGCAATGTAAATCTGGTTGCCCTGCCAAAACAGCTAAAAGTTTGACTATCTGAGGGACTGCCTCTCCCCGTATCCTGTCCGGTTACTTAGATTAAAAAGATTGTGTATACATTTATTAAATAAAAAATAAGTAAATACATAAATGTAGTCTGCTAGAGTACTGAGATTTTTCCCCATTTCTAGCAGTACAACATTGGTTCTTTCCATTATGGGCATTAGGATCAAAAAATTCAACATCTGGGATATCCTAAAACACAGAATTATGCAAGAATTTATGGAAGGGAAATTAATTTAGTGTTCATTACATTTCTAGACACTCAAGTGATTATGGCTGACTTAAAATATAAATCCAGTTTAAAAAAAAAAAATCAATTGAGAGAGTAAGAACTATATCTCTCCCTCACCCATGGAGGTAAAAACAGAAAAAAAGGACCCCCAAATAACTTAATCCAAGGCCTGGGGAAAAAATGTTTTTAATTCTGCTTTAAAGATTGGTAAGGTAGGGACCAAGTGGATCTCTGAGGATGCTATTCAGAGTGCAGGTGCCATGACAGAGAGTGGCTACTTTCTCAGTACCATTACATGTTTAATTGATGGGATCAGGAATAAGCCAATTGTGCCAGAACTTACAGGGCAGGCAAAAGCAATGGGAGACAGAAAGGTTTTCCAATAAATAGGCCCTATATCATGTAGGGCTGCAAAGATGACAAACAGCACCTTGAATTACATCTGGAAGACAACTTATAATCAGTGGAGTTCATGGAACATGAGTGTTACATAGGCATGGCAAAGCCCACCTCTGACTGCTTATGGTGCTATATTCTGTAATAGTTACAGCTTCTGAATGACCAAGGCATGGGTGACCATAAGAAGGGTCTTCTAGTCCAGAAACAAAATGCTACTGAACACAAGATGAGCCTTTGTGAAGGCATTCCTGGCCACAGCTACCTTCTGCTGTTCACACAGGAGCTGTGAGTCCAGGACGACACCCAGATTGCACACTGGACCCAAACTGTGTAGTGTAATATTGTTTGGGGTCAGAGTTGGAAGATCTCTACTTCCAGGAGACTCAAACACCCATTGCCACTCAAGCTTGGTAGGGTTGAAACTGAAACCATTCTTTCCCTTCCACTCTCACAACTTCCTTGCACTGGGATGTAACTTTAACAGAATTGCTTTTTTGGCCAGTGAATGAGATGTGTAACTGCATAATATCAGCATACTGATGATACCTGAGCTTGAACTGATAGATGACCTGAGATAGTAAACTCATGTAGATGCTAAATAGGATGGGTGAAAATTTTGAGACCTGAGGCACTTCAAAATCTATATCAGGGACATCAGGCTTGATCTCTCTCCTCCTATCAACACTGACTACAACTGGGCACTGAGAAAGGAGAACTATGTAACATTATGCCTCCCACTCTTACTCCTCGCATTTGGTTCAGAAGGATACCATGATTGGTAGTTTCAAAAGCTGTTCAGAGACTAAAAACAAAACAAAACAATTACTCCCCTATCCCAGTTTGTCATAGGTCACACAAATATGTGATTACTCCCCTATCCCAGTTTGTCATAGGTCACACAAATATGTGATGTGCTATGTCTGTATTATTCCCCAGCTTTATCATATTATTATTGTTATTGTTGTTGCTCTTTTTGTTGTTGTTATTAATGTTATTAAAATGTATATGCATCCTGAGTCCCAGTGAGTCCGGGCAATTTATAAATTATTTAAAGCATTAAAACAAGACATTAAAGATGACAAGGAGTTTTTATAGGAGTTTTTTTTTCTTTTTCTGTGAAATATGTGATAAGTGACTGGTGCTAAAACAAAGTTACTGAAGTTCATGAGAAAGATCTCAGTTATTACAGGGGGAATATATCTACCTAAACCCATTAACAGGATTTTAAATGCAGAAGAACAAGACAGCAGTAGTAGAGTTTATTCTCCTAGGTTTCTCTCAGGATCCTAGAGTTCAGTCTCCTCTTTTCCTCCTTTTCTTTGCCATCTATAGCACAACTTGGCTTGGAAATCTCACCATCATAATCACGGTGTTCCTCATACCTGTTCTACATACCCCCATGTATTTCCTGCTTGCTAACTTGGCTGTCGTAGATATAAGTGAATTATCTGTCACATCACTCAAAACATTGTGGGACCTCTTCTCCCACACTCAAACCATCTCCTACAATGGGTGCTTTACAAAGATTTTCTTCTTTCATTTAACAGGGGGCACACTGGCCTTCTTGCTTGTTGCCATGGCCGTGGACAGATATATTGCTATTTAAAGCCACTGCAATATTTAATTATCATGAAGAAAGAAATTTGCATTGGATTGGTAGTAGGAGCATGGCTGGGTGGCTTTGCTCACTCCATTATCCAAATTGGAATTCTCCTTCAGCTCCCCTTCTGCAAATCCAGCATTTTGGACAATTTCTACTGTGACATCCCTCAGCTCATCAAGCTGGCATGTGCTGATACTTAAACAACCAAGCTTCTGATGGTTTGTAATAGTGGGCTTGTCCTGACATTGATCTTCTTTACTTTGCTGGTGTCGTATACTGCCATCTTAGTAAAGATTCGGAGGCACATCAATGAAGGGAAGCACAAGGCCCTTTCCACCTGTGCTGCCCAAGTCACAGTTATGAGTTTAATTTTTGTTCCAGGGATGGTCATTTATGACCGCCCTTTCAAGGTATTTCCAGCAGACAAGATTGCTTCAGTCCTCTATACTCTTTTGACAACAATGCTGAATTCCATGATCCTCACTCTTTGGAATAAGGAGATGAAACTCACCATTAAGAAGCTCATGAGAAAATGCTGTCTTTCTAAAACAACCAAAGCACCACATTCTATTTGAGAGAGACATGCAGGATAATTGAAACGTTAGGCCCCGACTTTGTGGCAGAGCTCTTTAAATTACAACATATAAGGAGAAGAATGTGAATACTTCCTGACCATATTTTGCTTTATTTCTGGAAAAAATGACTAACATATTCTGAGTTATTCCAGAACTCAGAACACACGTATACTTTGCTTCAAGAGGATATAGCCCTGAGCAAGACACATATATTGGCTGTGTTCTTCCCCCACCCCCCCCAGTAAGATATTGTTGTTCTTTGTTTTCTGTGTATCTATTTTCAAACTTTATTGATAAAATGTATTGCTCATCATTTTTTTTAATGGTTTTGTCACCATTCTGTCATCAATTTTGCAAGTGTTTGATATGTTTTATGACTATCCATTGTATACTGTATAGTATAAACTGATGGAAGAAAACTAAGCACTTGTGCTTATTTTAACCATTTTATTAGCTACAGGCTACAAGTTTTGTGCTTTGGTCCTGGAATTTAAAATCACTTGCTCTGACCACTTCTAAATGATTTTCAAACTCCTAGTAATTCTTTGCAAGTAGAATTTGACTGTCTGTCCTACCTCTTTTCAGTCCCCTGCACAACAGAATCAGTCCTCTAGTATGGATATCAGTGATATCCATCAAGACTGCAGTTGGGTTGACTAATGACACCATGACAGCCTTGAAATCTCTAGAATCAAGGAGACCATAGCAGTCCACTTCATAAAGACAGTCTGACATTCTTACACACAGTGGTGGTGAAGTCACAATAACAATTTTGGTTGAGGATGATAACATTCAATAATATATATATATATATATATATATATATATATATATATATATATTAATTTCTCTCCCCATGAAAGTATTCTACCTAATCAAGCATCAAAGCCTTTTTTATTTCTCCTCCTCCCCCATCCAGTTCAGTTTCTATTGTGTTGCCATTTATAGCATGGCATAGGTCCAGAAAGTTAAATCACAACTGTTGATCAGTGAAGTTTTTTTTTAATCAGAACAGGGAGTTATGTCTGTCCATATTGTCTCAGGTCAACTTATCGATAGAGAATTATCAAAAACTACCCTTGCTTTGCCCAAGTTGCAGTATATTCCATCTATATATAATATTCAAGGAGAATAGCCCTTTTATGTTTATAGGAAAATATTTATTAGCAGCAGCTATAGGTAGACCTTAAATAGCTATTTCCAGTAACTATTAGTTTTCTGCTTGCTCACAGTTTCCCTCATTTGTGAACTCACAAATAAGTTATGATTTTCAGAAGTATCAGGAGAAGGCAAACAAAACGACAGTATATATTGAATGACAAACCGCATTTAGAAAACACCTTATCCAGTATATAAAACATTTTCTCCAATAAGGGAAATGGATAACTCTTGGGTAACTGAATTAGTAAGATAAATCAAGGAAATAAAAGTAAGCCTTACCAAAAAAAAAAAGGGGGGGGGGAAGAGGGGGTTTAGATTTATAGAGAAACAAGTAAACTAATGAATAAAGATTCAATAACTGATATATCAAAAGAGAGTCGGCGGGGGGGGGGGGCAGAGAAGCAAGGAGATAAAGACAGGTAAAAATGTTTGGACAAAGACCATAAAGCACTCAATGGTTCTGAGACTGAGGAGCGATATTCATACCAAGTATTACTGTTACCCTTGAACAGTTGTGAGAGTAGTAGTGTGTCAAACTTTGTACATTTTCCCAGTCCAAACTTATCCACATAGGTAACATGTGCCCCCAGGATTGCATAGGAGCCCCAAACAATTTCTGAGCCCCTTGTAATTTAGACATGGGAAACTGTAGTGCAAAAGTGAAAGGAAGTTAGTATAGGAAGGAAGGAAGGACCACAATCTCCCTTCCCTGACACTGTCAATGTGTGCAATCTTGCCCTACCATCTCTATCTTCATCTCCTACATAACCTTCAGTCCTTCTTCAACTCATTAAATTCAATATCCAGTTTGTTGCCCAACCCTACTTTACTGTTTGGGAGAATCAATTTCAGAGGTAAAAAATTCAGGTTTCTAGTGATAGCAAAAGTAATAACTAATAATTGCCAGGAAACATATATCTATATACATATACATATACATATACATATACATATACATATACATATATATATATATATATATTCTAAAGATAGCCTGAAGTGGAAAGGAGAGACTCCATTCCAACTTGACTAGGGCACAGGAGTCTCTCCTTTCCACTTCAGGCTATCTTTAGAAAAAAATATGTCCAGTATCAAAATTCAGGCAAGTCCTAAGCAGATACAAGATGACACTGGTCAGCTGAAGAGGAGGAGGAGGAAGAGGAAGAGGGGGAGGGGGAGGGGGAGGGGGAGGAGGCGGCTTCACCAGAACTCTCCTGAGGGTTGTGAGGGGAGGACAAATGGCACAAGCCTACAGTATATTATGTGTGGGAAGGAAGGAAGGAAGGGAGGGAGGGAGGGAGGGAGGGAGGGAGGGAGGAAGGAAGGAAGGAAGGAAGGAAGGAAGGAAGGAAGGAAGGAAGGAAGGAAGGAAGGAAGGAAGGAAGGAAGATTTCTAACATTCTCTGCCAGGTTCCCACAAGCAAAGTGAACAGGGAAGCCGGCCGCAAGTCACAAGTCTCTCACACTCCCATTGCTTTTTTGCCCTTGGTCATTCTCTGGTTAGGTAACTTAGTCCAAGACGAAAATAATGACTTTGAAACAGTGATTCAGTGGGTCACAGGTTGTCTAATAACTATATAAAATAGGGATAATAACATTAAGAATAACTCATCTCGTTTTCCATTGTACCTGAAACAAACTGCTGATAATGGGTTCTATATTGTGGTGAAGTGTCAAACAATGCATCCCCTCAAGTCTTCTTCACAAAGTAATGGAGAAGAGAGAGGTTATTTTTCAAATGGGGCCAAATTTGATTTGACTGTGAGGCAACATTCTTTTTAGAATCTACAACATCTGCAAAAGCCAAGAGAGGTCAACAAAAAGAGATAAGAGGTCAACAGAAGGAGGGAAGACATAATAAAACAAATCACTTTGCCACTACCATCCCAGATGCTTTACCAAAGTCAATCTAAGCTGCCTTTTCCAAGCACAGCTGTTTTTACATGCACCCAATATGTTATTATAATAGGAAATCTCAACCAAGCTATAAAATCTCATCCTATATTTAGATTACATTTTTGATCCTCTTTGAAAAAAACTTCAGCATTAACCTCCTAATAGCATTTTTCATCTCGTTATTTCTTAATGTATAAATGATGGGATTCAGCATTGGGGACACAAGTGTGTAGAGCAAGGAGACAATCATATCTATTCTACTTTTCTTAAAAGGGCGAGCGTAAATGAAAATACATGGGATGAAATGTAGGCTGACTACTGTGACCTGAGCTGCACATGTTGAAAGAGCTTTGTGTTGCCCTTCTGAGACATGATTTCGTATCTTGAACAAGATGACACTATATGAAATGAGTAAAGCAATGAATGCTAACGTAGTTAATAAGCCATTGTTGAAAACCATCAGTAGCTCAACCTGGTAGATGTCTGTACAGGCCAATTTGACCACCTGTGGAACATCACAATAGAAATTGTCTAATAAGTTGGGACCGCAGAATGGTAACTGTAGTATCAATATCACTTGGATTATGGAGTGAAGAAAACCTAAGAGTGAAGCAGCCATAATGAGTTGTAAGAATGTATTCCTGTTCATGATGACTATATATTGCAAAGGCTTGGTTATGGCTAGGAATCGATCAGCTGCCATCGCTACTAGGAAAAAAATTACCATCCCTCCAATGAAGTGGAAAAAGAATATCTGTGTCAAGCATCCGTAGAAAGAGATGGTGTTTTGCTTGGAGAAAAGCACTTGAAGGAATTTAGGAGCAGTTACGGAAGATTCACTAATGTCCAGAAAAGCCAGCGTGGCTAACAAGAAATACATGGGCACATGGAGATGATGGTCTGAGATTACTGTTATTATAATTAGTACATTCCCCAGACAAGTAGTCATGTAAACTAGTGGCAAGACAATAAGGAAAAAGTATTTAAAGTTTGGATTTTGGGAAAAACCTACAAATCCCACAAACACAAATTCTGTAATTCGAGCTGTGTTGTTTTCCACCTCCATTCAATGGTCTTTCAACAAATATCTGGTGAAGAGAAGTATTAAAAATTAAATGTTTGGTTGATTATCATTGTCTGCATATGATTTTATGGTTATATAAACTTTATTTTAATTAGTAGATTTTTCCTGGCTGACTTTTGAAGAAGAAATGTCTAATTGGGAAGATCGCTTTTTAATTCTCATTGTAAGATTGTGTTCAACATCAACGCTCCTCAATTTATTCAGTTAAACACAGATTCCCCACAATGAATACAGAATTGTTTACAATACCTGCAGTGTATACTTGGTCACTGTATCACATAATAATTGGAATTGATTTGAATCAAATTTTGGATACTGCTTTAGATCATAATGCTCCACCACACACATGACATTCATGGATTCATGACGTTTTGCATGATTATTGTTTACATTTGACTAGATATCTAATATTATATTGCTCATTCACAATCATAATATTACTTTCTTCCAGGCATAAAACCTTTTCTGACTAGGTTATTTTCTCATATCTGATTCTATGACATCTGAATTTAAAACATGTGATAGAGGTATTATTCCAATTTTTAACTATGGTTTTGTGATGCAGGTTTAAATACATTCTTTAATTCATCTTTTTGATGGAGAATTGGTTATTCAGTAAATGTAAAAGTAAATGGAAGAGTTTTTATTTCAACAGAAACTTAGTTATATTTCTGTAAGGAAAATCATCAAAGCACTAATCAAGGACAAATTATTTTATTTTTTAAAAAAATAGTAAAATTAGGGGAGAGGGATAAAAGTATTTTAAAAACAGTAGCTCTTTATGCATCTTATTACCAATAGAACTTTTTATTTGTGTTGACTATGACTGAACAAATATTATCATTCCAAATCAGAATGCTTATTACATAGCAGGAATGATGTTGGAAATGGGGCATTTGAACTTACTCAGACTGGGTTATGTCCATCAAAAATAATAAATAATAATACTAAAAACAAACAAACCAAACCTCTCAGTCATTGAAAATACACAGCATGAGCAATTAATTCAGCAACCAAAAATCTGTCAGTAAAAGAGAGTCCACAAAGTGTACTTTACTCAGAATAAATTTAGTCTGTATTAAAGTCTAACTGGATTGTTCATCCCCAGAATGTATTATTCTTTAGTAGAGTATTACATTTGTATGTAAATGTTTCCTTTGTCTACTGACTTTTTTTTTTATGGACTGATCATCAAATAAAATAATAGGATTTAAAACTGATTTAACTCGTGTCTCTTGTCATATCATGCTGCCGTTTTAGTGGCATTCACACTTTTCATCAGATTTTAAGTATTGGTGATGCATCGGAAACAGTTCAGCTAAAAAAGCAATGAATCCTTTTCATTTCAGTTGGAGAAATGAATGCAGGATCCAGGATTGCAGGCTGCCTTGCTCAAACTGTATTCTGCCTGCTATGTCTGAGGCAGAATGAGGCCATTAAGTTCATGCAGAACAAATACTTTCTAAAAAGTGTGTTGCAGGTACCTGGTGAAGGACCAAGGTTGAATTTCATGCAGTATTTCATCAACTGAAAGCAGACACGTCCTTGTTGCGATCACACAAAATAACAACACTTTTCTATGAGGAAACACTGCCCATCAAGAGTTTCTTATTTAGTCTCTGGATCTCTAGTCTGAGAGGCTTTCAACAGGAGACCATCATACTCTCTTGGGTCTCGTAGCAAGTAATAGTGCTTCTGCTTTGGCACTTCAGGAAAAAAAAAACATGAAATAGAAAAAAAAATGATAAAATGCTAGTTAGTTGTTTTTGCTCTCTCTCTCTCACTCTCCCCCCCCCAACCCAACTGCATATTCTAAGAATAGCTCTCAAAACGTGTAACTTTGAAAAATGTGGTAACAGTTGCTCCCTGAGAAGCTTGTTGCTAGAAAGAAGCCTTAGAAAACCTTTGTGCTTATTAAGATTTTTGACAGACTGATGTTGAGGGTCAACAGAGTAGTATCAAGCCCTCAGTTTTTTAATATCTATCTGAAACTTTGCTGGAGGTCATTTGGAGCTTCAGAGGGGGATGATGTCTATATGCTGTGATGCTCAGCTCTGTTGTTCCCTACCATGTAACTCCAAGGTGGCAATGAATGGCTTGAATATTGATAATGGACTCGATGAAGGGAGAACAAGCAGAAATTAATTTGATATAAGTTGGTGGCCCTTTCAGTAAGGAACAAACTGGATTCAGACTTGAGGTGAAGCCTGGTTTTTGAGTGAATTCTACTCTAGAAACAAGAGATCAGAACAGAAATTTCAATTATGCAAATTTCAAAATTGCAAAGCTGACAAACAGCACCTTCAATTACATCTGGAAGACAACTTGTAATCAGTGGAATTCATGGAACGTGAGTGTTACATAGGCATGGTAAAGCCCACCTCTGACTCCTTGTGGTGCTATATTCTGTAACAGTTACAGCTTCTGAATGGTTTTTAAGGAAGCCCCATGGAGATTTCATTGCAATACTCCACCATAAGTGACGAAGGCATGGGTGACCATAAGAAGGGTCTTCTAGTCCAGAAAAAAATGCTACTGCACACAAGATGAGCCTTTATGAAGGCATTCCTGGCCACAGCTACCTTCCGCTGTTCACACAGGAGCTGTGAGTCCAGGACGACACCCAGGTTGCACACTGGACCCAAACTGTGTAGTGTAATATTGTTTGGGGTCAGAGTTGGAAGATCTCTACTTCCAGCACCCACTGACACTGAGACTTGGTAGGGTTGAAACTGAAATCATTCTTTCCCATCCACTCTCACAACTTCCTTGCACTGGGATGTAACTTTAACTGAATTGCTTTTTTGGCCAGTGAATGAGATGTGTAACTGCATAATATCAGCATACTGATGATACCTGAGCTTGAACTGATAGATGACCTGAGATAGTAAGCTCATGTAGATGCTAAATAGGAGGGGTGAAAATGTTGAGACCTGAGGCACTTCAAAATTTATATCAGGGACATCAGGCTTGATCTCTCTCCTCCTACCAACACTGACTACAACTGGGCACTGAGAAAGGAGAACTATGTAACATTATGCCTCCCACTCTTACTCCTCGCATTTGGTCCAGAAAGATACCATGACTGGTAGTTTCAAAAGTTGCTCAGAGATTAAAAACAAAATACAACAAGGAGTTATTACTCCCCCATCTCAGCTTTGTCATAGGCCACACAAATATGTGATGTGCTAGCTCTGTATTATTCCCCTGCTTTATGTTATTATTATTGTTGTTGTTGTTGTTATTAAAATGAATATCCATCCTGAGTCCCAGTGACTCTGGGCAATTTATGAATTATTTAAAACATTGAAACAAGATATTAAAAATGTCAAGAGTTATAGGAGTTATTTTTTATGTGAAATATGTAGTAAGTAATGGTAGGATTGGTGCCAAAACAGTTACTGAAGATCATGAGAGAGGTATCTTAGGAAATTCAGGTGCCTGGGATAGAACTATGAAATTTATAATATTAAACCACATGCTCAGCTATGGAGTTATGGTCTCCCAAAAGGAATAACATTGGTCAAAATGAATATATTTTTGTTCCCTCAAACTATCTTAAATGAATGGCCTGAAGAAGGAGCTACAAATTTCATGCAGGTTTCTCTTTAAGTGATTTTTGAGGCATTTCTCACAATGTAATATAACTGACTTGATCATAGGAGAAATTCAGTAAACATTCACATGCAATAGCAGCCCAAGGTGCACCAGAAACTCATCAGAAGGTTGGGATTTTATGGGAGGGGTAGTGCAAAATCTTTTATTATTCTGCCTTTCAAAAGTATTTGCACTGGGCAGTAACTTGATCCTGAACTCTTAAAGCCAATGATTCCATATTCTATTTCTTTGCTATTGTGTGCATTTCAAGGTCTTGATTTGGCTTGGTGTGAATATTTGCAGAGCTGGCCTAATTTATTCTCGGGAGAATCATTCAGTTAAGGACTTTTCCCATATATATTTTAGCTAGTAGATATGAATTCAATGTGTATCATTAAAAAATAATTAAGAGTATAGTCACATTAGGTTAGCAGTTTTGCAATTATTCTAATAAATATTTCACAACTTTCCAAGGCATTCCAAAATCTCTCTGTTACACGCAGACATGCACATGCACACATAAACATTTCTATTTCTATCTGTTCTGTTTATAGTGGAAAAATACAGAGAAGTACAACAAAAGAAGTTTGAAAAACAGTAACTTATGCTGTGACTAAGTTATTTGAGACTGATGTTTGCATCTCTCCTTCCAATTTCTGCAACTCTCATAAAGGAGAACACACAGATGAAGAATGTAATATTATCATATTAACATCAATGACAATGTGAGTTCATCATTATTTTAACTAACTTTTTATTACATGAAGTTTTTGTGAAATATTATGTCAGTCACTTGAGGGAAGGAGAAAATATTTCCTTTTTTTTTTTTTTCCTGATTTTTCCCCCTTTTCCTTTACATTACCTGTTGGATCAGTTGATGCTAAATTGATCTTCTGTTAAGTTTTTAGTTATTATTCTTTTAGTTTTTAGATATAATTTAACAATTTCACTATTGAGTATGGAAAAAATTAGGACCGTGGATTTATATTATTTTCATGAACACCTTGGTAAATACTGACCTTCAAATTTTACAAATAAGAAATTTAACATAGCACAATTTTAAAAAATTATGAATTCCTCTATAATGTTTAATAAATACATCATGAAACATTATATCTTCCTTGAGAACCTTATAACGTTTCTGAACATCCAGGGAATATATACTGAAGCTGTATTTAAGGTATATTTCATCATAGAAAAGCAGAATAACTAGTTGATATATGCTGAAATTTGTAAGATTTAGATTTGGACTATTGCAAAAATGTCAGCTTAACAAAGTGCAATAAATATATCTCTGTTTGTGCACGATGTGTGTAAAAGAAAAAGAGAGAGAGAGATTTTGGTGATATTGTCAATTTTCAAAAATTTATTTTGTGACTCAGTTTCTTTTAATTTAAACTTCCCCACACAATGACACTATACCACAGACCAGGAAAGCACTTTTAGCCTAGTGTACTAAGTTAATCCAGCTAATGATTTATTACTTTATAGTTCAGTTAATTATGTAAATCAGATAATTGGGTTTATTAACAAAACTGTTATTATTTTAGCAATGGATAAGTCTATTTAGTAGGGAGAGCAATTACATGTTTCTCACAAAATTCTCAGTAATTTGGAATGTTTAATCAAAAGTGTCAGGTTTGAATCTGAATATAAGATAATGCGAAATGCATATATCAATGTCAACATATCATCAAATGCTAGATATATATGTGAAAAAGCATACAATTATTTATGTTAAGTTTTCTGCTGATTTCTATACAATACTAATGTATATTGTGGATTTAACAAAATAAATAAAGGACCCAAATTTGTATACATTTTTGTACACATTTTTCATGCACAATTTTGTATACACATTTGTATTATTTTTCCCCCCAACAAGCAGGTTGTTTTCTTAATTTTGAATTTTTGTCACTAATGCCCATGCTTTTCTGCACATTTTCCCCTAATATACAGGTTTTTGTCCAATAGTTTTATCAGCAGGTTTGAGAAATACACTAACAGAAGGATTTATTTATTTATTTATGCATGCATGCATGCATGCCTTCAAATCAGTGTTGACTCCTGATGACTACTTGGACTAGTCCCTGCAGTTTTCTTGGCAAGATTTCAGAAGTGGCTTCCCATTGTCTTCTTCTTACGGCTGAGAGAGAGAGTGACTGGCTGAAGGCTTCATACCTAAGATGGGACTGGAACCCTAGGTTCTAGCCTAGTGCTTTATCCACTACACAAAACTAGCTTTATTTTTATTTGCTAAATAATTTATATTAATTAAATAAATATGGGATATTTATATTTAATCAATATTTCATGTTTATTTGCAAAATATAAATCAATTCACTTCTTAACAAAAGGTGTATCAAACAAAGTTTTCTCTCTTCAATAAGGTTACTAAGACATGAGATTTATTGTTCTGAAACAAGTCTAAAATAAGATGGTGGGTTTTAAGAGAGACCATATTTTCCTTTCTTTAATATTTGCATTAAAAACAGAAATTCAGCTGATGCAACTTTCCTCATTTCCATCAGGCACCCCTAATCAATAAAGACACAGTGCCCATCCAATGGAGACAGAAAAAAGCATGACTTATTTTGGTTGGATGCCTAAGGAAGTCTAATGAAGAAGTTTGTAAAGGTAAATATTAGTTTCTTTAAAGAAATTTAGTCTATGATCCATATATTTCATTGCCCAGCAATATGCATCTCCTGTGGTCCTCTGGCTCATAGTGAATATGTGTGCTTGATGTTATCTAGAACTTTCACAGTTGAAGAATCCATTTGCGGTTGACTCCATCAGCTGACAGTATAATGAAGAACCAGACAACTGTGACAGAATTCATCCTTCTTGGATTTTCTGCAAATAAGAGACTGGAACCTCTATTCTTCTCTTCTGTTTGCATCACCTACACTGTTGCTTTGCTGGGCAACTTTGTAATTATTACTTTGGTGTGGTGTGATCACAGCCTTCATAGTCCAATGTACATCTTTATTGCCAATTTATCTTTTTTAGAGACCCTTTACACCACCACAGTTATTCCCAAAATGCTAGACAACCTCATGAATCAAAGAAAATCCATTACCTCTCAAAATTGCATTCTGCAAGCTTACTTCTACTTCTCAGCAGGTTCCACAGAGTTCTTCCTTTTGGCTGTTATGTCATTTGACCGTTATATTGCTATCTGCAATCCACTGAGGTATACAGCTATCATGAACACACCATTTTGCATCAAACTCTTAGCTGCCTCTTGGATGTGGGGCTACTTTGTTGTGATCCCACCAGCCATCTTGGTAGGCCAGCTACCATTCTGTGGACCTAATGCCATCAACCATTTCTTTTGTGATGTTGATCCCCTACTCAGGTTGGCCTGTTCTGATACAAGAAATATTAAGATAATTAGTTTTGTCAGTTCAGCCTTGCTCCTTTTAGGATCATTACTGGTAACAGGGATCTCCTACATTTTTATCATCGCAACGGTCATTCAGATCCCCTCAGCCAAAGGGCGCCAGAAAGCATTTTCAACGTGTGCTTCACATCTAATTGTGGTGACTCTTTTCTATGGAAGTTCTATTTTCATTTACGTTCAGCCACAAAAAAGCCACTCACTGGACCTCAACAAAGCGGCCAGCATTCTGAATACAGTAATAACCCCACTACTGAACCCATTCATTTATAGCCTGAGAAACAAGAAAGTTAAAGAAGCTTTGGCACATTTTATCAGGAAGAAAATATCTCCACTAATTAACCTTGGAGTTCTAAAAAGGGAGGATGGGTCTTTGCACTGCATGTAATGACAGTGGAAAACAAATGAAAGCCATTGTGGGGGGGGGGGTGCACACAGTAGAGAGTTGGTTTTGAAGATCACCTTCGATGTCCTATTGCATGTAAGGTTGCAATTCTATAAAGTTTATGTAGAAGCAGACTCCATTTAATTCAAAAGTGCTTATTTTTCCATAATTCTTCACTGCCCCAGAGTACAGTTAACTTGCTATTTTTATCTCCAAGGGTGGGGATCCTGCAAGTTTGATGACTATACATGAGAGTTCTGTGATCAGGGGAGCCCAAAGAAAGGGACGGCAAGGAAAGAGTTGAGGTTCTGCTCAAACTTCCTGTCTCAGTTATGCCTTGAGTATGGAAAGCAATTAACATCATTCATGGAGTTGGTATGAAAAATTACTTTTTATATGATTGAAAAGTTATGTTTGAGATAAAATTTTAGAGGCCATTCACACACACACACACACATATACACAGAGTATTTGATTTATACATGCAAATATACATATATGTGTCTGTCTGTCTGTATATACATACATATCCATAATACATACATACGTACATCCTTATACCCAGGTTTCTGCAGAAACTAGAATTTTCATTAAAATGACAAAATGTCTATTGCAATATCACAATAAAAATTCTTCTGTCTTTCCATGTGACACAAATAGAAAAATGGTGACTTTCTATAGCAACATTGCAATGCATATTTTATATTTAACAGATGTGGTAAAATAGCTGAAGACTTCATCCATTTCTTGAGGTCAGACCAGGATCCTGAGAACTTTAGAAAAGCTATTTTGTTGCAACAAAACCTATTAGCAAAAGCCTAGCCTACATCATTGTTTATTGATTTATAATACTCTTCTTCACTGTGATGTTTGTTAATCTTATGTTAAAACGAAATTGGATAACCTGATATTGCATACAGCCTGAACTGAGATAAAGGGTTATATTGAAATATAGGATTCAAGTACTTTGAATTTCATGATGGCCAAAGAAACCAAAGAAAATTTTATGAGGAATTTATTTACTTATTTATTCCATTTGTATGGCTGTCCATCTCAAACAAGTGACCCTGGGCAGCCATCATAAATCATAAAACCAATTAAAAACCAAACTACAATCACAATATTAAAAAAAAAAAATACAGCAGCCAAAAAAATATTATAATTCATAAATGTTAACATAATCAGGAAATGGGGCCCTTCACACACTCAGAACCCCAAGCCTGGGCACATAACCAGGTCTTCAAGGCCTTACAAAAGGCTAACAGGGTCAGGGCCATCCTAATCTCTGGAGGAAGGATGTTCCAGAGGGCAGGTGCTAGGGAAGAAATGCCCACCTCCTGGTCCCCACCAGTTGACATTCCTTGGCTAACAGGACATGGAACATGTCCATCCTGCTGGACCAGATTGGATGGGTAGAAACAACTGGGAGAAGATGGTCCCTCAGGTAACCCGGTCACAAACCATAAAGAGCTTTTAAGGTGACAACCAGCACATTGAATTACTTCTAGAAACACACTGGCAACCAATGCAGTTCAAGGATCCATGGGCGCAGAGAGGCGGCTCAGGCACAATCCAGTCCAAAGCCCTAGCCACTCTCCCATTCCAGGCATCTCCAAGGAGTCAGCCAGACCATGTAGCAGACCTTCCAGAACAACCCCAAGCTCCCCCTTTAACCTTACTGGGTCCATCAATCTTCTGGGGCAGACCAATCCAATACTGTAGGTCCAGCTGCTCTGTGGAGGGAGATGCCACCAGAGAACTTGAGATTCACCAAGGAGTGATCTGATCATTAGAGGGAAGAAACCAATATCTCCCCCAAATCCCAAACACCCTGCTACTGCTCCAACAGAAAAAACAGGTCAAGTGTATGACCACTATTATGCATTGGGCCCTGAATAACTTGGGACAGGGCCATGGCTGTCCTGGTGGCCACGAACTCCTGAGCTACCTCAGAGCACTCCCCCAGAGAAGGGAAGTTGAAGTCCCCAAGATCATAAGCCTGGGGAACTCCATTGCCAACCCAGCCACAGGGTCAAGAAGCTTAGGCAGGGAGGCTGCTATGTAGCAGGGAGGCTTGTACAATAGCAACAGTCCCAATTTATCCCTCTTAGAGCCCAGCTTAACAAATAGGGTCTCACACCCAGCAATCTAAAGAAGCATCACCCCTAGATGCCTCTCAAGTATACTGGATGACCACCACCACTCCACCGCCCCTACCTTGTGGTCTTGGCTGATGACATAACTCGAACCCAACTGGGCACATCTCATAAAGGGGACCCTCCCACACACTTCTGTCCTAGCCAGGTCTCAGTAATATACACCAGGTCAGCCTTCTCATCAACAATCAAATCATGAATAAGAGTGGTCTTATTGCAGACCAACCTGGCATTCAGTAGCAGCAGCTGACAACTCGAGGGCCTTGAAGATCTGCCATCCAGGGCCCAGGAACAAGCTCAAGGGGTTGGAACATGCCACAGGAACAATATACCTGTGGCATGGTCTATGACAGCAGCCCACCCTCCATCTCCCATCATATCTCCCCATAACTGTCACTACTGGGATGTTATAGACTGCCGCTACCCATCCATAGCCTTACTCCCTCCCCTGTCCATAATGGTCCATGCCCAAGGCTATAGCCCCCACCACCCATACATATACATATCCAGCCAGAACCTCCTCCAGGACCATCAACCCAGGGTGCTTCTGCATAGCACTCAGCACCTCAAGATAAACAGGCCAATCCTTTGATTGTGTGGATCACAACAAACTGTGGCAAATTCTTAAAGAGATGGGGATACCAGACCACCTTACCTGTCTCCTGAGAAATCTGTATGCAGGCCAAGAAGCAACAGTTAGAACCGGTCATGGAACAACCGATTGGTTCAAAATAGGGAAAGGAGTACAACAAGGCTGTATACTGTCACCCTGCTTATTTAACCTATATGCAGAGTACATCATGAGAAATGCCAGGCTGGAAGAATCACAAGCCGGAATTAAGATTGCAGGGAGAAACATCAATAACCTCAGATATGCAGATGATACCACCCTAATGGCAGAAAGTGAAGAAGAACTAAAGAGCCTCTTGATGAGGGTGAAAGAGGAGAGTGCAAAATCTGGCTTGAAACTCAACATTAAAAAAACTAAGATCATGGCATCTGGACCCATCAATCCTTGGCAAATAGAAGGGGTAGAAATGGAAGTAGTAACAGACTTCATTTATTTGGGCTCCAAGATCACTGCAGACGGAGACTGCAATCCATGAAATTAAAAGACGCTTGCTCCTTGGGAGGAAAGCTATGGCAAACCTAGATAGCATATTAAAAAGCAGAGACGTCACCTTGCCGACAAAGATCCACATAGTCAAAGCTATGGTTTTTCCAGTAGTAATGTATGGCTGTGAGAGCTGGACCATAAAGAAGGCTGAATGCCAAAGAATTGATGCCTTTGAACTGTGGTGCTGGAGAAGACTCTTAAGAGTCCCCTGGACTGCTAGGAGGTCAAACCAGTCAATCTTAAAGGAAATCAACCCTGATTGCTCATTGGAAGGGTTGATAATGAAGCTCAAGCTCAGATACCTTGGTCATCTAATGCGAAGAGAGGACTCTTTGGAAAAGACCCTGATGCTGGGAAAGATGGAAGGCAAAAGGAGAAGAGGACGGCAGAGGATGAGATGGCTAGATAGCATCACTGAAGCAATGAGCATGAAATTGAGCAAACTCAGGGAGGCAGTGAAAGATAGGAAGGCCTGGCGCAATATGGTTCATGTGGTCACGAAGAGTCGGACACGACTTAACGACCGAACAACAACAACAACAAGCACATTCAGTGATGGGAACCCACCACCACTCTAGTCAATTCATTTCTCCATTGAGCTTCTCTATTAAGGTGTTTTTTTTTTTTTGGTATTCCTAATATCAAATCCAAATCTGCCTTCTTGTACCTTAAAGAGATTTTTCCATGGCCTGTATTATGGTATAAGAGAGAACTGATGTTGATTTTCTTTCACTTATTTGAAGAATGATATACATATTTCCTTCATTCTCTTCATTATTCCTCCATTTAGCTTTAACATTTCCTATGTCTCTTCATAGGATTTATTTTCTAGTTCCTTGATTTTCCTCATTATCCTTCTTTGAATGTATTCAATTTTCTCTGAATCCTCAAAGTGTGGTATCCAGAATGGACAGGACTCAAATTGGGATCTTACCAAAGCAATATGAAGTGAACATATGCTTCTATGTGTATGATCTTGCCCTACCCTTTATGTCTTCATTTCCAGTGTAACTTTCAGTTCTTCTCCAATGCATTAAATTCAATATCCAGTTTGTTGTCCAGCCCTACTTTATCCTCTGAGAGAAGTCTTATAATTTCAGCAGTAATAAAATTCAGGTTTCTGATGGTAGCAAAAGTAATAAATGGTAATTGCTAGGAAACACACACACTCTCTCTCTAAGTGGAAAGATGAGATTCCATTCCAACTTGAGAAGGGCACAGGAGAACCCCCTCCATTATCAAAACTCAGGCAAGACATGTCCTAAGCAGATACATGATGCCACTTATATACTACATCATCATCATCATCGTCGTCGTCGTCGTCGTCATCATCATCATCATCATCATCATCATTATTATTATTATTATTATTATTATTATTATTATTATTTTTCTGAAAATGGAGTAGCTTAAATCTTGAGACACTGGAATAATCAATAATTCTATTATTCAAATTTATCATATCCTCTGTAATGGTATCTTGAAATGACAGAGCTGCTGTTAGTAAAGAACAAGCTAGATTCTGGGATGAGGTGAAGTATGTTCTGGATGGGGCTGACCTCTCCAGAAAGAGCAGACTGTGAGTGCTGTTGACCCTAGTCTGCAACTGGATTTAAATATGGTGTCTGTGGTGAGGAGTGCTTTGTGCAGTTATGACAAGTATGGAAAATGTGATCCTTTCCAAGCTGGTCACACCTAATGAAAGTTATTTATGCCTTGGTTACAACCCAAAGAGCTACCTTTGGATAGTGCTTGGAAATTGTTACTGGAATAAAAAAACAGCGGCATTCACCCTTTTCATCAGATTTTAAGTATCTATGATGCATCTAAAAACAGAGAGTGTTCAGCTAAAAAAGATATGAAGCTCTTTGATTTCAACTGGAGAGATACAAACTTATAATCAATTCTTCTATTCAAACCAACAAACACTGCCAATCAAGAGTTTCTTATTTAGTTTCTGGATCTCTATTCTGAGAGTATTTCAAGAGGAGGCCATTATCATCTCTTGGGTTTCAGAGCAAGGAATAGTGCTTCTGCTTTGGCACTTCAGGAAAAAAGAAGCATGATATAGAAAATTGATATAATGCTAGTTAGATGTTTTTGCTCTCTCTCCCAACTGCATATTCTAAGAATACCTCTCAAAACATATAACTTTGAAAAATGTGGTAATGGTTGCTCATTGAGAAGCTTGTTGCTCGAAAGAAGCCTTAGAAGACCTTCACGCTTATTAAGATTTTTGATAGACTGATGTTGATGATCAACAGAGTAGTATCTAGCCCTCAGCTTTTTAAACATCTATCTGAAACCTTGCTGTAGGTCATTTGGAGCTTCAGAAGGGATGTCATCTATATGCTGTGATGTTCATTTCTGTTGTTCTCTACCATGTAACTCCAAGGTAGCAATTAATGGCTTGAATGTTCCCTAATATTGATAATGGACTGGATGAAGGGAGAACAAGCAGGAATTAAATTGATATAAGATGGTGGCACTTTTAGTAAGGATTGGATTAAGACTTGAGGTGAAGCCTGGGTTTTGAGTGGATTTTGCCCCAGAAATAAAACAGCCTAAGTTTAGGAGTGCCTTTTCACCCCCAGTTGTCACTGAATTAAATGGTAGTGACAATGAAGAGGAAGATCTTTGCACAAGTTTGGAAAGATGTTCTGAGTATCAAAAACTCATTTTTCTCCTGTGTCAGTTACAGACAATGGAATTCAGTCCTGGGTTGAAGTACATTTAACCCCTCTCTGCCATTCTTTGGAAAATGGTATAATTAATTTCTTTCACCAGGATTTTAATGTAATTTGATTTAGGTTGATTGTAATATCATTTTTTTAATGGTACTCTTTTTTTTTTAAGTTATGATTATTTTTATAAGGCACCACTATGATTATTTCCAATATGCAGACAGGTAGTGTATACATTTAATAAATAAAAATAAGTAAATACATAAACGCAGTCTGCTAGAATACTGAGGTTTTTTTACCCCCATTTCCACCGGTACAACATTGGTTCTTTCAATTATTTGGGCATTAATATCACAAAATTCAAAATCTGGGATATCCTAAGACACAAAATTATGCCACAATTTATGGAATGGAAATCTATTTATTATTAATTATATTTCTAGGCCATCAAAAGCCAGTGTTTCTGGCTGGCTTAACATATTAAAAAAAAAAAAAAAAACCATTTAGGGAATAAAACTAATTTTGTCCTTTACCCTTGGAGGTAAAAACAGAAAAAAGGACCTTGGAGGTAAAAACAGAAAAAAAGGGGGGGGGGATTAATTCTCCTTTAAAGACTGGCAAGATAGGGGCTAAGTGGATCTCTATGGGGATACTGTTCCGGAGTGCAGGTGCCATGACAGAGAAGGACTACCTCCTCGATCCCACCAGATGACTGTTTAATTGATGGGATCAGGAATAAGCCAGTTGTACCAGAACTTACAGGGTAGCCCAAAGCCGTGGGAGACAGAAAGGCTTTCCAATAAATAGGTCCTATGTCATATAGGGCTGCAAAGATGAAAAACCAGCACCTTGAATTACATCTGGAAGCCAATCAGATGTAATCAGTGGAGCATAAGTGTTACATAGGCTTGGCAAAGCCCACCTGTCACTAACTGTGGTGCTATATTCAGTTACAGCTTCTGAATGGTTTTTAAGGAATTCCCATGGAGATTGCATTGCAATACTCCACCATAAGGTGACCAAGGCATGGTGACCATAAGAAGGGTCTTCTAGTCCAGAAAAAAATGCTACTGCACACAAGGTGAGCCTTTGTGAAGTCATTCCCGGCCACAGCTACCTTCTGCTGTTCACACAGGAGCTGTGAGTCCAGGACAACACCCAGATTGCACACTGGACTCAAACTATGTAGTGTAATATTGTTTGGGGTCAGAGTTGGAAGATCTCTACTTCCAGGAGACTCAAACACCCATTGCCACTCAATTAAATGCCAAATGTATGCATTTCAAGGTCTTGATTTGGCTTGGTGTGAATATTTGCAGAGCTGGCCTAATTTATTCTTGGGGGAATCATTCAGTTAAGGACTTTTCCCATATATATTTTAGCTAGTAGATATGAATTCAATGTGTATCATTAAAAAAAAATTAAGAGTACAGTCACATTAGGTTAGCAGTTTTGCAATTATTCTAATAAATATTTCACAACTTTCCAAGGCATTCCAAAATCTCTCTGTTACACGCAGACATGCACATGCACACATAAACATTTCTATTTCTATCTGTTCTGTTTATAGTGGAAAAATACAGAGAAGTACAACGAAAGAAATTTGAAAAACAGTAACTTATGCTGTGACAAAGTTATTTGAGACTGATGTTTGCATCTCTCCTTCCAATTTCTGCAACTCTCATAAAGGAGACCACACAGATGAAGAATATGAGATTATCATATTAACATCAGTGACAATGTGAGTTCATCGCTATTTTAACTAACTTTTTATTAAATGATGTTTTTGCGAGATATTATGTCAGTCACTTGAGGGAAGGAGAATTTTATTCCCCCTTTTCCTTTACATTACCTGTTGGATCAGTTGATGCTTAATTGATCTTCTGTTAAGTTTTTAGTTATTATTCTTTTAGTTTTTAGATATAGTTTAGTAATTTCACTATTGACTATGGAAAAAAATTAGGACCGTGGATTTATATTATTTTCATGAACACCCTGGTAAATACTGACCTTCAAATCTTACAAATAAGAAATTCAACATAGCACAATTTTAAAAACTATGAATTCCTCTATAAAGTTTCATAAATACATCATGAAACATTATATCTTCCTTGAGAATCTTATAACATTTCTGAACATCCAGGGAATAGTCAAATATATATTGAAGCTGTATTTAAGGTATATTTCATCATAGAAAAAAAGGACAATGTTAGCTGATACAGGTTGACATTTGAAAGACTGAGATTTGTATTATTGGAAAAATGTCAATTTAGGAAAAGGCAACACACATATGTCTATATGTGTGCATGTTGTAAGAGATAAAGAGAGAGTTTGTATGCTGCTTTCAATTTTCCAAAATTATTTTGTCGTAACTTAAAATTTCCCACACAATGTCACTGTGCCACAGACCAGCAAAGCACATTTTAGGCCAGTGTATTCCATTAATCCAGCCAATGATTGGTTACTTTATATTTCAGTGAATTGTTTAAACCAGAAAATTCAGTTTATTAACAAAACTATTATTATTTTAACAATGGATAAGTCTACTTAGTAGGAAGAGCCATTACATTTTTCTCAGTATTTTGGAATTTTTAATCAAAATGCCAGTTTTGAATTTGAATATAAGATAATGTGGAAAGCATATTCATATACAGGTGAAACTTGAAAAATTAGAATATCGTGCAAATGTTCATTTATGTCAGTATGGCAACTCAAAAGGTGAAACCAATATATGAGATAGACGCATTACATGCAAAGCGAGATGTGTCAAGCCTTACTTTGGTATAATTGTGATGATTATGGCATACAGCTTATCAAAACCCCAAATTCACAATCTCAGAAAATTAGAATATTACATGACATCAATAACACAAGGATTGGAAATAGAACAATATCGGACCTCTGCAAAGCATAAGCATGCATATGTACTCAGTACTTGGTTTGGGCCCCTTTTGCAGCAATGACTGCCGCAATGCGGCGTGGCATGGATGCTATCAGCCTGTGGCACTGCTGAGGTGTTATGGAAGACCAGGATGCTTCAATAGCGGCCTTCAGCTCCGCTGCATTGTTCGGTTTCATGTCCCTCATCTTTCTCTTGGCAATGCCCCATAGATTCTCTATGGGGTTCAGGTCAGGCGAGTTTGCTGGCCAATCAAGCACAGTAATCCCATGGTCATTGAACCAGGTTTTGGTACTTTTGGCAGTGTGGGCAGGTGCCAAGTCCTGCTGGAAAATGAAGTCAGCATCCCCATAAAGCTCGTCTGCAGAAGGAAGCATGAAGTGCTCCAAAATCTCCTGGTAGACGGCTGCATTGACCCTGGACTTAATGAAGCACAGTGGACCAACACCAGCAGATGACATGGCTCCCCAAATCAACACAGACTGGAAACTTCACACTGGACTTCAAGCATCGTGCATTGTGTGCCTCTCCATTCTTCCTCCAGACTCTGGGTCCTTGGTTCCCAAATGAGATGCAAAAGTTGCTCTCATCAGAAAAGAGGACTTTGGACCACTGGGCAACAGACCAGTTCTTTTTTTTTTTTTTTCTGTAGCCCAGGTAAGATGCTTCTGACGTTGTTTGTTGTTCAGGAGCGGCTTGACAAGAGGAATACGACATTTGAAGCCCATGTGCAGGATCCGTCTGTGTGTGGTGGCTCTTGATGCACTAACTCCAGCCTCAGTCCACTCCTTGTGAAAGTCCCCAACACTTTTGAATGGCCTTTTCCTGACAATCCTCTCCAGGCTGCGATCATCCCTGCTGCTTGTGCACCTTTTTCTACCACACTTTTCCCTTCCACATAACCTTCTATTGATGTGCTTTGATACAGCACTTTGGGAACATCCAACTTCTTTTGCAATTACCTTTTGGGGCTTTCCCTCCTTATGGAGGGTGTCAATGATGGTTTTCTGCACAACTGTCAGGTCAGCAGTCTTTCCCATGCTTATGATTCCTACTGAACCAGCCTGAGAGACCATTGAAAAGCTCAGGAACCCTTTGCAGGTGTTATGGATTCATTAGCTGCTTAGAGTGGGACACTTTGAGCCTAGAATATTGAACCTTTTCACACTATTCTAATTTTCTGAGATTGTGAATTTGGGGTTTTCATAAGCTGTATGCCATAATGATCACAATTATACCAAAGTAAGGCTTGACATATCTCGCTTTGCATGTAATGCGCCTATCTCATATATTGGTTTCACCTTTTGAGTTGCCATACTGACATAAATGAACATTTGCACGATATTCTAATTTTTCGAGTTTCACCTGTATTCGCATGTTAAAGATATATATGAAAATGCATACAATTACTTATGTTCAGTTTTTCTGCTGATTTGCCTACAGTAGTATTCTAATTTATGCATAGCAAAATGAAATATAGGGGAAAATGAAGTTAACACAATTGCTCCATCCTCATCTGAACTCACCTCTGATGTCTGCATCAGATTGTGATTTTAACAAAATAAATAAAGGAGCCCAAATTTGTATTCATTTTTGTATACGTTTTTCATGCAGAATTTTATTTACAATTTTGGATCATAGATTTTTTTTCTCTACAAGAAGGCTGTTTTCTTAATTTTGAATTTTTTGTCACTAATGTCCATGTTTGCCTGCACACTTTCCCTTATATAGAGATTTTTGTCCAACAGTTTTATCAGCAGATTTGAGAAATATAGTAACAGAAGGATTTACTTACTTACTTACTTACTTATCTATCATCTATCTATCTATCTATCTATCTATCTATCTATCTATCTATCTATCCATCTATCTATCTATCATCTATCTATGACTTTAAATCAGTGTTGACACCTGGCAATTGCCTGGACTAGTCCCTGCAGTTTTCTGGGCAATATTTCAGAACTGGCTTGCCATTATGTTCTTCCTAGGGTTGATAGAGAGTGACTGCCTCAGAGTTAACCTGCTGGCTTTGTTTTAAGGTAGGACTGGAACTCACAGTCTCATGTGTTCTAGCCTGGTGCCTTAACCACTACACCAAATTCACTTTATTTATATTTGCCAAATAATATATATTTGGCAAATAAATATGGGATATATACCCCATATTTATTTGCCATATATAAATCAGTTGACTTCTTACCAAGTTGTTTCTCTCCTCTATAAGATTACTAAGGCATGACACTGATTCTTCTTAAGCACCTCTTAGGTAAGAAGATGGGTTTGAAGATAGAAAAGATTTTCCATTCTTTAGTATTTGCATTAAAAACAGAATTTAAGCTGATGCTACTTTCCTCATTTCCATCAGGCACCCCTAATCAATAAAGACACAGTGCCCATCCAATGGAGACAGAAAAAAGCATGACTTATTTTGGTTGGATGCCTAAGGAAGTCTAATGAAGAAGTTTGTAAAGGTAAATATTCATTTCTTTAAAGAAATTTAGTCTATGATCCATATATTTCATTGCCTAGCAATATGCATCTCCTGTGGTCCTCTGGCTCATAGTGAATATGTGTGCTTGATGTTATCTAGAACTTTCACAGCTGAAGAATCCATTTGTGGTTGACTCCGTCAGCTGACAGTATAATGAAGAACCAGACAACTGTGACAGAATTCATCCTTCTTGGATTCTCTGCAACTAAGAAACTGGAACCTCTGATCTTCTCTTCCATTTGCATTACTTATACTGTTGCTTTGCTGGGCAACTTTGTAATTATTACTTTGGTGTGGTGTGATCACAGCCTTCATAGTCCAATGTACATCTTTATTGCCAATTTATCTTTTTTAGAGACCCTTTACACCACCACAGTTATTCCCAAAATGCTAGACAACCTCATGAATCAAAGAAAATCCATTACCTCTCAAAATTGCATTCTGCAAGCTTACTTCTACTTCTCAGCAGGTTCTGCAGAGTTCTTCCTTTTGGCTGTTATGTCATTTGACCGTTATATTGCCATTTGCAATCCACTGAGGTATACAGCTATCATGAACACACCATTTTGCATCAAACTCTTAGCTGCCTCTTGGATGTGGGGCTACTTTGTTGTGATCCCACCAGCCATCTTGCTAGGCCGGCTACAATTCTGTGGACCTAATGCCATCAACCATTTCTTTTGTGATGTTGATCCCCTACTCAGGTTGGCCTGCTCTGATACAAGAAATTTTGAGATAATTAGTTTTGTCAGTTCAGCCTTGCTCCTTTTAGGATCATTACTGGTAACAGGGATCTCCTACATTTTTATCATCACAACGGTCATTCAGATCCCCTCAGCCAAAGGGCGCCAGAAAGCATTTTCAACGTGTGCTTCACATCTAATTGTGGTGACTCTCTTTTATGGAAGTTCTATTTTCATTTATGTTCAGCCACAAAAAAGCCACTCACTGGACCTCAACAAAGTGGCCAGCATTCTGAATACAGTGATAACCCCACTTCTGAACCCATTCATTTATAGCCTGAGAAACAGGAAAGTTAAAGAAGCGTTGGCACATTTTATCAGGAAGAAAATGTCCTCACTAATTCACCTCAAGTTCTAAAAAGGGAGGATGGGTCTTTGCACTGCATGTAATGACAGTGGAAAACAAATGAAAGCCATTGAGGGGGTGCACACAGTAGAGAGTTGGTTCTGAAAATCACCTTTGATGACCTATTGCATGTAAGGTTGCAATTCTATAAAGTTTATGTAGAAGCAGACTCCATTTAATTCAAAAGTGCCTATTTTTCCATAATTCTTCACTACCCCAGAGTACAGTTAACTTCCTATTTTAATCTCCAAGGATGGGGATCCTGCAAGTTTGATGACTCTACATGAGAGTTCTGACATCGGGGGGCCCAGAGAAAGGGAAGGCAAGGAAAGTGTTGAGGTTCTGCTCAGATTTCCTGTCTCAGTTATGCCTTGAGTATGGAAAAAAAGTTAATATCATTCATGGAGTTTGTATAAAAAAATCCTTTTTATACGATTGAAAAATTATGTTTCAGATAAAATTCTAGAACTTTAGGGCATTCATACACACACACACAGAGTATTTGATTTATACATATACTTATACCCAGATTTCTGCAGAAACCGGGTCTTCAAGGCATTATGAAAGGCCAACAGGGTCAGGGCCATCCTGATCTCTGGAAGGAGGATGTTCCAAGGGCAGGTGCTAGGGAAGAAAAGGTCCACCTCCTGGTCCCCACCAGCCGACATTCCTTGGCTGACAGGACCTGTAGAATGCCCATCCTGCTGTGTCTCTTTTCTTTTTCTTCAGACTGGGTAGATGATCAGATCTTTGCTGCTTTGCCAATGCCCACAGATTCACAATGGATTCAACATGTTACGAATGACTCTCAGCCTTCTACATCCAATTCAGCACAAGGGCCTTAAAATACCTACAGTGTTTTATCCAACTGCAAATAGCATTCAGAAACTAAGGGTGGAATCACATTATTATGAATGTTACTGAAGTTCTATTTTTTCTGTTGTTTTATCCAGAGACATCCTATAAAAAAACAAAAATGCATGATGCGGGATTTCCTATAGGCTTCCCAGATAGTTTTACCTGTACAGAATGGTCTATGCCAAAATCTCAACCATCAGAGGAGATAAACTATTCTATGGAACAGTCAGAGGGCCCAAACACAAGAAACACATAGAATCCTTTGGGTGTGTATCTGGAGATGATGCACACATGGCAGAGATCTATAACACAAGAGAATACTATCAGTGTTATAGATTTGTAGACCTTGGTTGTGTCCATTCATTCACACATGCTACAGATGTTATTCCTAATGAGGTACAGAATCTTTTGAATAATGTTTCCAGGGACATAAGACGAAAAGATTTTGCTCCACTCAGGATGGATGCAGGTGGTGTAAATCAGCCTCTCTTTTCTATCAGGAGACATGCAGGTGATTTAAATGCTGATGAGTTCCTGAACCACATTGAAAGCATGCTACAGATCAACCCATTTGGCTGATTTCAATGTGTAGAGAGATTTTTTTCTGTTTTGCTGCCTGCCAGCTGTATTTGTAGACAGCAGGTTATTTACAAAGCATGAAATAATTACTAGAGCCAGGGATCTCCACATCAGACTAGATATTTCCACAGAAAACAGGGTTTACTTTTCACAGGTACACATCTTGAAAAGTATCTAGGTATAACCATAAGGATTTTGTTTTATAAGCAAGGATGGTGGCATTTTTTTTTTCCACAGGTAGACCCCAACAAGGAAAACTGCTGTTTATATTGTTACAGAACAAACTACAGAATCAAAAACAAGAAAGGCTTCCTGGGTGAACTCTATTTCTGCAAATTCTGTCACACAGTCTATCACCACAAATTTACCCATGATTGTCAACACTTCTGAGATGCATGCTTGAAGCATGTGTGTCATGAGGTAGATGTGGAGAAGACAAGATGCAGTAAGTTCAAATAGTTTTGTCATGCTAAGGCCTGCCTTGAAAGACAAGCACAACTGGCAAAGGAAGGAAACATTGATTGTAAGAATAAGGTATGGTGGGACACATGTTGTGTGTTCGCTGGTGATGGAATATATTTACAAAAGGGGAGGTGATGTGATGAGTGGCAATAGAGCAGCAGGTTCTCAGGAAGGAGGGAGCACATTCCAGGAATGGGGTGGGGGTGAGACAAAACACAGCACAGTTCGGAGCAGGAGCAAGGGATAGCCACTCCCTAGAATCTCCCAAGGTATATCCACTAGCTTAGAGTAATACAGACTGTATTTAGTCTGGCAAGATTCTGTCTATATGGAGTAAGCAATAAAATAACTGAACTTGGCTTGACTGTTTCTCTGTTTTTCTTGGGCTGGGCCTGACACCCCCCACAAAACTTGACAGAAAAGCAAGTGTGAGCAGTGCTAGGAGAAGGTTCAAAGCTTAGAAGGACATTTATGTTTTCCATATCTCTGGCTCAACCAGAAATAGGCACAAGATGCATCATTTCTGATTTTGAATGTGGTCAAGAAATGGGTTCACATGCTAAATTATGTCTATGCCATGGTCATGCTGGAGGAAGAGGGTGATAAAGATATGATAAGGTGAGGGTGTTATAGTGTTAGGTGCTTGGATCAATTTGTGAAGAAATGTATAAATCGGGAGTTTATAGAATGTATTTTTTATTGGTCACAACTTGAAAGGTTATGATCGGTACCTAGTCCTGAGACAACTGATCCGTGAAAAGGTCCATGCTGAACTTTTAACCCAGGGTGGTAAACTACTGTGTATTACCCTGCCATACTTTAAGATTAGGTTTATTGATTGTCTCTCCTTTTTGCCCCTTAAATTAAGCAAACTACTCAAAGCTATGGGATTTCTAGGCAGCAAGGGATACTTCCCCCATTTGTTCAACACAAATGGACAATCAAGAGTATATGGGGCTGCTTCCTGATGCCAAGTATTACAGCCCTGGAACCATGATGACTGATGAGAGAGAATTTCTGAAGTGGCATGATGCTAATACAAGCACTGTGTTTAAATTGAAAAAGGCATTGGCTTACTACTGCAGACAAGATGTGGAGATATTGAGGGAGGCTTGTAATCCATTTAGGGGGCAAGTGATGAAATGGTCAGAAGAAACAATTTTTTTAATCAAAACCACGACAACAGATTTTGTTGCATTCTGTCAGCAGTGGTCTTGAGTTGCCCCATGTGTTAGTGGGGGTCTCCAATGGTGTGAAAACACTTCTTTGGAATCTGAGGCTGCCAAATTATTTTCAAAAATATGCAGAGGTCTAAACTGGTAAACCTCACTGGGGCAACTGCTCAGGCATGTCAGGACGTACCTCCCCCACCCCAACCTCCCCTTTTGACTAGCTGCCACATGGCTAAATTGTGCACATGCCCAGAATCCTGACTCTGACATGTCTAGACATCTGCAGGATCTGCCCGGACATGCCTGGATACTGCCCCCGCCCCCTGGCCCTATTCCTTTTTACTAGCTGGCTCAACTGTGCATGCCCAGAATCACAGCTCTAACATACAGCTCTGACATGCCTAGAAATGTGGATAATAAATATCACTGTTGGATACTTGCTGCTTGGTTGGTTGCTGTGTCTGTGAGAGAGTATTTGGTTCCTGATTAAATTTTCCTAGCTTTGCTGGAAGGAGGAGGTGGAATAAACATTTTTAAGGTCATGCTTCAAAATGTTTGTGTGTATGTGTATATTTATGCTATCAGTTACATTTGCATGTGTTTGTGTGTGCACGTGTGTGTGTGCATACACATGTATATTTTCAGATTAACATTTGCAAACAATGTTTCTTTAACTTTTACCAAAGGTAAAGCTGTCTGTGGTTTTCATTTCACTTAGGCCTCATTTGAATTCATATAGCATTAGGCTTGGAGTTAGAGTTAAGTTAATCATACTGGAGCTGCTGTGGTTTAATTCTTTTTTCCTGCACTCAGTGGAGTGATTTTAAAGTGGCATAGAAATAAAGCTTTCTTTCTTTTTCTTTTTTTTTTTAGAAAAGGAGGGGTCAAGTGCAGGCTGTGGCTGCATTTTAAGGACTCTTTTTCCTGCATTCAAGGCACTGATGTTTAAAACTCCACAAAAATTAAAAGCATCATTAGGCTATTATTTATTTCACAATGCATAAAATAAGGTTTGCTTCCCAAATACAATGCAGCCTAGGATCCTGTTAATTACTCACTTAACTTAGTTTTGGTCTGAATCCACATAGGTTTAGGGCTAGGTTTTGGGTTAAGCTAATCACACACTCTAGGGTTGACTATCACCCTTTTCTTGATGAGATTAGGTTCAACGGGTCATGTCATGACCTTGTGACTCCAGCATCAGGTGGGAAGGGGATATACACATTATACCCAGTTAGGGTCATGACATGGTGATGTCTGCATCACATGGGGTTTGTTTACTTTGTTGATGTCACTGATTAAACAGATAACCCATCATTAAAGTTAGTATACACTATTACTATTCACCTCCATGTCTGAATCATTACTGAAAGTATTGAAAATTTCCAGCTCTTATTTTGAGATTAGGCCACAACAAAATCACCAGAGTTTCCTGTTCCAGAAGATTTATTTGTGGAAAATAGTCAGACCATCTCAAGAACTGCCACACTGGTATTCCAATGGTCCTCAGAAAATTCTGTCCCAGCATGGTACCTACACATTTTACCATCTGAATTAGTATTTATTTATTTATTTATTTGAATTTATTAATCCAATTTATTTGGATTAAAATGGCACAACTGCTGCAATCTGACACTCCAATCTGGAGTGCTATCAGAATGTGTCCTTTCACTTTGAATGGGTGCATCAATCAATCAACGGAATGTTTCTGACAATTTCACCTTATTCTGCTAAAATAATTTAAAAAAAGGAGTTCCAGCCACTCATGGTTTTCAAGGTTGTGCAGTGGAAGACTTGAGTGTCAGATCTAATTGTGTACAATGCCAAAGATGGCAATCTGTAATTCAATCTCAGTAAAAACAGACTATTTTTTGAAGAGTTGGACCTAATGAAAAAATAGAATTACTGCATATCCCTAGTATAGAGTCTAGAGGTATGCAGTACTTCGCATTTTATTCCAAGAACATGAGTGGGGGGGGGGAAGTATACTTTCTATCGAAGTAATTGATGAATGGGGGACCCACAAGCCTCCAAATGTCCCAATGTTTCTTTTTTATATTTGGGGATCCTGTTGATACATATGTCTACAAACTTTCCATTCCACCCTGAACCTCTGGATAATGCTGGTGTGTATGTTATTAGCTATTAGGTTAATAGGTCTTCGGCTATTCATACAGAACACAAATACCTGTTTTAACTGTTTCCTCTGGGTATGCACTCAGTTGTGTAACACTCTAGAGAATAAAGAATTGCATACAAGAAGAAAAGTGATTCTTCTCTGAATCACCTTTTTTACTCTCATTTGTTGGATAAGAACTGGTGAGTTGTCATCTTCACTGTTTTCTGTATTGATAATATAATGAAGTTATAGTGAAAAACAAAGTCCTAATGATTATGCTAGTGTCATATACAAATATTCTTCATTACATCCATATTGTAAATTCTGCAGATTTCAAATTTCTGAGTGCACATGAGTGGTATTTAATTGTTGAAACTTTTGATAATTTTGATTACTGTGTATTTTCACGTGGATATATAAAAACAAATACTTCTACTTTTTAACAGAGCAGCTCATGAGACATGCAATAAATCTACTTTTAAAGATATTTTAACACTTCCTTTAGTGACCCCCTCCTTCAGAAGAAAAAAAAAAATAGATTCCCTGTGTTCAAATATATTTTTATTGAGGGTATGTATGGCATTCCAAATATTTAGATGTTGAGAAAATATATTTTAAAATATTTTGAAAGTATTTTAATTATTATTTATAATTTAAAATATGTAATTATATATTATTTAATTCTTTTATCAGTATAATCAGTATTTATTTTGTCATTCTATTTTTAGTTCTGTCTGATAATACAATAAAAAGAATAATGATAATAAAATAGTTAATCAATTTTGAAAAAACGAAAAAGAAAAGAAAAAAGTTATACACACACACACACGAGTTGGGGTGGTGCAGACTGCCTTTAGACACAATAAATAACCAGTATTAATTAGACTTTTATTACAGAAAAAATAATATGCCATTATGTTCAAATAAAAACAATTGCAGAAAAATGTTATAATGGATCTTGTACATGTAACTCAGGTTGGATTAAAAATCACAAGGATGTTTGATTTCAGACTAAAATACTCTGTTTTGAAATGCATGTCATTTTTTGAAAGTTCATACTGTTAAAATTTTTAGTTATCCATAGTGCTATTTCTGAATAAAACATTAATAGTGTTCATATCTAAGTTTAAAAATTGTGAAACTGGTTGTAAATTGAGAAGATAGATAGACAGACAGACAGACAGACAGACAGACATTTCCTAATGAAACATTTTGTTCCTTCCTTCTAGAGTTTCTTCTCAAGAAAAGAAATGATAAATCAAACAACTGTAACAGAATTCTTACTTCTTGGGTTTTCTGATCTCCCAGAACTACAACCTTTACACTTCATAGCATTCCTTTTCATTTACCTTGTAACCCTGACAGGGAACATTCTCCTCATTGTAACTGTTGCCCAGCACCAAAAGCTTCATAGCCCCATGTATTTCTTTCTGGTCAATTTATCCTTCCTAGATGCCAGTTATATTTCCACCATTGTTCCCAAATCAATTATTGACTCTTTGTTAAACAACAGACAGATTTCGTTTCCTGAATGTATCACTCAGGCTTTCTGGGTTCTTACATTTACAGGTACTGAACTGTCTATTCTCACCGTCATGGCATATGACCGCTACATAGCAATTTGCTACCCTTTGCAATACTCACTCATCATGAACTGGAGAGCCTGTTTTCAGATGGCAGCTGCTTCTTGGGCTTGCAGTGCAATCAATGGCATAGTGCAGATCATCAATACATGGAGATTGCATTTTTGCTCCTCAAATGTGATTGAACACTTTTTCTGTGATATTCCACAGTTATTGGTGCTGTCCTGCACTGATACAACAGTAAATCAAGGGCTTCTTCTTGCCGTTGCTGTCTTTGTAGGTTCATTTTGCTTCTTCTTTGTTTTTGTTTCCTATGCTTATATTTTCTCTGCTGTGTTCAAGATTCAGTCCATTCAGGCCAGGTATAAGGTCTTCTCCACTTGCACTCCACACTTGACTGTTTTTTCATTGTTTGTTGTTACTGCATCATTTTCTTACTTGAGACCAAAAGCCTGGTCCTCTCTACCTATGGACATGATGGCTGCCATTTTATATACAGTTTTGCCACCGCTAATGAATCCCATCATTTATAGCCTGAGAAACAAAGATATCAAAATATGTCTGATGAAAATGTTGAAAGGGTAATGCCTAGATAATCATCTCAGGGAGTTTGCTAGAGAGGTCTATGAAATTGGTAGAGAAAAAACTACAATGATTGATAGAAGTAGCACACGAATAACACTTTCCACATAAATAAAGGGTTTCCAAAACAAACAAACAAAGACTTTGATTTTATTTTTAAAACTGGCTATAAATGGAAAGCCAGAAGGTTAGTTGATAGACATGTAATCCTGCTCTTCAGTTTAGAAGATTCTCAGAACAGATTATAGAATAATAAAAACACAATAAATTCCAGTATTTTCCCTTCCTATAAGATATGCATTTGAGGAGTTCAAATGTTAACTCACATGGTTTAGGTTTGCATGAACTGAGGATGAAAATCACAAGAATTTAATTATAGAATATAGACAATGGTCAACTTATATATCCCAGGTATCTGAAATGTGTCAAAGCATCCAGAATTGTGAATTTTAATATATAGGAGATGCTAAAATTATACACTATTATATAAAAGTGAAAGGATAAATCAATATCTTATTTGCAGCACTAGATTGTTGACATATACTTTTTGCTAATGTTTGAATTAGTCACCCTTTCCCTTTCCCTTTCCCCCTTTCTCCCTTCCTTCCTTCCTTCCAAGGGATTTTTTCTCTTTTTTGAATATTTTTTAAAAGCATAATGTAAACTTTCAGAACAGCATACAAAAGGAAGTGAAAAAATAATTATCATTACGATAGAAATGGGCCGCTTGAAAGATCTGTTGACTCCTCCTTCAGAGTAAATAGTCCTACTATTATTCTTCATGTTTCAGACATGCAATAACTGATCATTTGGTTCACCTCTGCCATAACTGAAATGGTGCAAAAATGAAGAATATTTTGCACCTATCATAACTTACCCTGAGAATTCCATAAGAATCAGGCTGCTACTAGCAATTAGCAATTTTTGCAGCCCAGCTGCACTGGCACAGTGTTATACATTGTTGTAGTTCTCCAAGGAAATGTTGAATTATCTTTTAGAGCCATATCAGCCACAAAGAGCACACCACTTCTGCAGGAAGACATGCCCACAATACATTTACAGTGCAACTAGTAATACAGTGGTGGAGCATCTCAAGCAATCATATGTGACTCTGCAGCTTTTCCTCTCCCACATCTCTATACTGGGAGAAATGTGCATTCAAACCCCTGTCTCCTGCTTCCACCCCCCACACCCATCCCAAATTGAAGAGGAAAGACTGATTTTCCACCATGTCCCCTGTCTCTCAGGTTCATGTTTCTTAGTGGGTTTTTGTGGGTGGGTATGCCTTCAGGTCAGTTCTGGCTTCTGGTGATTGCCTTGAAGTTTTCTTGGCAGTTTTTGGAAGCTGCTTTCCTGTTCCCACCAAATCTAAGTACATAACACCTGAACCTTGGTATTTTTGTCAGTCTTGAAAAGGGTGTGCACCTTTCTCTAGAATGAACCAGTGTTTTACCATATATGTACTGTAGAAACTCCCCCCTACAATTAGAGAAGCTGGATTACAGGGAGATTTTAAAAAGTATTTATGTATTTCCTTCCTTCCTTCCTTCCTTCCTTCCTTCCTTCCTTCCTTCCTTCCTTCCTTCCTTCCTTCCTTCCTTCCTTCCTTCCTTCCTTCCTTCCTTTCTTCCTTCCTTCCTTCCTTCCAGTCAGTGTTGACTCTTGGCAACTGCCTGGAATAGTACCCGTAGTTTTCTGGGCAATATTTTTGGAAGGGGTTGCCTTTGCCTTCTCCTCAGGGGCGAGAAAGAATGAATGTCCCAAAGTCACTCAGCTGCTTTGTGCCTAAGGCAGGACTAGAACTCAAAATCTTCTGGCTTCTAGCCCAGTACGATTTAGACTTCAACTTCAAACTTCAAACTTCAACCCTAGCCAGTCTAAGCAATTTCAGGAACTCTAATTGTGGTGAAGGGAAAAAAAAAAACCCAGCCTCCTCATAAGTAAGCCACAGCTGCTGTCTATAAGTGCCTGCAGACTCAGGGCTGGCTAAGCTTAAAGGCTGCTCTGTTGAAAGGGCAGGTGTGAGGGTTGGAGAAGGAAGGACCTGCAAAAATTATCCTGATCAAGGCCTAGATAAACAGGGTCCCCCACCCTTCTATGCTGTCTGGTTGGGATCCAGCTGTTTTTTCAGGCACAGAATAGTGCTGTTCTTGATACTGGAAAGCTTTTCTTAGAAGAAAGGAAGGGGCCAGAAAATGTTTAAGCAAGGAATTGCCTTTAGGTGAGATTGGCACACCCATTAGTCTGTTGGTGCAAAAGGAGGGTAACAAGTGTCAAACTGCTGCAGCCTGGCCCCTTTTCTTCCTTTGTTGTTGTTGTTAATATTGATGAAATTACTTCTGAGTTCTTGGTTTGGACTGCTAACCCTCCGAAGAGTCAGTTTTTATTTTCAGCCCCTGACCCTGAATGCTTAAGGGTCTGGGGAGAATAAACTACAGCAGGTTTTCTACATCTTTGGAGAGTTCAGTGTTTGTTTCTACTCAAAAGTCAGTTCCCCACCTCCGTCTACAAGGGACTTTGCCACAGTAATAAAAAATCAATCTGCAGAGGACAAGGTTGCTTATGAGTGATAAATGGTATTAAAAGTATTGAAGTCCAGAAGAGCTAACAGGGTTATGCTACCACTGCTTATTTTCTGATGTTTTGATTCTGGAACTGGTCTGAATGCTGATTAAAATAGCTAAAGGAGTCAGTATACATGATTCCTTGCTTCTCAAAAATCTTTATTATAACTGAAATCTAACCAATCTAGAATATGGCTGAAGCTCCAGGATCCTTAGTAATATGTTCAGTATACATAAGTTGAAATTCATATATAAAGACCACATAGTCCTCCTTGGACCAATAAATAAATAAATAAAATGACCCCATCTTCAAATGCAAGTTGCTGCATGGTCAGCAGAAGAATATGTGGAATTATTCTTCACATAAAGACAATTGATTTTAAACTGATTCTTTAAGAAGCTTGGTCTCACCTTCAAGTTCAAGAAACTGAAAATATCTGGAAATAAACTAGAACAGATTATAACCTATCTACTTAAAATTCTGACATGAAAGGATGGAGTCCATTTAGACATGGGTATTTGGTGAACTGATCAAAAAGAGTGTGTGATGGTTCTTTGGCCAGGATCGTACATACATAAAATTACATTAAACAGGCTTCTTACTTTTATAAATACTTTTTCTGATTGGCAGTAAATGTAATCTATGGTCTAAAAAGATATCTTATGTCCCATCATTGGGATAAATGGTGGGTTCTCTGTTGTCTTTAATACATTTTTTCCTACTTGTATTTTAGAAGTTGACCCAATTGTTCTATTGTATTTACCTCTTCAAAAAAAACAAGGAGGTGATGCCACATCATAATATGACATGCAATCATAGCTTCAGTATAGCTATTTTGGCCCATCCTACAAGTAAATAAGTCTCCCAGAGGTGAAATAAAACTTCATTTGTTGTGGTGTACCATAAACATAGTCTTCCATTTCTACAGTAGCAAATCTAGGATTAAAAGTCAATGCCATAACATGAGGTTGAAAAGATTTGCAGAAAATATAGACCACAGTGTTGCTGTCTAGCAACATAGGACCTGAACATCCTCATGCAATCTGGGATCTTCTCCAAGGACTGACTCCCAGAAGTATAATGGAAAACAGTGATGACATTATTTCTAACTCTACTAGCTCTGCATAGCAAAGATTTCTGGTATTAAGGATGATACTCATTCAAGCACATTGACATTATCATCTTTCAAGGAGAAAGGTAAGTAACATCTTCCTAAAGCACTGACAACAAATATTTAAGATAACAGGCACTCAGGATTTCAATTAGTATAAAAAGCTGGAGTACAGGAGTAGAATTAACACAGATAATACCTTTATGTCTGTTGTTTCTCTTCAGAAGAACTCTCAGCAAATGTTAGTGTTCTAGGGTCCATTCAAGCTTTATTCAAAAGCCTAAGGATTGTCCAAATTCTGCCATAATATACATGTGGTTCCACGGAAAGCTGATGAGGTAAAATAGTTCTAATTTTGCCAACTGTTTTTGTAATTCAGTTATTATAGCTCTTGGTAGCTCCAAAACTTATAGGGGGAAAATAATTGCTTATTTATTTCCTACTCTCTTATTTCCCTTGAAAAGTTTTTACAGTTCCTTTTGAGCCAGTCTAGTCTCAGCTGCTACGGCTATATTTATAAGTGATACTCCCCCCCCCCCCACCAACTACTGTGATCTCCAGTATGTTATATTCTAGAGGTTAATCCATCTGAAATCTCACGAGTTTGCAGTGTAGAGATTCTGAATATTTTTGTTAAGCATTATGACCATACCAACACTTTGAGCATCTAAATTAAACTTTATGACAAAATTCAATTTATTATTTTCCTCACATGATCATACATGTGAGACTTGTCTTACAGTCTAACCTATTTGTTTCTTTGCCACAGGAACTGATTAGGTGGTCACCAGGCTCAACGTCCTCTGCATAATCTTCATTTGAGGTTGTTTCCAGGTTTATTTTATTTATTTATTTTTTTGAGTTTACATTTTTATAGCATTTGTTGGTACTTGTTCTTGTGCTGTAAACTTGAAGCCTTCTCTCTCCTTCTTGGTGGATCAAATCTGAAGCATTGCCAAGTCTTCTTATGCACCTTGCCTTTAATTCCCTTTCAGATATTAACCATGTAGAGGTTTATCTATCTGTGTGATGCTTCATTTGCCATTGCAACCATTCAGTGTTGTATGCTACCTTTGATTCTGTAACTTTCACAATATTTTCCTTGCAGACATTTGTTAGCCTCTCTTTGCTTGCTTTTGTGTAATCATTTACACCTCTGATTTTATCCTCCACTGCTTGCTTGAGTTGCAACAAACCACAACCGTCCATTTTCCTTGGTAAATACAATCTTTGTTGCTTTTGGAGTGTAGTTCATGATATATCATCATATGCCTTTGGATCTTGCATTGTAAAGCATCTAGTTCCACTTGTGTCCAGTCAACAATATCTTCCATGCAGTATATTAGGACAGCTCAAATATCGATGGCTTTGATTGTATTATAAACATCTACCTGTGATTTTAAAATATTTCTAATGCATTTAACATATTTGGTGCTTGTTTTCTTCTTCACATGGGCATAGATATATTGTTTGCTTCTAAAATACCCAACACTTATAACTTTCCACCATTTTCAGTGCTTTTATTTTAGTGTCATTCCATGATTCAGTTCCATCTAACTATTCTTATTTATTTATGGATTAATTACTGCCAGTGTTACAAATGGATATATACTCTTCTACATTCTTTCCAGAGTTATCAGGAAGTTAATTTCTTATCCTTTCAATCATTTAATACAGTTAAAAAAAAGAAAACATTGCAAATATTGAGTCCTATTTGCTGACATTTGTTATAAGATTTTAGGATTTTTTGCTTTTGTTTTTCTTTTTAATGTGGGTTGACAAGATAGACTCCAGGAAGAAATTATATCCATTCACTTAAAAATATATCCACTTGAATTAAGCACAAAACTTAATTACTCTAATTTTTGTTTAGGCAGGTACATTCAAATTATGCAAAAGTATGATTTTTTTATTGTTTGTGAGAAAAATAAGGACAAGTGAGAAAAGGTATTTGAAAGAGGCTGAAAGAGAAATGTTTCCTTTTTGTTCTGTCCATTCCCTATGTCCTCAGTTTTTGTTCTTGTTCACTTTGGTTAAAGGGAGGAGATCTTACAACAACACTAAGAACGGTAACAATAATAATATTAATAGCTGATTGTAAAGCACTTCATTTTTTTTTAACCAATATCAATGTAGTATGCTACACCATAGCTCTGTTTTTCAAACCATTTGCAAATCCAACAAAGATCATTATTATTCTGAAACTGATTTTAGTTCACTGTTGTATTTTCTTTCCCTGATAAGAGAAGGGTTTAGCACAGTTCCAGACTAATATAGATTGCCTTTTCCATTGCAGAACCAAAAAAAAAAAAAACACCTTTATTCTGTGCTGTGTGGCACATATCTCTCTTCCACTTTCATGAAAATAATTCTATTGTATACTAATATATTAATAAAGATATTATTTCTACTGTTGCAAAGGCAATCTGTTTTACTAAATTCCCATCACTATGTCTTTCACAGGAAGTATAGTGAAATTTCATAAACTCTTAGATCATTTGATTTTGTCTACTAATTGTATTCTCTCTTTCCCTCAGAATGTCTCAAATAAATGAAAGAAATGAAATGGCCAATCAATCCAGTCAGGCAGAATTCTTTCTGATGGGATTTTCCACTGACCATGATGTTCGAATTATGTATTTTGTGATGTTTCTCTTCATGTACTTAATAGCCATCATGGGGAATGTCCTCCTGGTTATCACAGTGGCTCTGAACTGCTCCCTTCACACTCCAATGTATTTCTTTTTAGTCAACCTGTCACTTTCAGACATTTGCTTCATCTCAACCACCATCCCCAAATCTATGGACACTTCCTTGACAGATAACAAAGTGATCACCTTTGCTGGATGTGCTGCTCAAGTCTTCTCAGTTTTCACCTTTGCAGGTTCTGAGATTGCCTTGCTCACCATCATGGCTTATGACCGCTTTGTGGCCATTTGCCATCCTCTGCAGTATAGCCTTATCCTGAACTGGGATGCTTGTGTGCAAATGGCAGCTGCTTCTTGGCTCACCTGTATGATCCATGCATTGCTAGAAACTGTAATTGTATTTCGGTGGGAATACTGCAGGTCACATAGCATTGAACAATTGTTCTGTGATATTCCTCAGTTACAGAAGATTTCTTGCACTGATACAAGTTCTAGTCGAACACTGATTTTTGTGACAGCAGTCATTGTAAGCTTACTTTGTTGTGGCATCATTTTTGTTTCTTATGGCTACATCTTCTCAACTGTGTTAAAGATTCAATCGATAGAGGGCAGACACAAAACCTTCTCAACCTGCACTCCCCACCTGATTGTCTTTTTTTTGTTTCTCAGCACTGCTTTATTTTCTTACATGACACCAAAAAGCCATTTGTCCCATTCTGTAGAATTGCTTTCTGCCATTTTTTACACAGTTTTGCCACCACTACTGAATCCTATCATTTATAGTTTCAGGAACAAGAACATGAAAGAAGCCATGTTGAAAACAGCAGTGAAAATATTTTGTCATTTTAAAAAACAAAAATAATGTCTTTGCTTAATATACATCTTGCAGACATAACTGTATGTATGGAAATTTCTCATGATTTCTGTCTTCCAAGGTTTCTAATGATTTCTGTCCTCCAATTGCAAATTCTCACTTTCTCACTAAAATTTTTGAAATACCCTTTGAGTCCTTTACACAGAGATGTTCATATATACTGGACTGTCTAGCTGTTGACTCAAAATAATCTGTGCATGGTCTAGGGACTATTTAACATATGTCCATTATAGAGGTGATATTTGGAATTATTATTACTGTTTATTAATACACTTATTTGTAGTTTAAATCATTCCACTTTGTTACCAACCCACCTTTTTTTCCTAAGAATATCAAAACTCTGAACTGCAATAAATTGAGGAATTCTGACTAATGAATTTCTTGACTGAGTAGGGATTGGTGCTAAGTATTTAGACCTGTCCTGTTCCAATCTAGCACTCCATCTATAACCCCACACTTCCAAAAATAAGGCAAGGAAGAAGGAGGAAGTAGAGGAGAGGAGAAGAGAAGAGGGAGGAGGAGGTGGTGGTGCAGATTGCTAAAATGACTTTTGCTGTTAGATGAACTGTCTCCAAATACCATTAGAAATTAGGTCAGAGATCTGTTGCCTTTTTTTTAGATTTCAGATTATATCTGATTGTGCTGTTACTCCTCCCACTTCTTGTACTTCATTGAATCAGGGAGGTATTTGCCAGAGTAGCTTCTGAATTTTATCTTGTTGCTCTGGAATGAATGAATTCACACACATACACACACACACAAACTCTAGCCACTCCAGACAATCCAAAATCTTGTTCAGTCTGGGATGTTCAAGTCCCTTGTAATGATGGCAGCTCACATGGATGGGGTTTCCCTGGGAATTGCAGATAAAACTGGCACACAACTTATGGGGCATGCATGTCTGTTCCATTCTCCCATGATCTCTCTGACTTTGGATAGCCCTTCCACTGAATCAGGTATTCCAAACATGTCCCCTTGTATCTAGTGTCCAGAATAGCCTCCATGTCATGCTGTTCCTCCCTATCCACCAGGATGGGGGTTTAAGGGTGGAGCTGTTCTAGTTCATAAACTGCAGAGGGGCATCTGCTGCACAAGCAATGATCAGTGGAAAACAGGATGAATCTCCATTGATGCTGGCAATTGGAAACAAACGGCCACTGAGTTTATTTGCTGAACCACTGGGAAGGGGCTAATAAACTTCAAGTCCAGCTTCTTGGAAGGTTAGGCAGAATACAAAAACTTTGTAGAAAACTACACCAAATCCCTTTCAACAATCTTCTTGACAAGAGTTCTGCTAATTCTCCTTCATGTCCAAGTGTCATACAATAATGCAAAGATTGGCAAACCTATCACCAATCTGCCAGCCTTCTGAATGACTGGCAAACCTAAGTCCAGAGATAGCCAGTCTACAGTTGGTGTAGTAGAGGATGGAACAGAATGATGTGGGATAGAATTCACTGAAAGTGCTGTAGCTACCAGTCACTGAAGTTAAATTGTCCCACAGCAGAGTTCTAAGAAATATTTGCAAGTCCCTTTACTGAGAAAAATAAGGGTTCAGCTACCAGAGAGTGCAATTTATGATGGCATCTTCTTTACCAGCTCAAAGACTGCAAGAATGCATATGAACATGATTACAAGAATAGGCCTAATATTATACTCTAGATTTCAAACAAGCAAACAAACCCTGCATGTCTTTGCAACTCACAGATAAGGATGCATAAAGCATTTCAACTTTGTGCTCTGGAATTTTCTTCCAAATCCAGTAAAGGTAGAACTAGAGAGAGCTACAACATTATTTTATTTTGCAACCAAGGGCCAATAACCTATTATAGCATGGGAAATGGAAAGACAAAGACTCAGAAAATAGTTCTCTGTCACATGATTTGATGTAAGTCCTGCTTTTATCATCAAACATGTTCAGAAACTGTATCACATATGCACTAAGGGATGTGTAGCTTGCTTAACCTACTTTTTCAAAAGCAGTCTAAAATTGATTTTGGACATTCTCATGGTTACTGCTGTCAGCAAGCAAAGAATTCACACACATACTGTATGTAAATTAGCAGTTCCATTAATAAATGTTTCTGTGGCTTGCTTGTGTTTGGGCAAGATCATGCATTATGAGAAAAACATTACCTACCACAGATAACAAATCAAGTTCCTGGAAACAGAGTGGTTGCTTTGGACAGGTGCTTGCTTCTTATGGTCTTGGTTTCCTATAGACAAAGAAACTAAATAACATAACTTAAAGAAGGTTAGCATAACTAAAGTCACTTCTATTCACACAAAAAGCAAGAGAAAATCAATGGTGGGAAATTCAGGGAGAAGAGTTCTTATCATGATGTATAAAACTGAAGTAAAATGTTTTTGTTTCGGGAATTGTGTTTTCATCTTAGATCATCTTAATTGTTTTGAGTTGTGCTGAGAAGCAGAATACTTCTCTGAGCTGTTGTTCTGCGACTTGCAATTTGGCTACTCTTTATAAATGTTTACTAGCCATCTTCTAACGCAGTAGGGAGTAAAAGTAGTAGTCATTCTTCTACTACAATTTAGACTGGATGAGGTGATATGCAGAGGAGGGTTGAAAGGAACACAAGAGATAAATGTGTAGCCAGACAAAGGAAGGCTCCTTAGAACTGCCATTTTGGTGTGGAAGACGAATCTTTATTGTGGTCAGTGACAGTCCATAAAACACCTTGCTTACATAAAGTTGATATTGATTAACCAGTGAGGCAAACAGATCAATCAAAGGGCTGTGCATCTTATATACTACATGACAAAAATTGGCCACATTTAAGGAAATAGACTCATTTGAATCTGAAAGGAAAAGTTTTAAATACAGTGATTGGAGTGATCAGAATATTTAATTAGGTGTGAGGTTAACAGCGCATCGCAAATGTCAACGCGAAATAGACTTCAATGTATCTTTGCTACTTATATTTTAGAAGTGGTCCCAATTATTTTATTGTCTCCCTTCTTCAGGAAACCAAGAACTGAACTCAGCAGTATGATACGATATTCAAGAGTTTTCATATCTTCTATTTTAAACCATTCTTCAAGTAAGGAAATTGAAGGTGGTGGTGGGGGTATTTGGTGTATTATAGTGTACCATAAACATAATATTCCATTCTTGCAGAAGCAAGACTGAAATGAAGAATCAGTCAGGACCTTTAAGATAGAAAAGTTTTGCAGAAAACATAGTTGTTCCACTTATTTGGACATCATCATGCAATCTGAGATTTTCTCCAAGGACTGACTCCCAGAAGTATAATGGAAAAGAGGGATGACATTATTTCAACCTCTACTAGCTCCCTATAGCAGAGTTTTCTTATATTAAAGATGATAGATGTTCAAAGATATTGGAATTACCAATCTTTCAAGGAGAGGTAAATAACATCCTTCCACGGCACTGACACAGCTAAAATTTGACATTGCAGGCACTCAGGATTTCAATTAGTATAAAAAGCTGTGACACAGGAATAGAATTAATACAAAGGGTGCATTTCTGTCTGTTTGGCTGCTATCATCATCATCATCATCATCATCATCTGAAGAATACTCAGCAAATGCTAGTAATTTAGTGCCAATTCAAGCTTTATCCCAAAGCCTACGAATTATCTAACCACTGTTGTAACCAATCATTCTAACTTTGCAACTGTTTTGACAGTTCCATTCTTATAGCTTCTGATGCTCCAACAATGATGGGGAAAAAATAACTGATTATTTATTCCATAAGCTCTGTATTTCCATTGTTAAATCCTGATCTTTTGCATTTTTTTTTTCTAATTTCTTTTGAGCCACTCTTGTGTTATTTGGTATGGCCACACCTGTAAGTGATGCTTGCTTTTCTTCAAGTAGTAACATCTTCTTACAGCATTGTCAGGTAAAAATTAACATTGTAGGCAGTCATGATTTCAAATTCAAAAACTGTATAAAAATCAGGGTATTAGAATAAAATTAACACAAGAATAGGTTTATGTTTGTTTGCTATCATCATCAAGTTTGTTTGTTTTGAAAAATACTCAGCAAAAATGAGTATTTCATTTTCATTATTCAAAGCCAAAGAACTGTCCAAATTCTCCTCTCTCTGTCTTTCTCTCTCTCTCTCCCTCTCTCTTCAAGCATAGCTGTTTACTGTAACTACATGTTTTGAGATCAAATAATTCTAATGTTTGTCACCTATTTTGACAATGCCATTGCTGTAGCTCCTAATGCTCCAGTAAGGGAAAATAATTGTGTATTTAGTCCACAATTTCTGCATTTCCATTGTTAATCCTGATATTTTACAGCTTTTTCCTCACCTATTAGTAATACTTGTTTTTCTCGACTACTGTCGCCTCCAGCATGTTGTGTTCTTGCTTTCAGTCCATTTGAATTTGGAACCCCCCCTTTTTTTTTTTTAAACATGGCCATTGTGGATAATTTTTTCAACATTATGACCATATCAACACTTTGGGGCATGAAACTTACTACAGGCACTGATCAGGTAGTCAATAGTCTCATCTTTCTCTGCATAACCTGCATTGGAGTTTGTTTCCAGTTCTTAATTTTTTTATAACATTTGTTACTAGTGCTTGTTTTTGTCCTGCAAATATTAAGCTTTTTCTTTCCTCCTTGATGGATCCAGTTTGAAGCCATCACCAGGTTTTGCTATTTAACTTGCCTTCACTTTCTTTCAGGTGTTGAAAATGGATGTTTATCTCTCCAATGTTTCACCTGCCATTCTAACTGATCAGTTTTGTATGTTGTAAAATACATAATATTTTCCTTGCAGACATTTATTAACCTCCTGTCTTTGCTTGTTGTTAGGTAATCAGTTAGACTTCTGATTTTTCACTCCACTGTCAGCTTCAGTTGCAACAAACCACAGCCACCATTTCCCTTGGTAAATACAAACAATCTTTGTTGCTTTTGGAGTATCGTGTGTGATGTATTGCCATAAGCATTTGTTTAAAAACTATAAACTGCCCAGATTCACTTCCTAGTGAGATGGGCGGTGACCAAATTTGAAATATAAATAAAATAAATCTTGCATTGTAAAGCACCTAATTCCATGTGTGTCAAGTCAGCAATATATGCTGAATAGTATTACAAGAACAGCTTAAATAATTAATGGCTTTAATTGTACTACCACCACCCACATTCAATTTGTATTTGACATTTATTTTCCTTTTCAATGGGCCTACAAATATTGGTTCTTCTAAAACACCCCGACACTTACAACTTTTCTCCATTTTCAATACCATGATTTTAGTGTCATTCCATAATTAAATTCCATCTAAGTATTCATCCTCCCTTTTTTTTTACTGCCAGTGTTGCAAATGAATATGAATATTATGGAATCATCAGTAGGGTAACTTTCTTATGTCTGTTAATTGCTTGCTAGAATAAAGGGGGAAAAAATCAAGTACTGACTCCTACTTTCCAGTATTCATGATAAAGTTTACACAAAAACTTCAACAGGTGCAACAAGAAGCTGAAAGAATACTGAATTAGGCACTACAGGTATAGACTTTTCTAAATTTCTGATCTGATGATGGATTACAAATGTTTAATGTGGAATGTAAATGGAGCAAATGCTCCTCAAAAGAGGAGAAAATAGTTCATAAATAAGTAAATAAATAAATAGCTAGCTAGCTAGCTAGCTAGCTAGCTAGCCCAAAAGAGACACACACTGGAAAAAAGGAATTAAAATATGTGATTCATAAAAAGTCAGGTGAAGAATTTATTTCAGGAGAGAGGGAGAGGGAGAGGGAGAGAGAGAGAGAGAGAGAGAGAGAGAGAGAGAGAGAGAGAGAGAGAGAGAAATCTCCAACTGAAACCAGAACTTGTATTTACTGATGAATATGGGAGATTTGTTGGGATGAAAGTTAATTTGCGTGGGGCTAAGACTTTGATACTGGGAATTTATACACCAAATGAGAAGTAAATATACTAATATACAATTGACTCCAGAGCTTTATGTTTTGGAGCTCACGGATAAACAGTAGGAAAAGAGTCATAGAACGTTGTTTTTGTACATAATTCTTGCATGCACAAACATAGAAACATTACCCACAATGGAGGAATAGTTGGTGAAAATTATGGGACTTCCTGAGGTGGCTAAATTGATTTCTTTGATCAAAGAAAAGACAATATATACATTTATTGCTGACTGGAAACCCCTTGTAGACTTTTTGCGTGAAACAGAAAAGAAAATGAACTTATGACATATGGTTTCGATGATTAAACAGAACAGAGGATAGAAAGAAGTATAATGTAACCATAGAGTAACAGGTAAACTTATAATTGTCCTTATAACTGCTGTAAAGGAAATTGGAAGTTAGTTTCTTCTTTGTATCTTTTTTCCTTTTTTTCTATTTTTTCTTTACTTTCTTTTTCCTTTCTTGCATTTCTCTTTGATTTCTTTTTCTTTTGTGTTTTATATTCTTTCTAAAATCTTTAATAAAATGAAGATGGATGGATAGATAGATAGATAGATAGATAGATAGATAGATAGATAGTTTTGGGGTTTTTTTATGTGTGTTTCTAAAATAAAATCCAGGAAGAATTTATATCCAACTACCAGAAGTAAATCAGATGGAAGTTAATTACATTTAAATTTGATTAGTTAGATATATGCAAAATAACAAAAAATGTCATTTTTATTTGTTTGTGAGAAACAAAAATGAGAACAAGTGAAAAAGGATTATTTGAAAGATTCTGAAAAATGGTTTTAGAGCTTTCCTTGAGTCCATTCTGTATGTCCTCAGTTTTTATTATTGCTGTTTCTCCCAAGGGAGCACATCTTCCAATGATAGCAACAACAACAACAACAACAACAACAACAATGCCTCATTATAAAGCACTGACATTTTGGAACTCCATCAGCATGCATTATGTTTCTCAAAGTGATTTTAGTTCACTATTATATTTTCACTATCAGGGGATTACATTTTCTTGTTAACTAGTGAGGGCAAGAAGTGGGTTGCCAAAGAGACTGTTACTACTATTGAAAAGCCAATACATTCTGATGTTTTCCTTATTTATTAATTTCCTTACTGATCTCTTTTTAACAGACAATATAATGTTTAGCAAAACCTTAGATTTTAATTTTTTCCTCTCCTAACTGTGCACTCTTATCTCTTTTTCCTGCAAAGTCTGAAAGAAGTGAAATGAATCAATCGACTCTGACAGAATTCCTTCTGATGGGATTTTCCAATGACCATGATGTGCAAATTATGCATTTTGTGATGTTTTTCTTCATTTACTTAATAGACGTCATGGGGAATGTCCTCTTGGTTATCACAGTGGCTCTGAACTGCTCCCTTCACACTCCAATGTATTTCTTTTTAGTCAACCTGTCACTTTCAGACATTTGCTTCATCTCAACCACCATTCCCAAATCCATGGCCACCTCCTTGACAGATAACAAAGTGATCACCTTTGCTGGATGTGCTGCCCAAGTCTTCTCAGTTTTCACCTTTGCAGGTTCTGAGATTGCCTTGCTCACCATATACAAACATAAGTTATAAGCTCTAGTTATGAAACGTTCTTGTGACTTATTTAGGACGATTTTGCACTTCCCACTGCAGCTTCCTCTCATGTTCCCATTAATATTTTCAGTAATATTTCAAGCTTTTTATAAGGGACATTAATGTTATGTGTGCTGGTATTCAGGAACAGTTTCTGTGAAGTGACCAGTTTCCATAAATTTCTTTTTTTTTTCTAGTTCTCTGTACTACCTATGGTTTAGAATCTTAATAGCCACACATGTGAAAGTCTTAGTAACCTAAATGGCCTTCTCTAACATTACTTCACTTTTTCTTTATTTCTCCCTCATATATCCACATTATGAAAAGTTTGCGTATCGTACTGCATATTTATTTGCTCAGATAATCCGCCCATATTCCAGAGACTATTGAACATATAATGCAAATATATTCATTATCCTGATTATATTTGAATTAATTTTTACTGATGTATGTATTTGTATCCTGTCTGCTCCTTAATAGTTGCCATTATTCTTTAGACATCCAAACTTATCTATAGGAGCTTGGTGCTGTCACCTGCTTCTGAATCCTTACTGTCTAAAACTTTTCTTTTCATCAAAGATGATCGGGGAGTTAGAAAGTAAGTCCTACACGTCAGGACTGAAATAATTTAATATGTTTAGCCTTAAATAGAGGAGGTTGAGGGAGCATTCTAGAAGTACCACAAGGCATATCTCAAAGAAGAGCACAGCCTATTTACTAGCATCCCTGATTGCAGGAGATGATATAATTATTTTAAGTTACAGAGATATTCATTCCAGTGGAATACTAGGGCAAACCTTCCATGAACAAGCATTCTGACAATTGACCTAGTGACCTAGGAGGTGTTAAACTCTCCAGTATGTGCTTGAAAACAGAAGAAGCAACCATTTTGTGGAGAAGTTTTATTTGGAATCCTGCATGGAACAGTGTGTATGTGTGTCAGTGATTTACTGGGGCCTTTTCATGTCTATACCTCCATAAAAACAATGTAATGAAAACATTACAGCAGTAAAATACAATAGGACACAAGATTGTTGTTATCCCTGGGAGGGATCAATTTCATATAAGTGTTTGAAAGCATGAGGGAGGGGAAGAAAATCAAACATTGCTGGACTACAAAGGTCATGAAGCAAAAAAGAAAGCCACTTAGACTCCTGCTGGATTGTGATTGTGACTAAGACGTTCGTTTCCATAACAGCCACATATGCAAGTGATTGCAAAAAGAAGATGAGTTAATAATACACAACTTTCATGGTCCCATGACCTAGGCCTGAAAAATCAGATACTTATAATTTGAAAGAAAGGAAGAGAGAGAAAGTTGGCACTGAACAGAATAAGCATAAAAGTGAGTTCTTAATTTTATTCATTTAAAGTTGGTTTGCCACTTGCAATCTAGAAAATAATTGGCCCAATTATTTAATCACTTTTAACTCCCCAGAGTACCAAGAACCTATCACAGAATATAAGGCCATGTTGTTTAAACTATTGTTTACATTGCCCAGTTCATTCCCAGGACCATCATTTCAAATTGCATAATATTCTGCTAAAAGGAGATTTTGAACAATGAATGTACCTGTACTACGTGAGAAGTACATAAACTGGCATTTCAATATACTGTATGAGATGATTCTTAGAATCTCGAATATAGACAAAAAACTCAGTCTGCTAAGAAGCTTTGTATCATCCTCAAGTTCAAGAAGCTGAAAAATATTATAATGAATAGATCATGACCTATCTATTTCAAATCTTGACTCAATACTTTTGAATTCATTTAGACATGGATGCCTGGTGAATTGGTCAAAAAAAGAGTGTGTTGATCTTCCAGCTGGGATAATGCATAGACAAAATTCTCTTAAGCAGGGTTCCCACCACTAGAAACAGATTTTCTGATTGTTTCTGAATATAAGCAATTTCCATGATAGTAGAAAATATTATGGTGGGTTTTCAATTTTCTTCAGTATCTTTTGCTACTTTTATTTTGCAAATGAACCTAGCTGCCCTATTCCCATCATCTCTTCAGAAAAGCAAGAACCTGATTCAGCATCAAAATATAGTCAAAGATACTCAAAAGTTATTATAAGTTCTATCTGGTTATTTTAAGACCACCTTTAAAGTAAGAAAGTCTTTCAGACATAAAAGAAAACTTGGTTTGTTATTTTTAGTTTTTTGTCATTCTAAATCTGTATTATATTTCTACATTGCCTGTTTTTCAGCAACTCAGAGTGTTTGTTACTCTCATACACACTTTTTTTCCCTCTAACAAAAGCAAAACTCTGAATTTTGGATGGATTGAGGAATTTTGACTATTGAATTTCTTGACCAAAGGTTGACTTGTGCCTGGTTCTACTAACTACATCCAGTTCAGCACTCTATTTACAACATTGTGATTCATCTCAGATAATAAAGATCTTGTAAATTGCTATAGTTATCTTTCTCATTTGTCCAACTGTCTACAAATACTCCTAGGAAATGGATAGACAGCCTGTTTCAATTTGATTATCAATTACAGATTTCCAGTTGCATCAGCCCCAGCTGGAAAGTTATTGGAAAAAGATTGTCAAAACAGGGAAGCTGAATATTTAAGTGAAATATCTGAGGAAATGAATGCAAATTACAGATAGTCCTCATTTAAAAACCACAATTAGCACTGGCAACTGTATCGCTAAGTGACACAGTCATTAAGCAAGATATCACATGACCATGACTTACAACTTCACTGCTGGCTTCTCTTTTGGCTCCGCTTGTCAGAAGCCAACTGTGAATCACACAAACGGCGATCATGTGAGCACAAGATGCAGCAATGATTATAACCACCTACTGGTTGCCAAGTGCCCAACTCTTGATCACATGACCACAGGGATGCTATGACAGTCATAAGTGTAAGGTTTGGTCATAAAGATACCTTTTCAGCACTGTTGTAACTTCATTCCCATGCTGGCTGGGAAATTCTGGGAGTTGAAGTCCATACATATTAAAGTTGTCAAGTGGGGAAAAAACACTGTTGTAGATGGTATAACCTTCTTCTCATCCTTAGCCTACGGTGGAGGCAGACTATGTTCACTCTTAGCTGTTCCCATTTCAACTAGTGTTTTCTATCATTTCTGGACCCAAATCTTGCAATACAAACAGTCTACAATGCCCCACTCACAATCCTCATCTTTACCATGTAAGGGGCTGCTCAGTTGAGTTCCTAATGGCTGCTTGAGTCTGCTGTGGGCATAGCCCTTTCCTTCTGTTTACTAGGCACTGCCATCCATGGCTGTTTTGGTTTAGAGTAGAAGGGCAGCTGAACATCTGGTTTCCAAGGAGGTATCTGCCCATGTAATGCCTGACCTTCATCAAAGCACTGTTCAGGCATTTACATGGATGCCTTATATACATTGATATATTAGTCTTTTGCAAGGCCAGTAGAGATTTTATTACATGTGTTCAATGGTCTTTCAAAATTTGAGTTTGTCTGATAAAGTATAAAAAGAGCAGTCAATTGATTTTAATTTGAAAAGAGGTATATTATGGTTCTCTTCCAAATGAGTGCATTGCTTCATCACTTATCAACTTGAAATATTTGAGAGGTGGCTGATATTGACAAAGGCTCTGCTTGTTTTCCCTTCTAGTCCAGATGACAGGAAGACTTGTAAACTTCTCAATCAGTTATTCACTCATCTGGAAGACTGATAAACCATTGTCCAAAAATGCAGTAGCTTAGCTTATAGTGCAGTAGAGGTGGGCAGGAAAAAGTGGAACAGAGTAGAGTTCCATGAAGCTGCTGCTCCACAGAATTTTAGATGGGCTATATTTTGATGTAAAACTTTCAATCTTACAAAAAAAACTTGTATGTCCCTCTTTAGAAGTTCCCTGGGTAATAGTTTACAAAGCAAAGAACTTCTGCGCTGGTAATGCCTTCCTTGGGCAACTTGAAAGTAAGGCTGTAAACGAAATAATTGAGTAAGGAATAAATAGAAGCATATTATTAATTATGAGCAGATGGATTTTCCAGGCTTTTTTCTTATCTGCAAAAAAATTGTGGTTAGCTCTTCACCCTGAAATTCTGGGAACAAAAGTTTCAAATGGCTCTCAGAGTCTCTTGACTTTTCTCTTGACAAAAAATCTTACTAGTGCTACTCATAGTGACTGTTTTTTCTTGGACTGTATTATGTTGTTATGGGCTTGACAAAATAAGGTGATCCTCTCTGATACCCAATCCAACCTACCTACCCCACCACTCTTTATTCATTCATCCTGTATGGCTTTGGAATTGACAGGAATGTGCAAGCATTTTAACTTTAAAATATTCCAAACACAAAACATCTGCTGTGAGGGTTCCATGCTTGTCAAGCTCATCAAACCTGACAAAAACCAGAAGTCAGAACCACATAGATGTCAGAAAGGTTTTTTATTGGTCATAATGGGTAAAAACATGATGTTGAAAGAAGCCCTGCAGCAAATTACTGTCAGGGCAGAGTCTTTTTGAAACATTTCTTTCCCGTGTCTTGCACATCTGGGTTGTGATGCCTTTTCTTATACCACAGAACATCTCCACCTGTTCCTTCAGTCTCTTACAACATTCGCAATGAATGTGTTTCAAGAATTTTATTTTCCCCTTAGAAGGCAACTTGCTATTTTGAGATGTTTGAGTGAGCAGAATGCTGCACTTTGCTGACTTCTGTGGTTGATAATTTGATTGCTGTTTATTACAACTTTATTAGCCTCATGCAACTTAAAAGCTGAATATAACCACAAACAGTAAAATTCATCTCAGTCCAGGTACCACTCTCATCTCCAAATGAATGTTTAAAAAGTCACATTGGATTGGCAAAACTGATAAATTATTCTCCTAGGCCATATATTTCAATTGTGTTTCCTTCTTTATTTCCAACTTTGGCATCAATGCAGTCAATGACCAAATAATATCAATTAAACTTTGTGGATAATTATTTCATATGATAATTATTTGATATTATGTTCCAACCACTGACACAGAAGAAAAGGAACTTGATGAATTTAAAGGCCAGGTTGAATCTGAAATTGACAGAACATGCAAGTAAGATGTGTTGCATCTCATGAGAGTTTGGAATACCACCATAGAGGATTTATTGCTGCTCAAAGATCTCTAGGATTGTGAGTCACAATGCATCGCAAAAAATCTATCTTTCAGAAAAGTGTTAGCTGTCTGACATATAGCTGTTTGAATATTAAAGATTGCTTTCTACAGATCTGTTAATTCACTTTTTTATCTGTTTTTGATTGCTTATGTGCCATCAACTTGTTGTTGAGTCCACAAAGAGAGCTTTTCTCTATGATGATCTGTCCTTAATCTGGTCTTTCAGGTCTTCTAATGCTGTACCATGACCGTAACTGAGTCTATGTTTTTAGCATATTTTAATTAATTAATTAATATTTATCTATTTTAAGTAATGTTTATTCTATTTTTACTATAAACCGCCCAGAGTCACCGCACAGTGAGATGGGCATTGACAAATTTGATAAATAAATAAATAAATACTTTTCAGCTGGTCATCTTCTCTTTCCTTCTACCTTTCCCAGCATTAGAGTCTTCTCCAGAGAGCTAGGTCCTCATATAAAGTATCTGAAGTAGGATAATTTGAGCCTACTTATTTTAACTCCTTTTCGAAATACAGATGATGTATCTTCTACTGCCTATTCCAAGGGCTTTGCTGCTCTTTGAAGAAAAAAAATATTCTGACCACAGTAAGGAAAACGTTGCTTTCCACTCAGCTTGTTTTTCTTGTAAATAAGAATAACATTCCCCTCTCATTTTTTGTTTTTGTTTTGCTTGTTTTAGATTTGAATGGCAGATAATAAATGCAGACATCTAGAGAATATATCCAATTATTCATTGGTGAATAAAACCTATATATTAATGGAAAATCTTTCAAAGATTTTCCATTAATATATAATGGACAGCAAATCGAAATGCTGTCACCTCTCATACAGGGACACCAATTGAATTTATGCATTGAAACAATCATTTTACTTGATTACAGAATCTTTCCATATTATATCAAAACCCAATAGAGTATTTGTTGTACACTATCATGCTATTTCACTAATTAATGTAGATATTAAAATCTCAGCTTCTGTTTTAGCCAACAAACTTCAGCAAATGATGTTCTAGCAGTCAAAATGATTATATTGCGTTCATCAAAAATAGATGTGAATTAGATAATGTTTGGCTAGTAGATTTGATTAATTTGAATAAAGACAGATAGGACAAATCTGCAATTCCATTGCTTGAAATGGAAAAAGTGATTCAAAAAATTTATAGGCAGCATCTCCATGTTAACTTAGATAGGCACATAAATATCTCCCACCCAAATTTCTGAAATGGATTGTCTTTAGGTAAAATCTGAGATCTCTGCAGTGAAAAAGGCTAATTCAGTTCTCATCTTTTAAAATTTATTTCAGACTTATGCTATATGATATTACTAATATTAAAAATGAGTGAGATGGATATGTTATATACTATTCTCCTGTGAGCAAGAAAAATAATATATACCATATCCATTTATACTATATCTGGATTACATCTTAATTCAGTCCCAGCCCACAAAAGTGAGAAATATAAAATACTACTGTAAATAAAATAATGCTATAGTGATAAATTAAAATGAATCTCTAAATCCCAATCAGTGGTCATCAGACATTATAGAATTTCCCTGATGTCCCCTTGATTGTTACTGATGTCCCCAAGTGATTGTTACTGATAATATTATACAAACAGGAAAAGGAGAGTAAGTTTAATGAAGGGAACAATCTTCCAATTTAAAGAAAAGGGAAAAGTCATGGAACGGGGAAGGAAAGAGAAAGCCCATTGCCATTAAAATATGCCAATTCCTTTCCCCCCCCCTATAAACAAGATCATATATGTGTATTTAAGGGCCACAGAAGAAGCCCAACAGCCTGTATACAAGCATGCCTCTTAATCTAGCATAATACAGTACAATCTAGTATAGTAGCTTAATTATCTGTCTGCTATATATGAAACATATCATATTTCATGGAGATGATTAATGTAGTCCTATTATCTATCTCAGTATATGAAACCTAAATTAAATGCTTATAACAATGTTGGGAAAATAAATTAGATCAATATTAGAATGATGTAAGATTAAAAGCAGAGGGCTCAGTTCAAGGCTTGTGCAAAACATCACTTAACAAAAGTATCTCCTAAATAATTCCCCCTTTACATGCAACTACATGCAACATTCAAAACAGAAGGCTGGGAGACTGTACTATACATTAGAATAGAAGAATAGAGGAATATTTCCGGGAAAAGGATCACTCACATTTTATAGAAGATGTTATTTCAACAGAATGTTATATTTATCAGACTGAAAATGGTACTATCAGATTAGGACATCCCCTTTATTTGTCAATGTTAATTTCCACACAGCTGCTTGAAAGTCCTTGTTCCGGAGGCTATAAATGATGGGATTCAGAGTGGGAGGCAAAACTGTATACAAAACAGCAGAAAGTACATCTATAGTGGGAGAAGAAAGAGATTTTGGCCTCATGTATGAAAACAAAGCTGTAGTGATAAATAAAGAAAAAACTGTCAAGTGTGGAATACAAGTTGAGAAGACTTTACATCTGCCTGCAACAGATGGAATTTTCAGCACAGCAGAAATAATACAGCCATAAGAAGCAAAAATTATTCCAGTACTAAATGTATCCACAACAGATGCAATTATCCAAGCTAAAATTTGGTTAACTTTTGCATCAGTGCAAGAAATCTTGTGTAACTGAGGAATATCACAGAAGAACTGCTCAATCATGTTTGGCCCACAGACGTTTAACTGGAAAGTCAGGACAGTTTGTAGAGATGCATGTACCAGGGAGCTGATCCAGGAAGCAGCTGCCATTTGGTTGCAGGTATCCCAGTTCAAGATGAAACTATATTGTAAAGGATTGCAGATGGCAATGTAACGGTCATAAGCCATGATGGTAAGTAAGGCAACCTCAGAAACTGCACAAGTCACAACTAAAAAAACTTGAGCTACACATCCAGAAAAAATAATTACTTTGTTATTTGTCAATGAAACTGCCATTGATTTGGGGACAGTGGCTGTAATGTAACAAATATCAGTCAGGGATAGGTTGACCAAAAAGAAATACATGGGGGTGTGAAGGTGTTGGTTCAAGATCACAACAATCACAATGAGTAAATTCCCAGTTAAAGCTATTAAGTAAATGGATAGAAACATGACAAAATGTAGAAGTTGCATATCATGATCATCAAAAAATCCCATCAGAAGGAATTCTGTCACAATAGATTGGTTGGACATGGTTCTTTCAATTTGGGCAAAAACAGATTATGACTGGAGATTAGTAAGGGGAAAAGATGGGGACAGTGGTGTTTCAGTATACATTATTCATATCAATTTACTGCCAATCTGCAATCAGAAATCTTTATGATATGTAACAAGTTGTATCAAAAGTTGTCTGGACACATCAGTCAGATTGGAAGACACACGCTTATTAGTTCCATATGCATTGTTTTCATATAATGTAATATATAGTAAAATGGAATTTTGCAGAAATCCTCACTTCAACCCTAAGAATATTAAAGAAAAGAAAATGCATTGCAGAATATCAGGAACTTGATGAGCAACCACATTAGGTGGGATGGGTGTGGTGGAGGAAATATCTGCACAAAATAACCACTTCCTGAAAAATTTGTTTAAATTTCTTAAGAGCTAGTCTTTGGTACTGTTCCATCTATACAAAGAAGTAAAGAGAAAAGTTGTATATGCTAATACAATGAAGAAAAAGAATGCTAAAATGACAAATTTGGATATCACAGTAACCAGAGTATCCCATCAGAAAGAGTTCTAACATGATTGATTGGTTAACCCTGTTGTGGACAAAAAGGGATTATAACAGATTATAAAATGCAATTACTGGAGGAAATTTATAGAAAGAAAAATCATAGTTACATATCATAATTAATACCTTTATTATCATTATTAAAAATTGCAATTTATCTATAATTAGAAGTGATTTAAGTGTCATATATAATATATTTATCCAAAAAATTTAGAAGGATACATTATTCATATCAGGGGGATATATCTTTATTTATGTTTTTACTGGTTATTTTAATACGTGTTTTTATTGTTTTGTTTTTATTGTACACCTAGCAGAGTCACATTCATGAGATGGGTAGCTATATAAATTTGATAAATAAATAAATAAATAAAATTCATCCAACATGTATGTACTTCTTTTTTCTATAATGATAGATAAATAGATGAGATACATAGATATTATAATAAAGTAACATACACAGAATTCTGTAAAATTCCTCTGTACTTTAGAGTTTCAAGAAAAGGCAAAATCTTACAAATTTGGGTAAAATTTACTGTGTATGAAGAAAAAAGCTGCTTCTTTTTTTTTAAAGAATATGTTCCTGTAATCCATCCAAACAAATTAATGCCTTGCCTTGCCTTGCCTTGCCTTGCCTTGCCTTGCCTTGCCTTGCCTTGCCTTGCCTTGCCTTGCCTTGCCTTGCCTTGCCTTGCCCCTTCTCTTACCTTCTCTTGCCTTGCCTTCCTTCTTTTTTGCTTTTCTGTGTATTCCAATTTGAAAAGATCAGGGAGAATTCATTAAATGTAGCTGTTACAGAATTGGCAGCTGATTAATCTTACATATAACAAGACAACATTTACCTGTTGTCTTTTAGCAAAACACCTGAATTTTAGATATGCACATATTATGTAAAACCTTGTCCAACCTGTTGAGCTCATTGACCTTATGTTGATGACTGCTAGATTAGTAAGCATGGTATTGCAAACTGAGGACCATAATTACCTATCCCAGTTTTGTATCAGATGAATTATTATTAGATAATATCAGTTTTCTAATATATTTAACTAAAAAATATGAAATCCAGGTGATCATATATTGTATCATTACAAACAGAACTTCAAGTACTTTAAAATACATCCTTCCTTTAGTATTATACTAGACAACCTGTGATCTGTAAAGTCATCATTTCAGAGGTATTTCCTTACCTAAATAGAGAAACAGAATGACCAAGGGCAAAAAAAGCAGTGGGAGCGGGAGCGACTTGCAACTCGCTGCTGGCTTCCCCATTGACTTTGCTTGTGGGAAACTGGCAGGGAGCATCAGAAATCTTCCTTCCTTCCTTCCTTCCTTCCTTCCTTCCTTCCTTCCTTCCTTCCTTCCTTCCTTCCTTCCTTCCTTCCTTCCTTCCTTCCTTCCTTCCTTCCTTCCTTCCCTCCCTCCCTCCCTCCCTCCCTCCTCCATTTCCACATATAATATAGGATTGCACCATTTGCCCTCCCTCATGAGCCTCAGGAGAGCCCCAGCAAAGCATCCTTCTCCTTCCTCAGCTCACCTGCAGAACTGCTTGCCACTTTGCTGAGGGGAGGTGGAACACAGGAAGCTGCGAACCATGAAGAAAACTGCACCCCTGCCACCTATTCTGGAATGTCCCCAAGGGCCCCTTCCCTCACAGGAGGAAGAGGGCTCACCAGTTGACCACTGGTGTCTCTCAGCCAGCCCTATTTCACCAGCATGCATCCAAGTCACTCCCTCATCCTTCCCTCAATGCCCAAAGTCATTAAGAGATTTCAAATTTCTGCCTCATTTCCAAAGCAGTCAATTACCACTTCCTGTCAGGTTTTGTCATCCATGCAATTGGGCTCAGGGGACAGAGGGAGGCGGGAAAGAAGTTGGGGATATGCCCGTGGTGATGACATGACCTGGGATAACCACTGCAGCACAACAGCACTGAAGCAGCCACAAATTTCCCAAATTTCAATCACAGGGGAATAATGGGTCGCCGATTTGGATGCATTCTGCAAGTTAGCCCATTTGAGGTGCCATGGTTCAAAAATTGTTGTCCTATCATGCACCATTTCATCCAGTAGAAGGTTACAGCCACAAGAGTTTTAGTAGTATATAGAAGATTTGGATTAATGCAATTAAGTATAAGTAATTTATTCCAGCTAATAATTTTGTAACCATTTACCTGAGCCCAGAAATGCTTACTCTTTGTTTCAGGAGTAAGAAAATATAAACATAATTCATCTTATAATATTATGTGTGAGTTACAAGCATCCAACATTTGGCAATGCTTTAAAAACTGATGTTCTAAGTAACTGGAATGAATAAAAGAGAATTGTTTTTACCTTTCTCTTCTTTTGCTGAGAAGATGATTCTGCCATCTGTTTAAATATAGATGCTGTGTAGAAATTATGTCTTCTCTGTCTTCTGTAAGATTTCAAGGAATCAGTCCCTTGGGACTGCCGGGGTTCCCATGTTAATATCCACATTTTAATTTTCCCTTTCTTTCCTTCTAAACATGAAGACCTGACATTAATCTTTAACATCTAGTAGATGGCTATAATGGCACATTTATGAATAGTGGTAGTCCTGTTTTTGTACACAGTAGCTAATCCTGCATTTGAGAAGCAGTTAACCTGGGGGATCTCTTAAAGGAGGGCTTCAATCTTTTATTTAATTAGAATTATTTAAAGGAGATTGTTGCCTGCTCTTCAGCCAGCAAAGATACTCTAAGTGATGTTTTTCCCAGTGCTCCACATATCCAGTAAGAGTAATATAAATCTTTAGTTATGCATAGATGGAACCATTTTATTTTACTGTTTACCTACAGAACACATGATCATGCAGGTACATAGACAGTATTGAACAGGAATACAGATTCAAGAATAACTTTAAATAAGAGAGAGAGTCGATTGTATATTATGCTCAATAATCAGTCCATAAAACACACTGCATACATAAAACTAATATTGATTGATTAATGAATTAGGTAATCATGTCAGTCTCACTGCAGTACATCTTACATCTCACATGACAGAATTTGGTCAAATTTTAAAAATGTCATCACTTGAGTTTGAAAGTAAGCGCTGTAAATAAAACTGATTAAAATGACCAGGGAATTTGGTTAACCATGGGGTTAACAGCTCACACTGGGTTTCAGCATAAAACAAACAGTATAAAAAGACAGTTATAATAGTTTCAATTGACTCCTTTTCCACCTTTTAAAAAGCTTTCTGAATGCTATGAGCGAGGGTGGGGTTCTTATATTTGGGTGGCAGTCATTCTATAGAAGGGGAATTCTTGCAGAGAATGCTTGCCTCTGAATGTCATTTGCATCACACCTCCATCTGGGTAGGCGCTGTCATCAGGCACTCTCCATGGACAGCCTCTGGGAGGTTGATTCTATTTGGAGCAGGTGGTCCTGGAGTTAAGCAGGCTGCAAGCTATTTAAGTCTTTAAAGGTGATCACAAGTATCTTAAATCTGGAAACAAACCAGCAACCCGTCCCCCTCCTACGATATTGCTACCTTATGGCAGCACTGAGTTATCCTTTATTGATTTATTTGATTTGATTTTTATACCTGGCCATCTCATGCAATTGATTTTGGGTGGCTTACCAGATTAAAACACAAAAACACACCAAACATAAGCTCTGGGCACCCAAGGATAACCAATGGCCCACTCGCTATAAGTAGCATTGAAGTTCATCTACCCATCTGATCCAAATGCCTGAGGAAACAGCTAGGTCTTCAAATGCCTTGCAAGGGCCTTGGTTAGCAAGAAGGCTGCTTTATTTTGCACTAATTGCAGCTTCAAGCACAGTCCCATTACAGTAGTTCACTTGTTAGGTAGCAAGGGCAGGAGTTTCTGTAGTCAGCACCTTCTGCTCCAAGAATAGTAAAACTGGCAAACCAGCTAGAGCTGGACAAATGTCCTCCTGGCCACTGTTTCTACCTGCTGTTCCTGGGGGATTATAACCCCAACTAGAGCTAACGTTGATATTGTCCCAGAGTCAGCTGGCTTCTAAACCTACAGCCATTCTGTTTTGTCAGGGTTGACTCTCAATCTGTTTCTCCCTTTACAGCCACTAAACACTGAGTCAAGACTTTCACCACATCTCCCAGTAAGTCTGAGTATAGCATATTGGTGATAAGAAACCCCAACCTGTCAGATGACCTCCCCCAGAAGCTTCAGTTTATTTAACATAATTAATAAGCTGGGGTAGAGGAACAAGCCTGTGGCATCCCATACTGGAGTGTCTCAATAGCTGAACCTCTAGTCCCTGATACACACTCCATGGAATTGTCCACTTAGGTTGGAATTGACTCACAAAAGAATTATTGATTATGTGTTATCAAGTTGTTTTTGACTCCTAGTGATCACATAGATAGATTTTCTCCATTATGATCTATCCCTAACCTGTCTTTTCAAGTCTTCCAATGGTGTACTCATTGCCACTGTAACTGAGTCCATTCACCTTGCTGCTGGTCATCCTCTTTCCTGCCACCTTTCCCAGTATTAGAAAGCTAGGTCTTTGTATAATGTTTCCGAAGCTAGGATAATTTGAGTCTGGTTATTTGTGCCTAAAGTGAGAACTCTGGGTTGATTTGTTTGATGATCCATCAGTTTGTTTTCTTGGCTGTCCACAGTATTCTGAGAAGTCTTCTCCGACACCAAAGTTCAAAAACATCAATACATTTTAATATCTTTTCCAAGACCTTCATGGCTGTTCTACCAAGTGCTAGTCTGTGGTGTATCTCCTAAGTGCTTGCTTCGTTACTGTTGACACCAAGGAATGGTGTCCCCAATTCCACATCTGCATAGGTAGTCCAGAAAAATATCGTGATTGATGGTATCAAGAGCTACCGAAAACTCCAGAAGACTCACAGTGTTACACATTCCCCATCTAAGCCACACCATAGGCCATCAACAAGAGTGACCAATGCAATTCCTATCCCATGCCTATGTCTGAACCCTGACTGAAAAGAAACTTAAAATTGCCCTGCTCTGATGTTCTTTGTTATAAGAGAAAGGAAGAGAGAAATTGTTAGGCTTTCAAAATTCTGTTACCATAGCCAATATCAATAGAGTTCTAATATTTCTTGCGGTGTCCGCTTCACACTGGACATACACCGAAGTATACTCTTCTATTGGCAATTTCTACCAAAAGTTTTGACATCTAGTTTGATTTCTTCTGTTTCCTGATATTTGGCAGTCTCCTTTAACTATTATCCTTAACAACTTATTTGATTTCATTCCACATTTTCTCTGGTTCCCTATCAGAGAGGCTCATGAGTTCAAAGTGATTCCACTGCCATGTCTTTAAGCACTTACAGTATGGAAGGCTTGTGGGCTTGGAGCTAATCTAATTTGGGGGTGGGGGATGATGTTCCAAAGGGTGCTACCTATTTCTAATAATTAAATGAAACCCATCATAAAGTATTTATTGCTTCTCAAAGATCTCTAGAATTGCAAGTCACAGTTCATACCGAGAGTAGAAATCCATCTTTCAGAAAGGTGTTAGCTACTTGACAAATGGCTGTTTGAATACTAGTAACTCTTGTCTACAGATATGTTGTTTAATTCACCTTTTTATTTGTCAACCATTACTTCTTTCCTTTAAAAAATCATACAGAACTTATGTCATTTAATTCCTATTCCAAAGGCTTTGCTGCTCTATGAAAAAAAAGAAATATTATGACCATAGTAAGACAAATGTTGCTTTCCACCCAACTTGCTTTTCTTGCAAAATAAATCTAAAAGTATCCAGAATATATGCATGTCTGGGACCTCTGTTTGTCCCTGACACCACCTTCATACAGTATGATTCTGGAGAAGAATAGTTAAAGTACTTGAAATCTATTTCACAGCATGATGTTCTGTGGTTATATTGGGCTATTATTACTGAGTGATGAAGTATGTCTCTTAGTTTAGTCTAGTCTAATCTAATATAGTAGCTCAATTATCTCTGTCTGCTGAAACATATCCTGCTTCATGGAGATGCTTAATATAGACCTACTATCTATTTTATTATATGAAACCTAAACAAAAATGGCTGTAACAACATCATGAAAATAAATTGACTCAATATTAGAATGATGCAAGATTAAAACAGAGGGTTCAGTCGAAGGCTTGTGCAAAAGATCACTTGACAAAGATATTGCCTGAAAACCCCCCCTTTTACTGCATGCAAGATTCAAAACACGACTGGTAGGAGCCTGCCCTATACATTAGACTCAAATAATGGAGGAATATGTGTGGGAGGAGGATCGCTGACATTTTATAGAGGATGTTACTTTAACAGAATGTTATCTTTGTCAGATTGGAGATAGCACTATCAGATTAGGACATTCCTTTTCATTGCTAATGTTAATTTCCACACAGCTGCTTGAATGTCCCTGTTCCAGAGGCTATAAATGATGGGATTCAGAGTGGGAGGCAAAACTGTATACAGGACAGCAGAAACTAGGTCTATAGTGGGAGAGGAAAGAGAGTCTGGCCTCATGTATGAAAACAAAGCTGTAGACACGAATAAAGAAAAAACTATCAAGTGTGGACTGCAGGTCGAGAAGGCTTTGTATCTCCCTTCAGCTGATGGAATCTTCAGCACAGCAGCAATGATGTAGCCATAAGAAGTGAAAATGAATCCAGTACTAAATGAATCCACAATGAATCCAAATATCCAAATCAAGATTTGGTTAACTTTTGCATCAGTGCAAGAAATCTTTTGTAACTGAGGAATATCACAAAAAAAGCTGATCAATCATGTTTGGCCCACAGAAGTTTAACTGGAAAGTCAGGACAGTTTGTAGAGATGCATGTACCAGGGAGCTGATCCAGGAAGCAGCTACCATTTGGTTGCACATATTCCAATTTAGGATGAGGTTATATTGCAGAGGATGGCAGATGGCAACGTAACGGTCATAAGCCATGATGGTAAGCAAGGCAATCTCAGAACCTGCACAAGTCACAACTAAAAAAACTTGAGCAACACATGCAGGAACACTAATTATTTTGTTATCTGTCAGTGAAACTGCCATTGATTTGGGGACAGTGGTTGTGATGTAACAAATATCAGTCAGGGACAGGTTGACCAAAAAGAAGTACATGGGGGTGTGAAGGTGGTGGTTCCGGATCACGACAATCACAATGAGTGAATTTCCAATTAAAGCTATTAGGTAAATAGATAGAAACATGACAAAATGTAAAAGTTGTACATCACAATCATCAAAAAATCCCATCAGAAGGAATTCTGTCACAGATTGGTTGGACATGGATTTTTCAATCATTCTGGGCAAAAACAAATTATGACTGGAGATTAGTAAGGGGAAAACATAAGGACAGTGTATTTCGGTATATATTAGTGATATCAATTTATGGCCAAACTGCAATTAGAAATCTATATTACATGTAAAATGAATGCCAGAATATAGAATTTGGAGATCATGTTCATCAGAATTTTCCATCAGAAAGATTTCTGGCATGGTGACTTGGTTACCTGTTAGACATGTTTGCATCATTGTGGACAAAAAAGGGATTCTAATAGGTTATAGAACACAAACATGGGAGGAAATTTAATAAGGGCAGAAGAATAGCTAAATATAATAAATAATACTTTTATTATTATGTATTATTAATATTTTTAATTATCATTCTTAGTCATTATTTTTCTATAATTAGATTTGTTTTTAAATATAGATTTAAGTGTCAAACATAATTTACATATGCCAAAAATAAACATTTTTCAGATCAGGAAGATGTATGTTTATTCATTCAACTTTCATTTTCTTTCTTTTAATTTTTTTCTATAAAGATAGATAGATAGATAGATAGATAGATAGATAGATAGATAGATAGATAGATAATTATAAGAAAGTAATAGAATTCTGCAAAAATCCTCTGTTCTTTACGGTCAAAGAAAAAAAGCAAAATCTTACAAATGTGGATAAAATTCACTATATATGCAGATAATTTTTCCTTTTTTATAAGAATATGTTAATGTAATCGACCCCCCCCCCAAAAAATCAGATCCTCCCTCTCTCCCTCCCTTCCTCCCTTCCTCCCTCCCTTCCCCTTCTCTGAATGGAAAATAATCTTTATTTCTGTGTATTCTAATTTGCTAAGATCAGTGAGAATATATGCAATTTAACTGTTACAGAATTGCCACTGACGTCTTTTACAAAGAGATACAGGATAGCAAAAGGAGAATAAGAAGGCAAAGGAGAACCAGAACCCTTTTTTATTATAGTCAATGACCAGACTAGAACACCTTACCTAATAAAACCAATATTAATTAAGCAAGTAGATAAACAAATCAATAAAAACAAAATTGTACACATCTGAAATGTAACATGAGAAAAAAAAGTCTCCAGAAATCCTCCTGACTTTTAGACATGCATATATTCTTTAAAACCTTGTCCAACATGTCAAGCTCATTCAGTTCAGTGTGATGACTGCTAAAAAGATAAGCATAATATTGCAAATCGAACAACATAATTACCAGTCTCAGTTTTGTATCAGATTATTATTAGATAGTATTATGAGATTTCTAGAATATTTTACTTAAAAAAAACAACCTCCAACTGATCACATATTTTATCATTAGAAAGAAAACTTTAATTATTTGCCATCCTTTCGTTAGTATTATATGATCTGGATTCAAAGTATAGGTAAAATATTCCAGCTCATAATTTTGTAACCATTTACCTGAGCCCAGAAATATTTACTCTTTATTTCAGGAGTAAGGCAATATCAGCATAGTTCATCTTATAATATTCTGTCTGAATTGTAAGTATCCAACATTTAGCAATGTTTTACTAACTGATGCTCTAAGTATCTGAAATGAATGAAGGAGAATTCTACCTACCTTTAAATTCTTTTGCTGAGAAGGTGACTCTCCTAATCTGTTTAAATGTAGATGCTCTGTAGATGTTTCTGCTATGCAGAAACAAATTATGTCATCTCTGCTTTCTGTAACATTTCAGTGAATCACTCCTTTGGGACCATCTTGTTAATGTAGAAAGTTTAACTTTTCCTTTCTTTTGTTTTGTTTTGGAAAACCAATCATTAACCCATAATATTTAGCAGCTGGTTGCAGATGAGTGATCTGTCAGTCTCTCATTTATCTGAAGAGACTCTGCTGGCCACCACCGTAGTGCAATCTCTGCTCCTTTGTAGACATCTAGTCCTCCATCAACCTCCCCCAGAAGCCCATAATTTAAAGAGCAGATGGCAGCTGTGTCCAAGAAGTCCTTTGCACAGGTTCATCTACTTCATCAGTTGCACCCATTCCTGGATCAGGAGACCTGGTCACCTCATGACTGCATTGTTGTAATACCCTTTACATGAGGCTGCCCTTGAAAACTAGTCAGAAACTACAGCCAATCCAGAATTCAGTGGTACAGGCTATTATGAGGGTGTTGGATCATGTTCACATGACCATACTATTCTATGAGCTGCACTGGTTACCAGTTGGCTTCCAGGTACAATTAAATATGCTATTATCACCTAGAACACTCTTCATGGCATAGGGCCTGGCCATCTGATGATGCTATCTGTTTGTGAGGGCTCTTTGCTTTGCAAGGACTGGACACACCAGAGCATAGCAAATATGTACACAATGCTTTATTGCAGCACACACCTTCCTGAACAACAGGCTATTGGTCTGGGGCAACTCCACGCATCTGGGATTTGCAAGTTGTTGTTGCCATGTAAATATCTCTTTAATACTCAGTCCTTTATATTCAGTCTTTTTATACTGAGTTCAAATAAAAGTCTCAAAGCAGCATACAATTTTTGCCTTTTCCCATAAGTTCTTGCACTAGTTGGGATGAAGTGCTGCCTCAGTGTAGTTGTTCCTTTTCTAGTTGCTGCTGAGCTCCAGGCCAAGCTCCAAGCTCTGCTCTTAAGCAGTATTACTTTTGAGCACTCCAGTTCAGCTCCCAAGCCAAGCTCCAGGCATGAATCCCACCAGGACATGCTGCTTACCATAGCTTGTGGTCCTGGCAGTTGACTGACAGTCCTCTTGCCTGCCTGTAATAGTGGTCAATCTCCAGTTGTTGCCTCCCACTTCCTTGCCTGCTTGCCATTTTATTTATGTATTTATGTATTTATTTATTTATTTAATTTTTAGATTTTTTAAATTTTTAAATTTAATTTAATTTTATTTATTTAAAATTTATTCTATAAATAAATAAATAAATAAATAAATAATAATACCCAAAGGGTGACCCTGGGTTGCTCACAATTAAAATCAAACATCAAAAACAGTAAAAAATATATAAATATCTACATTAAATTAATTAAAAGATCCTACTAGATAAAAAGACTATATACATAAGAAGACTATAAAATTCAAGATGATGTGGGGAGGCAAAATCAATTACCCCATGAGTCAATTCCAATGATGAGAGCCCCCATCAGGCCTTCAGGCCATCTGGCATAGCCAAGATTTCACACTCTTCCTGATGTCCAGGAGAGTGGGGAAGACCACATCTCGGGTGGTAAGTTGTTCCACAGAGTGGAGGCCACAGCAGAAAAGGCTATCTTCCTTGACCCCACCAGTCAAAATTCCTTGATTGGTGGGGTCCGCAACATGCCTCTTCTGCTGGACGGAGTAGGGCAAGTTGATATGATGGGGGTGAGATGGCTCCTCAGATAACCTGGTCCTGTTCCATTCAGGACTTTAAAGGTAATAACCAAAATCTTGAATTGGACCCAGAAGCAAACTGGCAACCATTGCAGCTCACATAACAGGGGTATTATACGTGCCCCTCGGGGGCATTCAGAACTGTCTGCACTGCTGTGTTTTATGCCAGCTGTAGCTTCTAGATACTCCTCAAGGGTAGCCGCATGTAAAGCACTCTTTTCCAATCTCCCTTTCTCCTACACTCACAGCTAGCTCAGAAAAAGACTGAATTTTACCTGGGGCAACTGTAATTAATATATGTTTACCAGTAATCAGTTATTATATATGAGTGATAATTCAAGATCCTGGGTTCATGTTATCATAGCATTTACTATTCTCGATATGAAACAGAAAGCCCATATATTACTCCTATGTATGCTAATTGTTCCCACCATCACTTAGCTGGATGATAAAATTGACTCTAAACATGTCAATATTGGTTTAATTAATCCAAGCTGTGCTCTATAAATAAACTTTTGAGATCAGTACTAAACCCAAGGAGGGGCATGGGAAAACTATTTCAGGGAGGACAAGAGTGGTTTGTTTTATTGCTCTAGATCAAGAAACATTAAGAAATAGAATTAGGCATTTAGGAGAATTAACAGATGGGTTTTAGATAAGTTGGTCCAAAGTGAAATGTAAACACAGAATGTGTACATTGCAAATGTTTTATTCTAGCCTACACTATTAATATTCAGTATGGCCAGCAGATGATATGTCAGCCTATATGAGAAATAGCCATAACACTATTTTGGGATATATAATATAAAATTAATGCAATGATCATATTATTAGGTAATCAACCTTGGCTGCCTCAGTTCATGAGTATGTGGATAATCATTGAACACACTGAGAGTCAGTACTATACAGGGCATAGCATGCCAATCCTGGCCCAAAGAATTAGTATGCCCATTAATTCATATTCATATATATTGCCAAATGCACCATTATGTAGGGACAAGTTAATGGCATAAATATTTGGCATCTATTCAGGAGGTAACACTAAATACTGCAAGGTTCAATTAAACCATCCTTTAAAATGAAATAGGCTTGTTACTGATGGCTGCTCTCTCAACGCAGAATAAAAATCAATGAAGTTATGGATTTAGTAACAGCAGATGAAACAGGCAAGGAATAAAACTAAAGCTAAGATAGCTCCATTCTGTACAAATTCCAGTGCAGTTAGTGGGGAAAAAAATAACATAGAGAGAGAACAGACCCTTTAAAATGGATAAATCCAAAACTCTTCACAGATTGATACACAGAAAATGTCATTATTTCATTTCATTTCATTTCATTTCATTTCATTTCAATTTGACACATTTAAACCCAATCCCACCTCCCAAAACCATTTAAAGCAAAATATAACTTCTACTTTTACTTTTCTTAGCATTCTCCACACAGCATCCTGGATGTCCTTGTTCTGGAAGCTATAAATCAGGGGATTGAGTAGTGGGAGCAAAACTGTGTAGAGAAGAGCAGAGAGCAAGTCCAAAGTATGAAAGGAAAGACTTTGGGGCCTCATATATGCAAACATTCCAAAGCTCAAATATAAAGAATAAACCATCACGTGGGGAGTACACGTTGAAAAAGCTTTATATCTGCCTTGAACTGAAGGAATTTTTAGCACAGCAGAGAAGATGTAGCCATAGGAAATAAAAATGAACCCACTACAAAATGAGCCTACAGTAATTCCTATAACCAAAATGAGAATTTGACTAATTATCTTCCAGAACACGAAATCTTTTGCAGCTGAGGAACATCACAGAAAAATTGCTCAATTAGATGGAATTTGCAGAAATTTAACCTGAAAGTGAGAGTGGTGTGCAGAAGAGCATAGACCAAATTGCTTATCCAGGAAGCAGCTGCCATTTGTAAACAGGCATCCCAGTTCATCATTAGCATATATTGCAAAGGATGGCAGATGGCCACATAACGGTCATAAGCCATGATGGTGAGCAAGGCAAGCTCAGAACATCCAAAGGTGAAGACTGAGAAGACCTGAGCAGCACATCCAACAAAGGAGATCACTTTGTTGTTTGTCAAAGAAGTAGCCATGGCATTAGGAATCGTAGTTGAGATGAAGCAAACATCAGAGAATGACAAATTGACCAAAAAGAAACACATGGGAGTGTGAAGCTGGTGATTTATGATCACAGCAAAAATGAGAAGAAAATTTCCAGTTAGGGCTATTAAATAAATAAAGAGAAATACAACAAAATACAGAATTTGCATATCACGGTCATCAGAAAATCCCATCAGAAGGAAATCTGTCACAGTGGATTGATTGGCCATTGAGTTTCTTTGACTCCTCCTGGACAGAAAGAGATGATCATAGGCATTTAGTGGAGGAAATGAATATGGCTACAGTATTACACCTAATAATGGTGATAATATGCTTGCTATCCAATTATAATTAGCACAAGTTTCAAATAACTATCTGTTCTCAACAAGCAAAAGGGGGCTTCACACATTTAAAACAGGTATGGGACATTTTTTTCCTTCTGCCTGATACATGCCAACTTACAGCAAACCCCTCTATGTTGCAGTTGATTCCATTGCCCAAAAAGACCTTCTAGAGAATGAAGCCATACTGGCCATAGAAGAAAGCAAAGAAGGCTATAGAAATCCAGTGAGTTTGATTTGTTAAAATCAAATTGTAAGAAGAATTTTTTGCTGGTAATGAACAGACTGAATGTATGCATCATCATCATCATCATCATCATCATCATCATCATCATCATTTATATGCTACACAACTCCCAGTGACTCTGTACATTTTCCCCTGATAAATGTGTGATTGGGGTAGTAATAATATTTAAATTTTTAAAAAAAGAAAGCAAGAATAAAGCAAGCGATAAAGATGGTGGGAAGTCAAATACACATCTGTGTTGTATGAAGCAATAATTTTCTCTAAGTTTTTTCAGTTTTCTGACAAAAAATGGCAAAAAATGACATTTTGAGAAAGACAATATCGTACTGGGGGGGAAGCATTTTTCTGTGACTTTTACATTTACAGTCACACGTTGAAGTGGGAGAAGAGAGAGAATTACAGCACAATGCTATAATTTTCTTTCCAACAATCACTGTTCTTGATTTAGATTGGATATAGAATTGGCACCCTATGCTGCATACACATATGATCATACAAAGCATTTTACTGAGCACTATTACTGGGGGGAAATATGGAGAAAATGGTACTTAAGTATACATTATACCAATTTGCTATGAAAGTCAATTAGAAATCTTTATTATGTGTCCAGCTTAGTTTATATCAGAAGTGGATACATCACTCAGACTGAGAGAATACATGATTATTCAAGCCCTGTGCATGGGAATTTTTATCCTATAATGCAAGGTATAGTACAGTGGTACCTCGAGTTACAAACGCCCCTCCTTACGAATTTTTCGAGATACGACCAGCTCCGGCCCCAAAAATTTACCTCGACATGCGAACTCCGCCTCGAGCTACGAACCGGATCCGCGGCCATTTGACCTGCTGCCACGTGGTTGTGGCTTCCTGTGGGCGAGATCGCGGTAGCAAGGAGATGTTCAGTGAGGCTTGTGGTGTGTTTTGTGGCGTTTGGAAGGTTTTTGGTGTGCTTGTCAGCATGGCTCCAAAGAAAATGCGGAGTAGGCTTGGCAAGAATGTATTTACATTGAACCTTATGGGGAAATTTGCCTCGTGGTGCGACCAAATTCGGAGGGCGGATTAGCCGTATTTACATTGAACCTTATGGGGAAATTTGCCTCGTGGTGCGACCAAATTCGGAGGGCAGAACGGATTAACCGTATTTACATTGAACCTTATGGGAAAATTTACCTTGAGTTGCAACCAACTCGAGTTGCGATCAGAGTCATGGAACAGATTAAGTTCGTAACTCGAGGTACCACTGTAATATGGAATTTTGCAAAAATCCCCAGTTCAACCCTAAGAATTCTAAAGAGAATAAAATCCATTCCAAACTATGAGAAGCAACATTGTGCTGGATGGGTCTTGGGGGAGGAAATATCTGCATACAATATTTAAAAATATCCACTTCCCCAAAGTGTCTTTAAATATCTTAAGAATTAGCATTTATTCCATCTATACAAAGAAGTAAAGGAAATATGTATATATGTATAATCAAGGTTCCTAAGATAATGGAGAAAAAATGCCAACATTCAGAATTTGGATATATTCATCAGAGTATCCATTGGAAAGAGTTCTGGCATGGTGGATTGGTTGCCCATTAAATTTTTTTGACTCATTGTGGACACAAAGGGATTATAAAGGTTTATAAAACACAATTAGTGGAGGAAACTTAGAGCAGGGAGAATTATAGCTATATATCATTATTAATAGTTTTAGTATTATACAGTATAAATATTTATTATGATTAATAATACTGCTCATGTATAATTAGCAATGTTTTTAATATAGGCTTTATGTGTCAAATGTAATTTACTCATGCAAAAAGTAGGAGGAGGAGCAGGTCAGAAGGATGTATGTTTTTGTGTTTTTTTTTCATCCGACATATATTTTCTTTCTTTCTTCCCCCCCCCACCCATAATAATGGATAGACAGATAAATAGATAGATTATAATAAAATGATATGGACAGAATTCTGTAAAATCCCTCTGTTCTTTAGGGTTCCAATAAAGAGCAAAATATTACAAATGTGGCTAAAATTCGCTAAGTATGGAATGTTTTTCTGTAATTCATACAAATATATAATTCAGAACTTCTCCCCCTCCCTGCCTCCTTTTTGAAAAGGAAGCTAATTTGTGTTTCTGTGTATTCCATTAGTGGGACTTAATTCAATTTATTGGTTACAGACCTGCAAGCCTATGTCTTTTATACCTGGCATTTAGGTATTTATACATACTGAAAACCCTTGCCTAAATTGTGGAGCTTATTGGGTTCAGTGTAATGGCTGCTAGACAGGCAAGCATAGTATTGCAGACTGAAGATCAGAGTTACCTATCTCAGTTTTGTATCAAATTAATTGTTATTAGATACTATCAGATTTCTAATATACTGTGTTCAAACAAGAAGAAACCCAGCTGATCACATATTCTATCATTACAAACAAGGTTATAAATGCTTGCCATTGTTCCTTTAGTATCATGAGACTTGGAGTCAAAGTTTAGGTAATTTATTCCAGCTAATAATTTTGTAACCATTTACCTGAGCCCAGAAATGCTTACTCTTTATTTCAAAAGTAAAAAAATATAAACCTAATTTATCTTATAATGTTCTATGTGAAATATACGTATCCAACATTTGGCAATGTTTTAACAAGTGACGTGTTAAGTAGCTGGAATGAATGAAAGAGAATTCTACCTACCTTTGATTTCTTTTGCTGAGAAGGTGACTCTCCCAATCTGTTTAAATACAGAAACTCTGTAGATGTTTCTGCTATGCAGAAAGAAATGGTGTCTTCTCTGCCTTCTGCAACATTTCACGGAATCATCTTTGAGACCACCATAAATTCCATGTTAATATAGAAAGTTTAACTTCCCTTGTCTTTCCTTCTATTTTGAAAGACCTGCTTGTAACCCATAATATTTAGGGGATGGTTATACTGTCTTATTTGTCAATAGTGGTAGCCCTGTTTTTGTACACAGTAGCAAGTCCTGAATTTCAGAAGGAGATCTTCCGGGGGATTTCTTAAAGTAGGGCCTTCATCTTTCATAGAATCATTTAAACAACACTATTGCTGAATCTTCAACCTACAAGGATGCTGCAAGTGGTGATTTCCACTTTCCTCCACAGATCCAGTAAGACTAATATAAATCTTTAGTTCTGCATAGATAAAACTATTTTATTGTTACTGTTTGCCTACAGAACTCATGACCATACAGGTACATACAGAGTATTGAACCAGAACACAGATACAAGAATAATGGAGAGGGAGAGGGAGATTATTTATTATGGTTAATAACCAGTCCATAAAATACAGTGCATGCATAAAACTAAGATTGATTGAATGATTGATTAGGTAAGCATGTCAATCAAAGTGCTGCACATCTTATATCTAACATGACAGACTTTGGAATCATAGTAACTTACTAGCTCCTCTTCCCCCTTGTCTCTGTCAGCCACCTGATGCACCTTGGGTGTTCTTCTTCTTCTTGGCCTTGATCCTCACTGTCCAGGATATGCTGAATGCAGAATAGCCTCCCTATGGAAGTTTGACAAAATATATCAAGTATACTTTTTCGAAGGGAGCATAGAAACTTTTGACCAAAGCCTAACTGTAGAAAAGTTGACGGGAAGTTATTATTCTTGCTTCAGAAATTATTTTGGTACATAATTGCTTGCTTTTTGTTTTTGTGCTTGTTTTTCCTTTTAAAAGGAAGCTTTATTTAGATAGGTGGTACATACTTTGTTCAACATGTTTTGGTTGACAGGAAGCTGAAACTCCTGAAGGACCTATCTCTTGGTCCAAAAACAGACTAGCTGTTTCTTCACACTTACGGGCATTAAACAGAATTAGTATCTGCAGTATGCCAGGGCAAATTAATTAATGTTAGCACAAAAGATCCATATATACATTAATAGGACTTAAATTGGAAGTAACTGATCTGGAAACAGATTTTGATGCCATGATTAGCTCTGATTAGATTTTGATAACATTTTGATGATTTAGATTTTGATGACATGATTAACACCCAGAGTCATTTGGTTGAGATGGGTGCCTATAGAAATTAAATAAATAAATAAAATAAAATGAAGCATTTTTAGTTCTGACAATGAATAGACTGCTAAAATAACACATGAAACTCTAGCCAGATCCTCAACTGAGGGAGAGTTGTCTATGACAAGGTTGAATTTGAGCTTATCAGGAGCAAGGCGAACTGCTTTCCCAAGAAAACACTATTGTCTACTTTAGGAGTTTTGCTACCAATGTCCATCTACTCTCCAGGAGACCTGTTTAAGGAATTCAATAAACCAGCATGCAATATGTCTTCTAGTCAAGTAAGAGAGTTAAATTAGCCCTGGATCACACTTCTGGTTGGAATGCTTTATATTTCACTCATGAGATAGATGCCTACTAAATACAAACTTGTGTGCACAGAATTAGTTTACTTGGGCCATAAATTCAGGCCTTAAGGCTGACTACCAGATCTTGGAAAAACAGCAGTATTATACTGTTACCTAAGAATCATTTCCTAACTGAAACCCTTTGCAGCACATTGAACTTACCACGGTTTTTGTGGTTTTAATTTTTGCCTGGAAGGTAACCGGTTTATAGGTTCCAGTTCTCATGTGCTGTGAAGAGCTAAAAGGAAGAGCAGCCATGTCACCCTTGTTTTCTGCTGTGTTTCCAGAAGCCATTCCTTGGAGACTGATCCCAATTCTCACGTTAATTTGAAAGTCTAAATTACAAAACAAGAAAAGGAATGGTTGTCTTCTATCCATTTCTGTGGATGTTATTGTTTTAAAACTGAAACACTGTCTATTAAATCCAAAAATCTAGGAAATGTTTGCAAGTGTTCATTCAGGGGAAGCTGTGCAATATGGAAAAGTATTCCTAAAATGACTTTGTTTTCCATGGGGATTCCAGCTGGAATTTTAATCTGACTATTATGAAGCATCCCACTGTTTTTGAAGAGGACTATTTATTTACCTAAGGCATATCCAAATAGGTTATGGTTTGTCAAGTTGTTGAGGAATAACAATATTTTTTGTCTGTCTCTGTTTAGAATTTTGTTGTTGAAGTGATACATGACCTACTGCTCTTTTGGAAAAAAAAGTGAGGGAATATTTGGCTGCTTTTTCCTGAGATGAATTAGTGGAGGGTGTATTTGCTTTCAGCACCTTATTTGGCAGTATTTTGTAAATATCGGGGAAAAGAACTATGGATAAATAAGAATGGCAGGTGAAAAATAAGTAAATGGATCAGGAGGTGCTAGAGAGAAGGATCTTCATACTAGCAAGCAGAAAATTTTCTACAAAGATGCAGTCCTTTTGAGAGAAATGAATTAATATTGAATTGATCTAGAGCCTTTAGAAGCATGATATTGCCCTTTTTATCATTCAGAAACTTAGAAAATATTCACCATAGTAAATACTATATCAATTCTATTGGTGGCCCTCTCTTTTTTTTTTTTGGCTGTCTAAGGTTCTCAAAATCTTGGCATTAAACTTTGACTTTCTGAGAGGACAATTTTATTCTGAATTTTTTCCATTTCTTCTTCTTGTTACTATTATACAATCCTGATATATGATTTCAAGAGACTGATTCCTAATCTCTGTACCAGACTGACCTATTCATTTTCTTAACCTCTCAGCAAGGCTCTAATTTCTTAATGATGGACTACTGGCAAACAATTGTTTTAATCTACTTTAGTAAAGCTTGAGAGAAATTCTGCTTGTAATAGTGTTTTCACCTATTTCCTTTTCTCTTCTTTTACTACATTGTTGTATCTGATCATTTTTGGCATCCTTAAAACACACTTCAAAAACCAGGGGAAAGGGAAACGGTAAAATAAGCATGGTTACGGAATGAAATAATCCCACTTTGAAACAACCTTCAACCCCATCATAATAAAGGTCAGGAGACACTCAGTCTGAACTTGACTCCTGTATTTCAGGATATCTGTGCAGTCCTCTGGACTCCATTAAGAAAATGGTTTGACATTATTATTTTGACATCCCAGTGATTCAAGGCCAGCATGGTGCTACAACCTGCTCCTACAGTCCTTAAGAACTTTTTCTTCTTTCTTTGTAACATCCTATGGAATAGGGTGAGAATTTGCCAAAAAAATTTTTTCTGAATAGGAGGAAATCTGTTGAAACAATTCTCTCTTTGGTTTGGTTTTCTAATGGAGGCCAATTAATAACCTGCACTCACAGAATATTTCAGTGCAAAGGAGGGCTATTAATTGCCATCCATTAGAAGTGGTTGCTAATCTAGAGACCATCTAGAATAGCTTTCTGAAGAACATTCTGGATGTTCCCCAGAATGTCCCTGTTGAACTTTTAGGAGTGGAAACATGGTCACTCTCAATCTCTATCCAATCAACAATCTGGTCCAGGATCCTATGTCACATCATAGACACAATATTCATTCTGGAAGATTTCAGTCATGGACATGACAGCAGTAGCCTTGCTTTACTTTTGCTGTCCAACTCCTTGTATTCAAGACATCTTCTCCATGGCTCTGGAGGTAGCAGTTAGTTATCAGGCTCAGCAAGCAATGAGGGGCACATAATTTTTGAACTTTATCACATTTGAAAATCAGCTTACATGCAAGTTCCCTTGTTGGACTATATTGTTTGTCTTGCTAGAAGTTTTATTATTTTTAATAATTCTTAGGAGAGGGAACCATGCTATATTTGCTGACATAAAGGACTGGATTTCAGAGATTTAGCCATTTTTGAGATAATTGTACATTCAGGTAATGAGAAAATGTCACATTATCCCCTTTGGAAAAAGTTTTTGAACAGGCACGTCAACTTTTTCTTTTTAAAGTTTTACAAAATTAGTCTTTCCGTTGTTTGTTTGTTCTTTTTATTTATAATCTTATTATTTAAAGTTTTTCTTTCTTTCTTTTTTTTTGCATATGATGAATTGTTTATTTTTATTTTATATTATTTTTTTCTATGTCTGTTTCAAAATGGATCAATAAAAGTCTTTTTTTTGGGGGGGGGAATGATTATTATTTGTATTATTTCTTAAAGTTTAGTTAGCCAGTCTACATATGTACTATCAAAAATTAACTCAGATGCCAGATGAACATTCCCATTCATCGTACATCTGAGTTAATTCCTAATAGTACATATATGGAATTGGTTGAGTTTTACTCCTTGCCTGTTCCATATGCCTGCTGCTAATTTCAGAAATAAATTCAGTGACATTTCTTTCTGTAGTCAGAGACCAGCTATCAGTAAGAAACCCATTCCATCTTAAAGGCTGCTTTGTTTGACGCCTGAAGTGTTTGATCTTGCCTCTTGCATATATGCCCAATATAAATAATATTTATTCCATAAACATGTAGCCCTATAATGGTCCATAATGCATTATGTATGAGGCATGCCTATTAAGGAACAGATCAATCCTTTAGTCAAGATTAGGATCCTGTGCCTTAGATAGTACTTATTCTAAGTCATAATGTTTAATTCCTCTTTAAACATGGGGATTCTGTTCGGCTTTCAGGATTCTGTTTCAAGGTTCATCATTATACCTACAACAATACCATACAGTTGCAGTAATCTTTGCCATTTCTGTTTTCTGGCCTCACCTCCTTTGAAGGGCTGACAATATATATGTCCTTTTCAACCATTCTGCCATTCCAAGAAGCATTTCTAGCTGTTGTGTTGGACAAGAGAGAAGAAAACGGCTATCTCAGAGACAAACTGCTGAACTGAGGGATTCATTCCCAATGAATTGAAGAGCTACGATTGTTTCAAGAAATTCTTGTATCTGTGTTCCTGGCTATACCACATGTGCTCCTGTACACTTATCTATTCTGTATGCAATGGATAAAATAAAGCAATGTTGTTTGTTCATCACTAGAGGTTTATATTTTTCTTAATAGACTCAAAGACAAACACGCACAGGACTATCATCTGCTAAATATTATGACTTAATGGCAGGTCTCTCAATAAACTTTCTATATTAATATGGGAATTGTTGTGATCCCAAAGGAGTGAACAGAAAGCAGAGATGACACAATTTCTTTCTGCATGGCAAAAACATCTACAGAAACATCTACATTTAAACAGATCAGCAGTGTTATCTTCTCAGCAAAGGAAGTCCAAGATACTGTAAATAGAATTCCTTTTCATTAATCCTGGCTGCTTAGAAGGTCAGTTATTAAAACATTGTCAAATGTTGGCTATTTGTAATTCACACAGATGAATTATGTTTATATCTTCTGGTGTGAAATAGAGAATTCCTGGCTCAGATAAATAGCTACATAATTGTAAGCAGAAATAAATTAGTTATACTTTGACTCCAAATCATATAATAAGACCCTTGATGCAAACTCATGGTAGGTATATAATGCTTTGTTTGTAGTGATACAATATCTAATCAGCTGGCTTTTCTTATTGTTTGAATTAATAGAAATATTACCAGATGATAATTAATTTGGTACAAAACTGAGTTAGGTAATTATGAAGTTCTGTCTGCAATACTACGCTCACCTGTCTAGCAGTCCTCACACTGAACTCAATGAGCTTGACAGATAGGGTAAGATTTTAGAGAATATATACATATGTAAATGTTACGATCCAGTAGTAATGTATGGCTGTGAGAGCTGGACCATAAAGAAGGCTGAACGCCGAAGAATTGATGCCTTTGAACTGTGGTGCTGGAGAAGACTCTTAAGAGTCCCCTGGACTGCTAGGAGGTCAAACCAGTCAATCTTAAAGGAAATCAACTCTGATTGCTCATTGGAAGGATTGATCATGAAGCTCAAGCTCAGATACTTTGGTCACCTAATGCGAAGAGAGGACTCTTTGGAAAAGACCCTGATGCTGGGAAAGATGGAAGGCAAAAGGAGAAGAGGACGGCAGAGGATGAGATGGCTAGATAGCATCACTGAAGCAATGAGCATGAAATTGAGCAAACTCAGGGAGGCAGTGAAAGATAGGAAGGCCTGGCGCGATATGGTTCATGGGGTCACGAAGAGTCGGACACGACTTAACGACTAAACAACAACAACAAATGTTACGAGTATCTGAAACCATATGTCTGTGTGTACAAAACATTGGCTACCAATTCTGCAACTGTTAAATTAAGTCCCACTGATGTCAGCAAACTGTACTTCACAGAAAAGCAAATTAATTTCCCTTACAAAAAAGGAAAGAAATGAAGGCAGGCTCTGAATTATTTACTGGATTTGATGAATTACTACAAAATATTATTTGAAAGCACAGCTCTCAATTTTATCCCAGTCTGATAAGATTTGGCTTCTTCTTAGAATCCTAGGGAGTGAAGAATTTTGCAGAATTATCTATCTATCTATCTATCTATCTATCTATCTATCTATCTATCTATCTTATTACATAAAAACATTAACATGTAGGTTGGATAACTAAACATGTACCTCCCTTTTCTGAATAATGCAACTCTTTACTTTTGGGGGAAGTAACTTATGGTTCAAAGCTGAATGTATATTCATTTTTTAATTACAGAAAAGTACAAAATAGATATTAAAAAATTATACATAGCTATAATACTGCTTTCTATATATTCCCTTCAGTAACTATGTTTTAAAGTCTATAATAATTACCTTTGGTCCACCATGATTCAAAGATACATAATAAGCAACCTATTCACCATGATGGAGTCCTTTCTGATGGGGTGTTCTGATTAATGTGATTTGACAATTCTACTTTTAGTCATTTTTTCTTCCATTAATAACTATAATCATCCATCCATCCATGCGTACATACATACATACAGTAGATCTCTTTCACTTTTTAGGATAGGCAAAGTGATGTCAAAGAATGCTTTTAAAAACACTTCAACATAATTTGAAGAGTGGATCATTTTAAATCTTGTATAGAGATATTTGTTTCCCTACCTTTCCTCTACCTCCTGATATGGTGGAATGAATTTTATTTTCTCCAGAATTCTTAGGGACAAACTGAGGATTTCTGCAAAATTCTGTATTACTGAATCTTTATTATTATTATTATTATTATTATTATTATTATTATTATTATTATTATTATATATCTTGTAATATAGTATAAAAGTGCCCATATATAGGAAATGAAAGAGCATGTTTCCTCCCTTTTTGACTAATCGTGTCCATTTAACTTTTGAGATAAATCATTTTGGCAATGATTTTTAACTTTGTATTGGCAATAAATTGACATGAGTAATTGATTTTTTTTCCTCCTCTAATCTCCAATCATAATCTGTTTTTGAACAGAATGATTGAAAGAGGTGGAATGGCCAACCAAACCACTCTGATGCAGTTCCTTCTGATGGGATTTTCTGATGACCACGATGTACAACTCCTACATTTTGTCATGTTTCTATTCCTTTACTTAGTAGCCTTAACTGGGAATTTACTAATAATTTTTATTGTGATCCTGAACCACCACCTTCACACCCCCATGTATTTCTTTTTGGTCAACTTGTCCCTGACTGATATTTGTTACATCACAACCACTGTCCCCAAATCAATGGCAGTTTCTCTGACAGGTAACAAAATAATTACTTTTCCTGGGTGTGTTGCTCAAGTTTTCTTAGTCATTACTAGTGCAGTTTCTGAACTCTCCTTGCTTACCCTCATGGCTTATGACCGTTACATAGCCATCTGCCATCCCCTACAATATAGTCTCATCCTGAACTGGGATACCTGCAATCAAATGGCAGTTACTTCCTGGGTCAGCTGCCTGCTAAATGCATCTCTACAAACAGTCATCACCTTCCGGTTAAACTTCTGTGGGTCAAACACAATTGGGCAGTTTTTCTGTGATATTCCTCAGTTACTTCAGATTTCTTGTACTGATACAAAAGTTAACCACATTTTGATTTGGATAATTTCATGCATTGTGGATTCATTTAGTACAGGATTCATTTTTGCTTCTTATGGCTACATTATTTCTGCTGTGCTGAAAATTTCATCTGTTGAAGGCAGATACAAAGCCTTCTCGACCTGCAGTCCACACTTGATAGTTTTTTCTTTATTCATGTCTACAGCTTTGTTTTCATACATGAGGCCAAAATCTCTTTCCTTTCCCACTCTAGACTTACTCTCTGCTGTTTCATATACAGTTTTGCCTCCTGTTCTGAATCCCATCATTTATAGCCTCCGGAACAAGGACATTCAAGCAGCTGTGTGGAAATTAACATCAAAATCCCAAAGAGTTTCTTAACCTGATTGAATCCTCTTCAGTCTGACAAATGTAATATTCTTTTTAAGGAATGTCCTTGTGAAACTGGGAGTGATCCTCCTCACATGCATCCTTCTCCATTATTATACCCTAATCTATAGGACAATCTCCCAGACTTTTAGTCTGAATGTAAAGGAGGTGAGGGGAGAGTTATTTAGGACTATATATATATTAGCTTCACCTCAAGGCAGAAATGTCTCCAGACTGAACCTAAGTTCCCAAGCCAGCAAGCCACAACACCATGAATTCCTTAGAGTGGTGCCAGTCTCATCTTCTTAAACTTCCCACACTCCTGTTGAGGGCTAAGGAAATGCTTATCTCCCTGAGCATGGCCTTTATAACACCATTCCATCACATATATATACACACACACATACACATACATACATACATACACACATACATACACACACACACAATGGCTAGCACACATATATTGGATTGGGTCCTATGGTCCTAATTATAATTACTACATTAATGTAATGTAATGTAATGTAATGTAATGTAATGTAATATAATGTAATGTAATGTAATGTAAATGTTTGTTTCTGTAGGACGAAAGTGTATCATTTCCCGATGGAGTGGTTTAATTTAATTTCATGGCACTGTCACAGATATGTACTTTAAGTTTCAAGTAAAGAGATAGATAGTAGAGCTCCTGGTTTCATTTACAGGCAGAGCAACCTCATTGACCAACTATACTAGATCACCACCATTTTTATTCAATCAGTAATCACCGTAGCCCAACATATTACAGGTTTTCATTTCCTGAAACACATACCTTTTAAGAAAGTTGGTTTGGAGAAATTTATCTACCTAAGATAACATACAGATGCTGTCTTTAGATGTTATGATTTTTTTTTCCTACTTCAGGCAATAGAATTGTGGCTTTGTCTTTTCCCTCTTTATTCAAATCAATGAAGTCCAATCCTGGCCAAATATAATCAATTCCATGTCCGCTGTTGATAAAATTAACCTGATCATATTTGACTGCTGAAGAAATCATTTCCTCAGGTCTCTTAGCTAAAACAGCAGTTGAAATGTTAATACAGTGCATTCATTTTTTTTCTCTCATTAATCTACACTCAGTACCCCATAACGATAAAGTGAAAACAGAATTTTAGAAATGTCTGTAAATTTATTAAAAAGAAAAAACTGAAATATCACATGTACTTAAGTATTCAGATCCTTTACTCAGTACTTTGTTGGAGCACCTTTGGCAGCAATTACAGCCTCCAATCTTTTTCAGTATGATGCAACAAGCTTTGCACACCTGGATTGGGAGATTTTCTGCCATTCTTCTTTGCAAATCCTCTCAAGCTCAATCAGGTTGAATGGGGACCATCAGTGGACAGCTATTTTCAGGTCTCTCCAGAGATGTTCAATAGGGTTCAAGTCAGGGCTCTGACTGGGCCACTCTAGGACATTCACAGAGTTGTCCCTAAGCCATTCCTGTGTTGTCTTCGCTGTGTGCTTAGGATTGTTGACATGTTGGAAGGTGAACCTTCGGCCTAGTCTGAGGTCCTGAGCACTGTGGAACAGGTTTTCATTGAGGAAATCTCTGTACTTTGCTCCATTTAGCTTTCCCTCAACTCTGACCAGTCTTCCAATCCCTGCTGCTGAAAAACACCCCCACAGCATGATGCTGCCACCACCATGCTTCAGTGTTGGGATGGTGTTGGGCAAGTGATGAGCAGTGCCTAGTTTCCTCTAGACATAATGTTTAGAACTGAGGTCAAACAGTTCAATCTTGGTTCTGTCAGACAAGATAATCTTGTTCCTCACAGTCTGAGAGTCCTTCAGGTGCTTTTTTGCAAACTCCAAGCGGGCTTTCATGTGTTTTGCACTGAGGAGAGGCTTCTGTCTAGCCACTCTGCCATAAAGCTCAGATCAGTGGAGGGCTGCAGTGATGGTTGACTTTCTGGAACTTTGTCCAATCTCCACACAGGATCTCTGGAGCTCATCAGAGTGACCATCAGGTTCTTGGTCACCTCTCTTATGAAGGCTCTTCTCCCCCGATTGCTCAGTTTGGCCAGGCGACCAGCTCTTGGAAGAGTCCTAGTTGTGCCAAACCTCTTCCATTTGAGAATTATGGAGGCCACTGTGCTCTTTGGAACCTTCAGTGCAGCAGAAATGTTTTTGTAGCCTTCCCCAGATCTGTGCCTTGTAATAATCCTGTCTCTGAGCTCTTCAGGCAGTTCCTTTGACCTCATGGCTTTTGCTCTGATACAGTATGCATTGTCAGCTGTGAGGCCATCTATAAAGAGGTGTGTGCCTTTCCAAATCATGTCCAATCAATTTAATTTACCACAGGTGGACTCCAGTCAAGGTGTAGAAACAGCTCAGCAATGATCAAGTGAAATGGGAGGCACCTGAGCTAAATTTCAAGTGTTATTGCCAAGGATCTGAATACTTATGCCAATGGGCTATTTCAGTTTTTCCTTTTTTATTAATTTACACAGATGTCTAAAATTCTGTTTTCACTTTGTCATTATGGGGTACTGAATGTAGATTAATGAGAAAAAAAATGAATTTGAACTATTGTAGTATCAGGCTGCAACATAACAAAATTGAAAAAAAAAATGAAGGGGGTCTGAATACTGTACTTTCTGAATCCACTGTATATGCACTGATTAGTGAAATAGTGCATCATAAATTATCTTTTCTAGGTTTTGATCTAACTGTGATATATCATTTATTAAATAAAGAAAATAACTTACAACAGTCAAAATTTTCATTATATAGTTGTTAGAGGTTGGGAAAATGTCTATTAACAAGGCTCTATATCATTCTACCAAAAATCCACAAAGTCATGGTGCTTTACTATTTCTTCTAATCAAAATTCCTTTTTGATCTGATCTATATCCAAAAGAGCAACAGTAGTTGATTTTTTTTTTAAATGAAATTAAATGAAATGAAGCATGTGTGTTTCCAAGATTTTGCTTTGACCGTGGTACAAAGATATTTTGTCTTGTTTCAAATTAGCAGAATGTTCCACTGGTTTCTTATTGTGTGGATTTACAAATGGTTACATTTTAAAAAAATGTAGCCAACCTGTACATTAGTAGGGTGCAATAACCAACATAGTATTAGAGTTTAGGTTAGATGGATTTGTATGAATTGGAGGGTGGAGAGGGAAACAACAGATAAGCACGTGGCCAGACAAAAATAGACTTGTTACAGTTACTTATGTGACAGCTGTTCTGTAAAGTGCTGTATTCCAGCTGTTAAAAAATCCTATGAGCAAACAGGAAGATGGACTATAATCAGGAATCTGCATCAATGGGTGAATTGATGTAGTTCTTTTTGCCAGGGTGAGAAGGTGACCAGTGCACTTTGGTTTTTCAAAACCTCATCTACCTGTTCCAGTAGCTGAAAGTGTTTATGGGAACAGCCAAGAGAGATCTCAAAGGGAAGCAACATAGCCATTTCACTTTGCCAAGGGTATTGAAAGTATGAAGTGTGAAGCTATACTTTGTGGAGCAACTCTGAATTATTTCAGAAGGATGATTATGTTTCAAAGTCTGGAAGAGATCTTCATTCCATTTTTTTTTTTTTTTCCTGTATATTTGAGGACAGACGAAGGAAACATGGACTGCAATCTTCACTATTCTTATGGATCTTTTTCTAAAGGGAAAACATGTAATTCTTCTATTTTTCTAAAAATAAAACATGCAATTTTCAAATTGTAGCAGTAAATGATATCAATGAAGGGAATAAACTTTCTTATAGACTCCATAAGAGAAACTTACAAATGTATCAAATCAATGGTAATTTAAAATTCAACTGCATTCACTTATATTAATATACTAGACAACCAGGTAATTTCAGAGATATTTCCTTACCTAAACAGAGAAACCGAATGATCAAGGGGGAAAAGTGGTGGGAGTGGGAGCGACTTGTGACTTGCTGTTGGCTCCCCCATTGACTTTGCTTGGGGGAAGCTGGCAGGGAGTGTCCGAAATCTTCCTTCCTTCCCTCCGTCCCTCATCAGTCTTTTTCTTGTTTTCTAATTTAGACTTTCAATTCAGCATGAAAATTATGATCAATCTCCAGGGAGTGACTCTTTGAAGCACAATAGAAAATGAGGGTTACATAACTTTCTTTCAAATCAGTTAGAATCTATAAAATGGTGGAAAAGCACATCTGTATTTGTGCTGTCACCTTTCAAGCCTATTTCAAGACAGAAACTAAAAAAATTGTGGTAAGTAGAACACTTAAATAAAGACCACAATTCCTATGTGCTCAGAATTTTAGCTATCAAAGAACTGCAATATTGCTTACGGGAAGATTGTAATGGATAATGCTTTAAAAATCCCTTTTTTGACTGTGTGTGTATGTATGTATGTGTATGTGTATATATATATATATATACACACACACACACATACACACACAGTTTTGTGAAAAAGAAAGTACACCCTCTTTGAGTTCTATGGTTTTACACATCAGGTCATAATAAAATGTCAGGATTTTCTCATGGGAAGAAATTTCATCTCGTTATCTGTACAACAACTTGTCATGTCTAACTTATGTAGCTTATGTAAACAAAACAACTTGTGACTGTGTGTTGTGCAAGTACACTGCTAGTTACTGCCACCTATTGGCATGTGTATGCTAGTTATTCAGTGGGGGGGTACATGCTGGCAATATAATGGGAGGGCTAAATGCCCAGCCCTTCAGTCATGTACAGCTTTATCCATCATGTAGTTAGGTTTTGTGGGTTATGTAGTTGTAACTAATAACCAAGTAGTGTACCTCTTCTCTGAGAGTTTTTAGCTAGAGACTTTGTTGTGGATAAGTCTTGGATGCTAAGTTTTATGAGAAGTTGTTATTGTTATTTCCTATATTTTGTATGCAACTTGTATTTTATGGAGTTTTGCATTTTTATCAATAAAAACCAGTTAGTATATATTTTCTGACTGGATTTTCTTTGGAGAGCAAAATATGGACATTGTATTTTGCACGCTGTCATGCTGATGTGTAGTTTTCCTGAGAGCAGAGTTTTTGGAAGCTTTGATGCACTCTGCACAACGGGTTATGGGCCCAGAGGGGATCCAGGATCTAGGACCCAGAGCCCAGGACCTAGGACTGAGGACTGAGGACTGAGGCCAGTGGTTCCAGGATGGATCCCAGGTGTGAGGTTCCAGGAATGCTGTCCAAGGTGTGAAGCCAGGAGTGACGGAAGCAAGGACTGAAATTCCTGAGTGAAGGGTGATTTATGGATTTATTACCCTGCCTGTGACTGTTTCATTTAAGGTTTGGATTTTTTCTCTGTGGTTGAGTGCCTGTTTTAAGTGAAATATGGCAGCAGCTCCACCTGCAGAAGTGAGCCTTCCATTTGAAAGATTGAATTCAAAGAATTACCAGACATGGAATATAAAGATAAAATCTTTTTTCATGAAGGAAGGGCTCTGGCGTTATGTAAACAACCCACCCCCAGTGGCACCCACGAATGCTGAGCAAGTCTTGCTGGAACGTGCATATGGTACTTTGATTTTGGGACTTGAGTCTTCAGAATTGGTGCATGTTCGTGGTTTGGAAACTGCTAATGCATGCTGTGTGGCTTTGCGAGAGATCTATGCGACGCAAACTTCATCTGCTATCGTAAGTTTGACAAAGCAGTTGTATAACCTTAAATTGGAGCCAGGAGCTAACGTAATTGAGCATCTGAATAAGATGAAAACTTTGTTTGCTGAGCTGGCAGATCATAATCTGATTATTCCCGAGGAACAAAGAGCATGTATAATTCTTTTGAGTCTGGATGATTCGTTTGATATGCTTGTGGAATCTGTACAAGCTTTACCGCCTGTGGACTATCTAACCAATAGATTACAGGAGATACAGTGTGCATGTGATATGCAGACTAATTCTAAGAAAAGACTTGATAACGTAAAGCAGCGACCCTCTTCAGCTGGCATAGAAAGTGCTTGTTTGGTAAGAAAATGTTTTCATTGTAATTCTACCAAGCACCTTATAAAAGACTGTCCTGTGAAAAATCAGCCTGCTGAGAGTTCCAGAAGGTTCGTCCGTCGTGGAAAAGCACCAATTAAGAAACAAGGGAGTACTAGCCTGGTGTCTGCTTTGATTTCTAACAGAGACAAATGTTCTGCTGATAAGTGGTTACTGGACTCTGGTTGTAGTGAAAGCATTGTAAACAATGAGCAGTTATTATTAACTAAATGTAAGCCTAGAATTCAACAAGTTAATTTGGCTAATGGTTCTGTAGCCAAAGTAACCATGCAAGGTGAAGTGTTCATTCCTTGTTTGGGGGAAGTGGTTTCTGATGTACTCTGTGTTTCTACACTTGATTTTTCCCTTTTCAGTGTCCCTGTATTAACTAGCATTGGGTATTCTGTTATGTTCCAAGGTTCTGAATGCTATGTTATAAAAGAGGGGGCTGAGTGTGCTAGAGGGAGAATGGTTAATCACTTGTATGAAATGCTTCCTAAACAAGATGTGTTAATTGGAAGTTGTGCTGGTAATGTGCCTTTACATGATGAATGCATCCATCATTATCACAGAGTGCTTGGTCATCCTGGATGGAAGTGTTTGTCAGAAATGGCCAAAGTGTATCCAGAACTGAGATTCAAGAAGTGTGCTAAGTTTCTTGATTGTACTGTGTGTAAGCAATCTAAGATAAAATCCACCCCTGTCGCAAGGAAAAGCAGGAGAATTTCCACAAGGCCATTTGCCCTTGTGCACGCTGACTTAGCTGGTCCGTTTCCTCCAAGTGAAGGGGGAGCAAGATTTATGTTTGTTTTAGTGGATGATAAAACACGTTTCACATTTTGTTATTTATTGAAACAAAAGTCTGAAGCATTCTCTCGTTTCAAATAATTTGTGTCTATGGTTGAAAAAAGACATGGATATAAAGTGGGGAGTTTGCAGACAGACAGAGGGGGTGAGTTTATGAGTCTTGAGTTTAAAAACTGGCTATGTAAGAAAGGCATTTTCCACAGATTAACAAATGTGGGCATGTCTGCTGAAAATGGAATTGCTGAGTGCAAGATTGGTGTTCTGAAAGTAATTAAGGACAGTTTACTTTTGGATACCCAGGTACTATCCCACTTTTGGGGTGAGGCAAATTTAACAGCAGTATTTCTTACTAATAGACACTGGAATTCAGCTGTGAATGAAGTTCCTTATTTTTTGCTGTATGGTAAACATCCATCCCCTTCATGGATCACTGCCTTGTCGTGGCGAAGGGGCTTGTGTAACTCAGTGAAGCCATGAGCTATACCGTGCAGGGCCACCCAAGACGGACAGGTCATGACAGAGAGTTCTGACAAAATGTGGTCCACTGGAGAAGGAAATGGCAACCCACTCCAGTATCCTTGCCAAGAAAACCCCATGGACAATGTTAAAAGGCTAAAAGATATGACGCCGGAAGATGAGCCCCTCAGGTCGGAAGGTGTCCAATATGCTACTGGGGAAGAGCGGAGGGCAATTCCAAGTAGCTCCAGAAAGAGTGAAGCGGCTGGGCCAAAGCCGAAAGGACGTTCAGCTGTGGATGTATCTGGAAGCAAAAAGAAGGTCCGATGCTGTAAAGAACAATATTGTATAGGTACGTGGAATGTAAGATCCATGAACCAAGGCAAGCTGGATGTGGTCAAACATGAGATGACAAGATTGAACGTCGACATCTTGGGAATCAGCGAATTGAAATGGACGGGAATGGGTGAATTTAATTCAAGTGACCATTATATCTACTACTGTGGGCAAGAAACCCTTAGAAGAAATGGAGTTGCACTCATAGTCAATAAGAGAGTGGGAAAGGCAGTAATGGGGTACAACCTCAAAAACGACAGAATGATCTCAGTGCGTATCCAAGGAAAACCATTCAACATCACGGTAATCCAAGTCTATGCCCCAACCACTGATGCCGAAGAAGCTGAAGTTGACCGGTTCTATGAAGACCTACAAGACCTTCTAGAACTAGCACCAAAAAAAGATGTCCTTTTCATCATAGGGGATTGGAATGCTAAAGTAGGAAGTCAAGGAGTAATCGGAATAACAGGCAAGTTTGGCCTTGGAGTACAAAATGAAGCAGGGCAAAGGCTAATAGAGTTCTGTCAAGAGAACAAGCTAGTCATAGCAAACACCCTTTTCCAACAACACAAGAGACGACTCTACACATGGACATCACCAAATGGTCAATACCGAAACCAGATTGATTACATACTTTGCAGCCAAAGATGGAGAAGCTCTATACAGACGGCAAAAACAAGACCAGGAGCTGACTGTGGCTCAGATCATGAGCTTCTTACTGCAAAATTTAGGCTTAAATTGAAGAATGTAGGGAAAACCACTAGACCACTCAGGTATGACTTAGATCATATTCCATGTGAGTACACAGTGAAGGTGATGAATAGATTTAGAGGATTAGATTTGGTAGACAGAGTGCCTGAAGAACTATGGACGGAGGTCTGTAACATTGTACAAGAGGCAGCAACTAAAACCATCCCAAAGAAAAAGAAATGCAAGAAAGCAAAATGGCTGTCTGATGAGGCTTTACAAATAGCTGTGGAAAGAAGGAATGCGAAAAGCAAGGGTGAAAGGGAAAAATATAAGCAACTGAATGCAGATTTCCAGAGAATAGCAAGGAGAGATAAGAAGGCCTTCTTAAATGAACAATGCAAAGAAATTGAAGAAAACAATGGAATGGGGAAGACTAGAGATCTCTTCAAGAAAATTGGAGATATCAAAGGAACGTTTAGGGCAAAGATGGGCATGATAAAGGACAAAAAAGGCAGGGACCTAACAGAAGCAGAAGAGATTAAGAAGAGGTGGCAAGAATACACAGAAGAACTATACAAGAAAGATCTTAATGTCCCTGATGTCCATGCTGGTGTGGTCACTGAGCCTGAGCCAGACATCCTAGAGAGTGAAGTCAAGTGGGCCTTAGGAAGCATTGCTAACAACAAAGCTAGTGGAGATGACAGTATTCCAGCTGAGTTATTTAAAATACTAAAAGACGATGCTGTTAAAGTGCTGCACTCAATATGCCAGCAAGTTTGGAAAACGCAACAGTGGCCACGGGATTGGAAAAGGTCAGTTTACGTTCCAATTCCAAAGAAGGGCAATGCCAAAGAATGCTCAAACTATCGCACAATTGCACTCATTTCACATGCTAGCAAGGTTATGCTCAAAATCCTACAAGCTAGGCTTCAGCAGTACGTGAACCGAGAACTACCGGATGTACAAGCTGGGTTTCAAAGAGGCAGAGGAACTAGAGATCAAATTGCCAACATTCGCTGGATCATGGAGAAAGCACGAGAGTTCCAGAAAAGCATCTACTTCTGCTTCATTGACTATGCAAAAGCCTTTGATTGTGTGGATCACAACAAACTGTGGCAAATTCTTAAAGAGATGGGGATACCAGACCACCTTACCTGTCTCCTGAGAAATCTGTATGCGGGCCAAGAAGCAACAGTTAGAACCGGTCATGGAACAACCGATTGGTTCAAAATAGGGAAAGGAGTACGACAAGGCTGTATACTGTCACCCTGCTTATTTAACCTATATGCAGAGTACATCATGAGAAATGCCAGGCTGGAAGAATCACAAGCCGGAATTAAGATTGCAGGGAGAAACATCAATAACCTCAGATATGCAGACGATACCACCCTAATGGCAGAAAGTGAAGAAGAACTAAAGAGGCTCTTGATGAGGGTGAAAGAGGAGAGTGCGAAAGCTGGCTTGAAACTCAACATTAAAAAAACTAAGATCATGGCATCTGGACCCATCAATCCCTGGCAAATAGAAGGGGTAGAAATGGAAGCAGTAACAGACTTCATTTATTTGGGCTCCAAGATCACCGCAGACGGAGACTGCAGCCATGAAATTAAAAGACGCTTGGTCCTTGGGAGGAAAGCTATGGCAAACCTAGATAGCATATTAAAAAGCAGAGACGTCACCTTGCCGACAAAGATCCGCATAGTCAAAGCTATGGTTTTTCCAGTAGTAATGTATGGCTGTGAGAGCTGGACCGTAAAGAAGGCTGAACGCCGAAGAATTGATGCCTTTGAACTGTGGTGCTGGAGAAGGCTCTTAAGAGTCCCCTGGACTGCTAGGAGGTCAAACCAGTCAATCTTAAAGGAAATCAACTCTGATTGCTCATTGGAAGGATTGATAATGAAGCTCAAGCTCAGATACTTTGGTCACCTAATGCGAAGAGAGGACTCTTTGGAAAAGACCCTGATGCTGGGAAAGATGGAAGGCCAAAGGAGAAGAGGACGGCAGAGGATTAGATGGCTGGATAGCATCACTGAAGCAATGAGCATGAAATTGAGCAAACTCAGGGAGGCAGTGAAAGATAGGAAGGCCTGGCGCAATATGGTTCATGGGGTCACGAAGAGTCGGACACGACTTAACGACTAAACAACAAAACATCCATGCTTAAAGCATTTGCATACATTTGGAACTTTTGCTTATGTACAAATTCCGCAGTCTCAAAGAAGAAAAAACCAACCAAAAACACAGCGTTTGAGATTTGTTGGTTAATCATCTGAATCAAAAGCTTATCGATTTTCTTTGGGCCATAGCCAAGGAAATTGCTCTAGGAATGCTAGATTTGAAGAGCCTTCCGAATGGAAAAGGCTGCATGCAAATTCAGAGGTTTTTTTGCAGTCACACACAGATTTAGCTAGAGAGCAAACACCACCTGTTGCACCCCCCTCTCCGCAGATAAAGCAAGAAGCAGAGGCTTTAGCTGAAGTAGAACAGAAAGAGGAGAAAATAGAGGACATACAAGAAAGCTTTGAGATTCCTCGTAGATCAGCTCGTATAACTAAAGGAGTTCCACCTGAAAAATGTGTTATTCAACAAGTCAGGGTGTGCCAAATAACTTGTGAGCCACAGAATTTTAAGGAAATGTTAAGCTTGCCAATTGATAACCAAGAGAAATGGAATGAAGCTATGGATACTGAGTTCAATGCATTAGTAAAACAGAACATGTTTGAGATTGTTGATTTACCTGCATCAGAAAAAGCCATAGGTGCCAGATGGATGTTTAGAAAAAAGCTTTTACCTGATAATACTGTTCAGTATAAAGCTAGACTGGTTGCACAAGGTTATCCACAAGAGCAGTTTGTGAATTATAATCTTACATATGCACCTACAGTTAGGCCTGAGTCATTGCATGTAATGTTGGCCTTAGCTGCACAAAGAGAGATGGTTGTTCATCATTTTGATGTGGATACAGCTTATTTAAATGCTGAGCTTCCTGAAACTGTGTATATGAAGCAACCTCCAGGTTACACATGTGATGATTCCCAGAAAGTCTACAGATTGCGTAAAGCACTGTATGGATTGAAACAAGCTGGGAGATGTTGGCATCAATGTTTAGTTAAAGCTTTGTTGGAAATTGGTTTCAAGAAATCATTAGCTGATCAATGTGTGTATACCAAAGGAACTGGAAAAGACTATACAGTACTTCTCACTTATGTTGATGATTTTTGTCTTGCTACTAGTTCTTTAAACTTGGTAAAAGAGTTTGCCAAACAAATGGAGCAATATTTTAAATTGAAGGGTCTAGGTATGTTAAAATACTACCTTGGGATTGAAGTGCATAGAGCTGAAAATGGAGAAATCTATCTAAGTTAAAAGAAAAGGATAGAACAGTTGTTAACACACATGGGAATGTCAGATGCAAAACCTGTAAAAACTCCAATGACTTGTGATTTTTAAAAAAATGAAACATGTGAAAAGTTGTGTGAAACACCTGATGTGTACCATTCCGTGTTAGGTTCTGTACTTCATTTAGCACAATGGACATGTCCTGATGTATCCTATGCTATTGGGATTTTGAGCCGTAAAGTGGCTAATCCTACAGAACATGACTGGCAAGGATTGAAAAGATTAATGAGATATTTAAAAGGTACAATAGATCTTTGTCTTAAAATGTCAACTAGTGTGTCAGAAAAGCCTGTAATTTTTGTTGACAGTTCGTTTGCAGAAGAAAGTGACAGAAAGTCCATAACTGGGTTTGTTTGTAAATTTGGTGAATCTACAATTGCATGGAAAGCAAAGAAGCAAACCTCCATTGCCTTGTCAATTGCAGAAGCAGAATTTGCAGCTTTGTCAGAAGCAGTGTGTGAATTAAGATGGTTTCATCAATTATTCACTGATTTAAACATTCAAGTGTCATTGCCTTATTCAGTGTATGAAGATTCTCAAGCCTGTATAGGGTTAGCTAAAACAGAAAACATAAGAGCTCGTACAAAGTATGTTGATGTAAAATACAAAAATGTGAGATAAGCTATGTTAGAAAATTTCATTGATCTTTTCTTTGGAGAGCAAAATATGGACATTGTATTTTGCACGCTCTCATGCTGATGTGTAGCTTTCCTGAGAGCAGAGTTTTTGGAAGCTTTGCTGTGCTCTGCACAACATAAAAATCATCTGATCCTTAGCAGTTCTCAGAAGTAGGTAAATACAACCTCAAATGAACAACAACACATGACCTGCACAAGTCACAACAACAACAACAACAACAAAAACCTTGAGCTACACATGCAGGAACACTAATTATTTTATTATCTGTCAGTGAAACTGCCATTGATTTGGAGACAGTGGTTGTGATGTGACAAATATCAGTCAGGGATAGGTTGACCAAATAGAAATACATGGGGGTGTGAAGGTGGTGGTTCACATGATCACCATTTACGTGATTCACAGCTGGCATGAATCCAAATATCCAAATCAAAATTTGGTCAACGTTTGCATCAGTGCAAGAAATCTTTTGTAACTGAGGAATATCACAGAAAAACTGATCAATCATGTTTGGCCCACAGAAGTGTAATTGGAAGGTCAGGGCAGTTTGTAGAGATTCATGTACCAGGGAGCTGATCCAGGAAGCACTTCCCATTTGGTTACATTTATTTCAGTTCAGGATAAGGCTATATTGCAGAGGATGGCAGATGGCAATGTAATGGTCATAACCCATGATGGTAAGCAAGATAACCTCAGTACCTGCAGAAATCATAACTAAAAAACATTGAGCAACACTTGCAGGAACACTAATTATTTTGTTATCGGTCAGCGAAACTGCCATTGATCTGGGGACAGTGGTCGTGATGTAACAAATATCAGTCAGGGATAGGTTGAGCAAAAAGAAATACATGGGGGTGTCAAGGTGGTGGTTCAGGATCACAATAAAAATTATTAGTAAATTCCCAGTTAAGGCTACTAAGTAAAGGAATAGAGGAGATTAGTAGGGGGGAAAATTAGGACCATGTATTTCAGTATACATTACTGATATCAATTATTGGCCAAACTGCAATTAGAAATCTTTACTACATGTAAAATGAATGCCAAATTACAGAATTTGGAGATCATGTTCTTCAGAATTTCCCATCAGAAAGATTTCAGGCATGTTGACTTGGTTACCTGTTAGACATGTTTGCATCGTTGTGGATAAAAAGTTTATATATTAGGTTATATAACACAATTATGGGAGGAAATTTAAGAAGGGCAGAAGTATAGCTATATAACATAATTAATCCTTTTATTATTACGTACTATTAATATTTTTAATTATCATCATCAGTTATTATTATTTTTCTATAATTAGATTTGTTTTTAATATAGATTTAATTGTCAGACAAAATTTACGTATGCCAAAAGTAGACATTCTTTAGATCAGGAAGATGTATGTTTCTTCAGTTAACACACATTTTCTTCTTCTTTTTTTTCCTCTAAAGATAGATAGACAGACAGACAGACAGACAGACAGACAGACAGACATTATAAGAAAGTAATAGATTTCTGGAAAAATACTGTGTTATTCAGGGTTCCAAGAAAAAAAAAAACACTTACAAATGTGGCTAAAATTCACTCTATATCAGATAATTTTTCCTTTTTTATAAGAATAGGTTCCTGTAATCCAACCAAAAAAAAAAAAAAAGATCCCCCCCTTCCTCCTTTCCTCCCTTCCTCTCTTCCTCCCTCCCTCTCTCCCTTCCCCTTCCCTGAATGGAAATTAATCTTTATTTCTGTGTATTCTAATTTGCTAAGATCAGTGAGAATGTATGCAATGTAACTGTTACAGAATTGCCAGCTGATGTCTTTTACAGAGAGATATAGAATAGCAAAAGGAGAATAAGAAGGCAAAGGAGAACCATAACCTTTTTTTATTATAGTCAATGACCAGACTAGAACACCTTACCTAATAAAACCGATATTAATTAAGCAAGTAGAAAAACAAATCAATAAAAACAAAATTGCACACATCTGAAATGTAACATGAGAAAAAAAAGTCTCCTACAAATCATCCTGACTTTTAGATATGCATATATTCTTTAAAACCTTGTCCAACGTGTCAAGCTCATTCAATTCAGTGTGATGACTGCTAAAAAGATAAGCATAATATTGCAAATCGAACAACATAATTATCAGTCTCAGTTTTGTATCAAATTATTATTAGATAGTATTGTGAGATTTCTAGAATATTTTACTTAAAAAAAAACAACCTCCAACTGATCACATATTTTATCATTAGAAAGAAAACTTTAATTATTTGCCATCCTTTCTTTAGTATTATATGATTTGGATTCAAAGTATAGGTAATATATTCCAGCTCATAATTTTGTAACCATTTACCTGAGCCCAGAAATAATTCTACCTACCTTTAAATTCTTTTGCTGAGAAGGTGACTCTCCTAATCTGTTTAAATGTAGATGCTCTGTAGATGTTTCTGCTATGCAGAAACAAATTATGTCATCTCTGCTTTCTGTAACATTTCAGTGAATCACTCCTTTGGGACCATCTTGTTAATGTAGAAAGTTTAACTTTCCCTTTCTTTTGTTTTGTTTTGGAAAACCAATCATTAACCCATAATATTTAGCAGCTGGTTGCAGATGAGTGATCTGTCAGTCTCTCCTTTATCTGAAGAGACTCTGCTGGCCACCACCGTAGTGCAATCTCTGCTCCTTTGTAGACATCTAGTCCTCCATCAACCTCCCCCAGAAGCCCATAATTTAAAGAGCAGATGGCAGCTGTGTCCAAGAAGACCTTTGCACAGGTTCATCTACTTCATCAGTTGCACCCATTCCTGGATCAGGAGGCCCTTCAGACAATTGCTTATTTATTTATTTAAAATGTATTTTAAAATTATTTTAATTAATTAAATAAATAAATAAATAAATAAATAGCACAGCACCCAAAGGGTGACTCTGGGCAGCTCACAATTAAAATCAAACATCAAAAACAGTAAAAAAAATATAAATATCCACATTAAATTAGTTAAAAGTATCATACTAGATAAAAAGACTATATACATAATGAGATTATAAAATTCAAGGTGACGTGTAGGGGCAGAATCAATTACCCCATGAGCCATTTTCAACAATGCGAGCCCCCTTCAGGCCCCCAGGCCATCTGGCATAGTCAAGATTTCACACTCTTCCTGAAGGCCATGAGAGTGGGGGCACACCACACCTTGGGTAGTAAGTTGTTCCACAGAGCAGGGGCCAGGGCAGAAAAGGCCTTCTTCCAGGACCCCGCCAGTCAACATTCCTTGAATGGTGGGGTCCACAACATGCCCCTTCTGCCAGACTGAGTGGGGCAGGCCGATATAAAGAGGGTGAGATGGCTCCTTAGATAAGCTGGTCCTATGCCCTGAAGGGGCTTTAAAGGTAGTAACCAACACTTTGAATTGGACCAAGAAGCAAACTGGCAACCAGTGCAGCTCACATAACCGAGGTGTTATATGTGCCCACTAGGGGCATTCAAAACTGTCCGCACTGCTGCATTTTGTGCCAGCTATAGTTTCTGGATACTCTTCAAGGGTAGCCCCATGAAGAACACTATTTTCCTATCTCCCTTTCTCCTATGCACACAGCTAGCTCAGAAAAAACATGAATCTTACCTGGGGCAACTGTAATTAATAAATGCTTACCAGTAACCAGTTATTATATATGTTGGATAATTCAAGATCTTGGGTTGATGTCATCATAGCATTTGCTATGAAACAGAAAGCCTACATATTAGACCTATATATGCTAATTGTTCTGACCACCACTCAGCTGGATGATAGAATTCACTCTAAACATGTCAATATTAGTTTAACTAATCCAAGCTATGCTCTATAAATAAACTCCTGGGATCAATACTAAACCCAAGAAGGGGCATGGGAAAACTTTCAGGGAGCACAAGAGTGGTTTGTTTTAATGCTTTAGATAGAGAAACATTAAGAAATGGAATTAGGCATTTAGGAGAATTTACAAATGGGTTTTAGATAAATTGATCCAAAATGAAATGTAAACAAAGAATGTGTACGTTACAAATGTTTTATTCTAGCCTACACTATTAATATTCAGTACAGCTGGCTGATGATATGTCAGCCTATATGAGAAATAGCCATAAAGCTATTCTGGGATATATAATATAAAATTAATGTGATGCTCATATTATTAGGTAATCAACCTTGGCTGCCTCAGTCCATGAATACATGGATAATAACTGAAAACACTAAGTTTCAGTAAAGGATGCCAGTCCTGATCCAAAAAATTAATATTCCCCATTAATGGGTATGCTTCATATATATTTCCAAATAAGCCATTATGGAGGGACAAGTTAATGGCATAAATATTTGACATCTATACAAGAAGTAAGATTAAATACTGCAAGAGTCAATTAAAACATGCTTTAAAAAGAAATGGGCTTGTGGTCAGGAGGAAGAAGAACTAGAGAAGTTCCGGGACCACCTAAACAGCATCCACCCCAATATACAATTCACTATGGAAAAAGAAATGGACGGCAAACTTCCATTTCTAGACACTTTGGTCATACGCAAACCAGACCTCAAATCAGGACACAAAGTTTACAGAAAACCCACCCACACAGACCGGTATCTACACAAAAACTCCAACCACCACCCACGCCAGAAAAGAGGCATTATCAAAACCCTCATGGATCGTGCCAATCGGATCTGCGAAACCCAATTCCTAGACTCTGAACTTAACCACCTTAATTGGGTCCTGCAAGCGAATGGCTACTCCAAGAATGAAATAAAAAGAGCCATCAAACCAAGAAACCAACATGCGACTGAAGAAGAAAAACAGCCACCCACCAACAAAGTATTTCTGCCCTACATCAAAGGGGTCACAGACCGCATGGGAAAACTGATGGAAAAACACAATTTCCAAACAATCTTCAGACCCACCAGAAAAATACAACAAGTGCTAAAATCAGCAAAAGACAAAAGGGATCCCCTCACCACCGCAGGAGTATATCGCATACCATGCAGCTGCGGGCAAGTATACATCGGGACCACAAAACGCAGCATCCATACCAGGATAAAAGAACACGAAAGACACTGCAGACTACAGCAACCAGAAAAATCTGCAGTAGCTGAACATGCTCTCAGGCACACTGGACACAAAATCCTATTTGAAAACACAGAGATACTGGACAACACAAACAGCCACTACACCAGGCTATACCGGGAAGCCATTGAGATTCACAAACACCAGCACAGTTTCAATAAAAAAGAGGAGAGTCTAAAAATCAACAAAACCTGGCTACCAATCCTGAGAAATACAGCCTGCAAAAGGTCAGCGAACTCAGCTCAACCACCAGGACATGCGAACAACTCACACAATGAACATGCTAATCACCCTCAACAGCCACTCGTTAACAACTCAATAGAAGAAGGGACCCTGCCTGGCCCACAGGAAGATACACAGATCTCCTGACACCTGGGCAAGCAGCCACTCATTAACACCCCATACCCCCCCCCCTCCACATCTCTATAAATACCCACAAAAGGGTCACACCATCCTGGGCACAGAGAGAACTGCTCCTGTCTGTGCTCCTGTACTCTGAAGATGCCGGTCACAGATGCTGGCGAAACGTTAGGAAACAGAACTTCCAGACCACGGCCACACAACCTGGAAGATCCACACCAGCCTTAGAGAACAGACCCTTTAAAATGGATAAATCCAAAGCTCTTCACAGACTGATACAAACAAAATGTCAATGTTTTATTTTCTTTTATTTACTTCCAATTTGACACATTGGCCTTGACTTTCCACATCCTCTCGATTTCCTCCTTCAGGCCCTGGTACTTCTCCAACTTCTCATGCTCCTTCTTCCTGATGTTGCTGTCACTTGGCACTGCTACATCTATCACTACCACTGTCTTCTGCTCTTTGTCTACTACCACGATGTCTGGTTGATTAGCCAGTACCTGCCTGTCTTAGCCCTGTTATTCTCCACGACCTTCTGTGGAATCACCCATCTGGACTTGGGGGGGTCTAGCCCATACACTGTGCAGATGTTCCTGTACACAATGCCAGGTACTTGGTTGTGCCGTTCAGTGTATGCTGTTCCTGCCTGCATCTTACACCCTGCCACTATGTGTTGAACTGTCTCTGAGGCCTTTTTGCACAATCTGCACCTTGGGTCCTGTCTAGTGTGGTAGACCCCTGCTTCTATGGATCTGGTGCTTAGTGCCTGTTCTTGCGCTGCTATGATCAGTGCCTCAGTGCTGTCTTTTAGTCCAGCCCTTTCCAGCCATTGATAGGATTTCCCAATGTCAGCCACCTCAGCTATCTGTAGATGGTACATCCCATGCAGGGGCTTGTCTTGCCATGGTATTTCCTCCGCTTGAACTTCCTCCCATGTCTGCTGCTGCCTGAGGCATTCTCTCAGCAGCTCATCTTTGGGTGCCATCTTACTGATGTACTCCTGGATACTCTGGGTTTCATCCAGGACAGTGGCTTTGACACTCATCAGACCCCGCCCGCCCTCTTTGCGGCTGGTGTACAGTCTCTGGGTGTTGGACTAGGGTGGAAACCTCCATACATTGTGAGGAGCTTCCGGGTCTTCACATCGGTAGCCTCCATGTCTTCCTTTGGCCAGCTCACTATACCGGCAGGGTATCTGATGACTGGCAGGGCATACATGTTGATGGCATGGATCTTGTTCTTCCCATTGAGCTGGCTCTTCAGGACCTGTCTTATCCTTTGGTGATACTTGGATGTTGCTGTCTTCCTTGCCTCCTCCTCATGGTTCCCGTGTGACTGTGTGACACCAAGGTATTTATAGCTGGTCTCTATGTCTGCTATGTGGCCCACTGGTAATTCCACTCCATTGGTCTTAACTACCTTCCCTCTCTTTACTATCATCCTGCCACACTTCTCCAGTCTGAATGACATCCCAATGTCCTCGCTGTAGATCCGTGTCAGGTGGATCAGTGAGTCGATGTCTTGTTCACTCTTAGCATACAGCTTGATGTCATCCATGTAGAGGAGGTGGCTGATGGTGATTCCACTCTTGAACTTGTACCCATATCCAGACCTTGTGATTATCTGGCTGAGGGGGTTTAAGCCTATGCAGAACAGCAGTGGGGACAGTGCATCACCTTGGTATATGCCGCACTTGATGGCCACTTGTGCGAGCTGTCTTGAGTTCAGTTCCAGTGTTGTCTTCCACAGTCCCATTGAGTTCTTGAGGAAGGTCCTTAGTGTCCTGTTGACTTTGTATAGCGCCAGGCATTCACAGATCCATGTGTGCGGCATTGAGTCATAGGCTTTCCTGTAGTCAATCCAGGCTGTGCTCAGATTGGTCTGCCTAGACCTTGAATCTCAGGTGACTGCTTGTGGAGATATGGGAAGATAGAGGCCAGGTTAGGGGGGTCAAGAATGTTCTTTCGTCTCCCGAACCGCGAGGGAAAGATAAGAGGATGAGACTGGCACCTCCCTGAGGAATGCTAGAGGTATTTACTGATTGACCCTGGGAACTACTCCCAGTCTGGGAAGATTCTGTATAGAGGATGAAGCCAAATAAACCTTGCTGGATTGAATCTGAATGGTCTCCTGGAGTTCCCTAGGCTAAACCTGACACTGCTCTATCTATGAGTAACTGGTGTTTTGAGCCTCTGGTGTTGTTCCCAATGCCCTTCTGAGCTGTGCTTATGTACTGGCCCATATGGTCTTGTAGCTTGGCAGCTAGGATGCCTGATAGAACTTTCCATGTTGTGGGGAGGCAGGTCATTGGCCAGTAGTTGGATGGTGCTGTTCCTTTGTGAGGGTCTTTCATGATCAGCACTGTTCATCTGTGCTGCTAGGCGTTCATGCACTGCTGTTAGTTTCTTTAGCCAGTAGGTGTGGATCATGTCCGGGCCAGGTGCTGTCCAGCTTTTCATGTTCTTGACCCGCTGTTGGATGTCTGCTACTCTGTTGGTGACTGGTTCCTGTTCTGGGAGATTGCTGTGGTCTGTTTCAGGTCCTGCAGCCACTTTGCACTGGTGTTATGCGTCTTCTCTTTCTCCCATATGTTCTTCCAGTACTGTTCAGTTTCCGCTGCTGGTGGCTCAGCTGCTACTGTGGGTGGGAGTGCACTTTGGATGGTTCTTTGGAGAACAGGGCATTTATCTTCTTGGCCTCTGCTTCTCTAGTGTATCTCCTTAGCCTGGTAGCCAGTGCTGTGAGCCTTTGTTTAGCAGTCTCTAGGGCTTCAGATGGAGTCAGGCCCATGTATTTTTTCAGTAGCTGAGTCTTATCCTTAATCTCCACACGCTTCTGTAGTTCCACCAGCTGACTGACTTCTCTCTGAGTTCCCTTGATCTCATTTTCCAGGGTGGGTATGTACTGCTGTTCTTCTCGATCATGTAGCCAAGCATTTCCAGGATTACAGTGGCTGTAGCATATACCAATGCATTGGTTTCAGTTATGGTGGTAGTAGGGATTGTCTGGAGGGCTGTGTTGGCATCTTCTAGCATACTATTTGATGGTACTTCTCCACTGAGCCTTGGTAATCGGACTCGAGGGTTGACTATAGCTAGTTTATCCATGATCTTATGCCTCATATCAGCTGCTGTGCTCTGTAATGGAAGGGGTGGCCTTCTGTCTATCCATAGTTCCCTCATATGTTTCATATATCCCCTCTCATTAGGTCTGCTGTTGTAGTAACATTCCATCAATTCCAAGTTTTCTTGTCTCGTCCATGTATGGTTTGTTCCAGTATCCCACTTAACATCAGATTGTCCTGGTTCCCCAACATCTGACGCAGACCTTGTTAATCCGGGTGACGTCCGAGCCGGCATGACTCTCTTAGTTCATGTCACTCTCATATTTGAGGTAGGCAGGTGAAGCGTTAGGGGGTCTTTGCCCAAGGACCCCTACTGGTAAGGTATGTGCCAGCCAGGATTTGAACCCCGGTCTCCTGCATCAAAGGCGGTGTTCCAACCACTACGCTATCCAGCCGCTACATATATAAAATACAGAACTTGTCATATGTTTGAGAAGCTGTCCACTGAAGTTATCATCCAAAGGCGAACCATTCTCTTTTATATGATCACTTAAAGAGCCTGTTGATAACTCTTCAACCAGCAGGAGGATGATAGGTGATGATTCCTCCTTTCCTCTGTGGGTTTATTAACAATAATATAAATCTCTAGTTATGAACTGCTTTATTTTATTACTTGCATATAGAATGCATAGCTATACAGGTTCACATGCAGTATAAAACAGGAACACAGAAAAAGTCTTAAATAGTCTTAAAACGACTATTTAAAAGCTCTTAAATTCTTTGGGAATGAATCTTTCAGTCCAGCCTTTGGCTCTAAGATAGCAGTTTTTTTTCTCTCTTCTCCAACAGCTGGAAAAGCTCCTTAAAAGGGCAGAATGGTTGAAAAGGACAGTACATATTCTCAGCCCTTCAAAGTAGGTCAGGCCATGAAAGAGACAATGGGAGGATTACTGAAACTCTATGTTACTGTTGTAGGGTATAGTAACAGAACCTTGAAAGCCTAACAGGGATCCTAATTGAAATGGGGTTAAAACAATAATATCTAGGATCAATACTGCTCAAGGAACAGGTTCCCAATCCTCACCAAAGGATTAATATATTCCTTAAGAGGGATGCCTCATGAATAGTGTACTATAGACCACTATATGGGTATACGTTTATCAAATAAATATTATTTACATTGGACAGATATGCATTTATCTGTGAAAGTAGTAGCAGGCATTTGGAAAAGGCAAAGGATAAAAGTCTACCAACTCCAAAAGTGTTGTATCAGGAACTGACATTGCTGCTAAATTTAAGAAATAATACAAATAATAATACTTTTTTTTGCTGAAAACCAAATACTTTTATTGATCCATTTTCAAGCAGACTTACATAAAATTATTTATTTTTATTTTATTTTTATTTATATAATTTTATATACTTAAATATATATATAATATACTTATATTATATTAAGATTCCACAGAAGGTTGTGGAGAATAACAAGGCTAATATATTTTATAATATATATAAAATTCCCCTCTCACCCCTATGGGTGGTACATGTCTTCCTCAATCTCGGTGCTCTACCAGAGGCCTGGGAGTTTGAGGGTGCTGCTCAGTATCTTTGCTGTCCTAGCACTGCACTCTTCTGCACAAAGAGCTCTGATGTTGTTCCTGGGATCTGTTGGAACCACTCTCTCAGCTTAGGAGTCACGGCCCCGAGTGCTCCTACCATCACTGGGACCACTTTGGCCTTTACTTTCCACATCCTCTCGATTTCCTCCTTCAGGCCATGGTACTTCTCCAGCTTCTCATGCTCCTTATTCCTGATGTTGCTGTCACTTGGCACTGCTACATCTATCACTACCGCTGTCTTCTGGTCTTTGTCTACTACCACGATGTCTGGTTGATTAGCCAGTACCTGCCTGTCTGTCCGTCTGGATCTGGAAGTCCCACAGGATCTTAGCCCTGTTATTCTCCACGACCTTCTGTGGAATCTCCCATCTGGACTTGGGGGGGTCTAGCCCATACGCTGTGCAGATGTTCCTGTACACAATGCCAGCTACTTGGTTGTGCCATTCAGTATATGCTGTTCCTGCCTGCATCTTACACCCTGCCACTATGTGTTGGACTGTCTCTGAGGCCTCTCTGCACAGTCTGTACCTGTGTCTAGTGTGGTAAATCCCTGCTTCTATGGATCTGATGCTTAGTGCCTGTTCTTGTGCTGCTATGATCAATGCCTCAGTGCTGTCTTTTAGTCCAACCCTTTCCAGCCACTGATAGGATTTCCCAGTGTCAGACACTTCAGCTATCTGTTGATGGTAGATTCTATGCAGGGGCTTATCTTGCCATGGTAATTCCTCCATTTGAACTTCCTCCCATGTCTGCTGCTGCCTCAGGCATTCTTGTAGCAGCTCACTTTTGGGTGCCATTTTACTGATGTACAGTAAGGTGTACACTCTCTGGGTGATGGATGTGGGGTAGAAACCTCCATACATTGTGAGGAGCTTCCAGGTCTTCACATCTGCAGCATCCATGTCCTCCTTTGGCCAGCTCACTATACAGGCAGGATATCTGATGACTTGCAGGGAGTACATGTTGATGGCATGGATCTTGTTCTTCCCATTGAGCTGGCTCTTCAGGGCCTTTGGTGGTACTTGGATGTTGTATACTCAGGACACGTTCTGCACCAAAAAAAAAAAAAAAATGGGGGGGGGATACATGAGTCATTAAAGCCACCTGCAAAATATTAAGAATCAATGACAGATCTTCCAATACAGAAGAAAGAAAGGGGAAGCTAAACTTTATTTATTAACATGTGAATTGTGGTGATCCCAAAGGAGAAATTCCCTGAGCTAGAAGAGAAAACAGACATGTCATAACTTATTTCTGCAGAGAAAAACTTTCTTCTACAATAGACCATCTACATTTAAAGAGATTGGCAGAGTCTTCTTCTCAGTCAAAGAATTCAGAGGTAAGTGCAGTTCTCTTCCACACTTTCCAGTTATTAAAACATTGCCAAATTGTGGGCACCCGAAATTCACACAGAGCATCATAAGATGAATTATGTTTATAAATTTTTACTTCTGAAATACAGCTTTCCTGGGCTCAGGTAAAAAGTTACAAAACTGTAATCAGAAATAAATTAGTTATACTTTGACTCCAAATCATATTATATTTATGAAAGGCTCTTGATGCAAACTCACAGTAGGTATTTAATGCTTTGTACTGTAGTATCTAATTACTAAATAATTAAAAACACAGAAACACACATTATTTTCCTGTGAGGAAGGAAGGAAAGAAGGAAAGAAGGAAAGAAGGAAAGAAGGAAAGAAGGAAAGAAGGAAAGAAGGAAAGAAATTATTTATTGGATTTGGTTAATTAGTAAAAACATTCTTTGAAATAACAGTTCCTTCTTGCTAATTTTATCCCATTTTATAAGATGTGGCTTGTTCTTGGATTCCTAGGTAGAGAGGAATTTTAAGGAATTATATGTCTATATCTCTTCTCTATATTTCTCTCTGTCTCTGTCTCTGTCTCTCTCATTTATGTAATTATATGTATGTTGGATGAATAAACTTGCACCCCCTGTTCTGAATATTGTGACCCTTTACTTTTGGGGTAAGTAACTTATGTGGACAGTTGAATTTATACTCATGTTTAATTACAGATAAATACAAACAGCTATTAATAATGATATATAGCTGTAATACCTCTCTCTATATATTTCCTTCAGTAACTATGTTTTATAGTCTATATCATTATCTTTTGTCCACAATGATGCAAAGATGTATAATAAGCAACCAATTCACCATGATAGAGTTCTTTCTGATGGGATGTTCTGATTAATGTGCAAATTCTGCATTTTGTCATTTTTTTTCTTCACTTACTTCATAACTGCAATCATACAAACACACACACACACACACCCTTCACTTTTTTGTAGAGGCAAACTGATGTCAAATAATACTTTTAAAAATATTTTAACATAATTTGAACAGTGGATCATTTTAAATCTTGTACATAGATATTGGGTCCCACGTTCCCCCTCAGTCATTGTTGCGATTCATCAACATCCTGATATTGCAGAATGCATTTTCTTTTCTTCAGAATTTGTAGGGGACAAACTGGGGGTTTCTGTGTTACTGAATCTTGCCTTATAGTAAAGAAGTCCCTGTTTATAGGAATGAATAGGCATGTTTCATCCCAAAATTGACTAATTGGGTTCATTTAACTTTTGAGGTAAATCATTTTGACAAAGATTTTTAACTATATTGTGGCAGGAAATTGATATGAGTAATTAATTTACTTGCAGGGGCAAGACAAAATTTACCCAGTCCTAGAGATCCCTGGCACCTTGATGATGCTCCCTGAGTTACTGCCAGTTTAACATCTATTCTTGGATTTTATTTATTTTCTATTTATTCAGGACCTTTTATATTGTATTTTATATGATTTTAACTGCTTTGTAAACTGCCCAGAGTCATTTTTAACAAGAAGGATTGTGATAAATTTGATAGGTAAGTAGGTAGGTAGGTAGGTAGGTATTCCTTTGCTCTACTAATCTCCAATCATAATCTGTTTTTGTACAGAATGATTGAAAGAGCTGGAATGGCCAACCAATCCACTGTGATGAAGTTTCTTCTGATGGGATTTTCTGATGACCATGATGTACAACTCCTACATTTTGTCATGTTTCTATTCACTTACTTAGTAGCATTTACTGGGAATTTACTCATAATTTTTGTTGTGATCCTAAACCACCACCTTCACACCCCCATGTATTTCTTTTTGGTCAACCTGTCCCTGACTGATATTTGTTACATCACGACCACTGTCCCCAAATCAATGGCAGTTTCTCTGACAAATAACAAAATTATTACTTTTCCTGGATGTGTTGCTCAAGTTTTCTTAGTCATTACTAGTGTATGTTCTGAACTTTCCTTGCTTACCATCATGGCTTATGACCGGTACGTAGCCATCTGTCATCCCCTACAATATAGTCTCATCCTGAACTGGGATAGCTGCAATCAAATGGCAGTTACTTCCTGGATCAGCTGCCTGCTATATACATCTCTACAAACGGTCATGACTTTCCAATTAAAATTCTGTGGGCCAAACACAATTGGGCAATATTTCTGTAATATTCCTCAGTTACTAAAGATTTCTTGCACAGATACAAAAGTTAACCAAATTCTGATTTGGGTATTTGGATTCATCGTGCCTTCATTTTGTATTGGATTCATTTTCACTTCTTATGGCTACATCATTGCTGCTGTGCTGAAGATTCCATCAGCTGAAGGGAGATACAAAGCCTTCTCGACCTGCAGTCCACACTTGACAGTTTTTTCTTTATTCATCTCTTCAGCTTTCTTTTCATACATGAGGCCAAAGTCTCTTTCTTTTCCCACTCTAGATTTACTCTCTGCTGTTTCATATACAGTTTTGCCTCCCGTTCTGAATCCCATCATTTATAGCTTCCGGAACAAGGACATTCAAGCAGCTGTGTGGAAATTAACATCACAGATCAAAAAGTATTTCCTAACCTGATTGAATCATCTTCAGTCTGAAAAATATAATATACTGTTAAATGAATGTCCTTGTGAAACCATGAATGATCCTCCTCATATATCACATATCATTCTAAAACTGCATGAAGTCCTGATTCATTACTATTACTTATAATAAAAATTCTTTTTTCATCTCATCTGTATCCAAAGAAGCAACTAGTAATGTTTTCATTTAAATTAAGATATATCCACGTGGTGAGGATGTTAGAAAAATGGATTGTCACATTCAGAGGTACTGATTAGTTCATTCTCATTGCCATGATTTATGCAGACTCTATTAGCCATTTGCCTATAGAAAATAAATCAGGATGCGTGTTTTTAAACGGCATCTTTCCCTTGAGTTTTCAAGATAACAAAAAAAAGTTATAGTCAACTTATTTACTGAAATTACATTTTTGATCATGTAATACAATCTTTGAACACTTCCCCCCCCCCCCCCCCCATTATGCAGTAGAACAAAATTACTGATGTTCCCTTCCACTGGTCCTGGAGCCAGCAATAGTCTCTCTCTTTTCTTGTTAAAATGTTTCCATACTTTTTTTTGATTTCCCTTGAAGTTGGTAAACTTAAGGCAATTTAGGATCTCTATTCCAGTGGACACATGAGCCAAAGAAGGCAACAGAATGCATTTCCACAACAATTGCAAACACCTAAAGGTAACTGATACTCTGAAAAGAGAGCAATGTTCCTTCTTGAAACATCTGGATTTTTCTCTTCAACAGACTTTTTCTGGTAATTACTTTTGAAAACAGCTTTAACAGAAGTGTAATGTACACTGGGGGTTATTTTACTTTTTTTTTCCCTTGGTTTTCTAGAGGAGGCCAATTCATAACCCACCTACCCCCTTAAAATATTTCAGTGCAAATCATCCTCTGATATATTCTAAGAGTGGGGGCTATTAATTGGCTGCCATTAAAAAAAGTTCCCTCAGGATTTTTATGGGACAGAGCTTTGGGCATGGAATGCAAACCTGGTTGCTAATGTAGAGACCATCTAGAATAGCTTTTTGAGGACCTGCTGGACTGTCCCCAGAAAGTCCCTGTTGAAATTTTAGGAATGGAAACATGGTTGCCCTCAATCTCTATCAGAACTTACTTGAAATTATTTCAATATTTCAAGAAATGTGAATCTCATTGAAGGATTTTGTTCTATCTCATTACTGGCATTAACAAGAGAGAGCCCTATGGGAAAGCATGCTGTTTGCTATTCTGTAGCAATATTTTGCCTTCACTGGAAAATGGAGAATCTTAATCTTTGAACCAAGGAAAAAAATCCATGACTGTCTCTTTCAGCAGTATGCCAGGCAAGAAGCTTATTTAATTCAGCTATTTTCTTACAGAGAGAGAGAGGGAGGGAGGGAAGGAGGGAGGAGTAACTTCCCTTGATATTTGTCTGATTTTACTAGTGCATCACTGAGTCTACACTTCCAAACTTTCCCTTGGTTGATCTGGAAGACAGATTCTCTATTTAGTTTAATATGGTTTTGGGAAAAGGAATTGGGCTTCAATGTGTTGGACTGATTCTTAATTCAATATTGAAAATTTGGAATTTATGAAGAACTTGGATTTATTGTAATTTGTGTTTTGAAAAAGATGATTATGTTACAGCAGAAAGACAATTTCATCCTGGCCTTATAAAGTTCAACTGATGGTATGTGTTTGCTCCATCCATATGAATTGATTTTCTATTGACATAATGGAAGAATTCACCAATAGTAATCTATTTGATCAAGGTTAAATGCTGTATTAAAAACCAAGCTGCTTCTTTGTGTGATTTTTATTTTTCCTTTTCTTGAGGGGGGTAGCATTTTTATGTTTTAAACGAAATAAAATATTTTCATTCAGGTAGCTTTTCATGTTCATAAGCTGATTTTCTTTTCCCATGAAAGGGAAAGCTATACATGAAAGGCATAGCTATATCCAGGTTCTTTGACTGCCATAGATTTTGAAGGATGCTTAGGTTATTCTAAACTAAAGAATTCTGTAGACTTCACTGATTCACCACATTTAAAAGAAGCATATCTAAGTAGATGAAGGACTTCCTTTAGTGACCATTTTGCTTCTGAAACAGATTGTATCAAATTGATTGATATTTGTGATATATGCTTCACTAACCAGGACTATTTATTTACTAATTAATATTTCCTTTACTAAGGAAGGAAGGAAGGAAATTATTTATTTGATTTGGTGAATTAGTAGAAAACATTCTTTGAAAGAACAGTTCCTTCTTGTTAATTTTATCCCATTCTGTAAGATTTGGCTTTTTTCTTGGAATCCTAAGTAGAGAGAGGAATTTAGCAAAATTATCTATCATTCTATCACTATCTGTCTATACTAGAATTAACATGTATGTTGGATGAATAGGCATGCATCCTCCTGTTCTGAATAATGCAACTCTTTACTTTTGGGGTAAGTAACTTATGGTTGACAGTTGAATTTATATTTGATTTTAATTACAGATAAGTACCAAATAAATATTAAGAATGACATATAGCTATAATATTATTCTACATATTTTTCCTACAGTAATTACGATTTATTGTCTATAATCATTACTTTTCATCCACAATGATTCCAAAATACATATTTATCAATCAGTTCAACATGAAAGGCTTCTTTCTGAAGGGAAGTTCTGATTAATTTGCATTTTTTTCTTCAGATGCTTCATAATCTTAATTATACAGATATACATTTTTCCTGTACTTCTTTGTATAGGCAAAGTGATGTCAAAGAATACTTTTAACAATATTTCAATGCAGTTTCAAGAAATTGATTATTTTAAATACTGTACACAGATTTTTCACCTCCACTTCCCTCAGTTCTGTATTTCTCTTCATCAACACCATGATATTTTGTTTTACTGTAAAAAATTTAACATAATCTTAAAGAATGAATCATTTCAAATCTTATACATAAGTATTTTTTTCCACCACTCACACCCAACCTATTATTGCTTTTCATCGACATCCTGATGTTGTGGAATCCATGTTATTTTCTTCAGAACTCTTAAGGACCAACTGAGGATTTCTCCAAAATTCTGTATTACTGAACTTTGCACTATAGTATAAAAGTGCCCATGCATAGGGAATGAATAAGCATGTGTCCTCTAAAATTGTTTGTTGTGTCCATTTAACTTCTCAAATCAATGAGTTTGACAATGATTTTTAAGTATGTTCTGGCAATAAATTGATATTAGTATCTATATTGAAAAACCATTGCCCCCATATTACGTTCCTCTACTAATCTCCAGTTGTAATCTGTTTTTGTACAGAATGATTGAAAGAACCTTTACTGCCTGGAAATGTGGGAAGGTCCTTTCTGACCTCTTCCTCCACCCATTGTGCAGCTGTGGGCTCTGCCCTCTCTTATGTGACTGTTCCCTAGGCAGCATCCCTTCCCCCATCTTCCAAGGTCTTTCTCAGATAACATTACACATATACAGGCACAACAAGGTAATTGATCAAATACTGATCAGCCATATTTCAACAATAACCATATCTCAACATATAGCAGGATTTTATTCTCTGAAACAGGCAAATAGCTTTTAAGAAATATGGTTTGGAGATGTTTATCTACCAGAGAAAGGTAACATACATATCCAGTCTATAGATTTTGTGAATAACATTTTTCCACCTCAAGTGATCAAATTGTGGCTTTGTCTCCATCTTTATTCAGATCAATCAAATCCAATACTAGTCAAACAACCTCAGATTGATGTCCACTTCTGTTAAAATCAAGCTGATCATATTTGACTATGAAATAAATTATTTGTATCATTCTGCTGAAAACCCATGAAGTCCTAGTGCTTTACTATTATATGTAATCAAGTAAGCCCTTTGACACATTTTGATTTAATATTGTCTTTTAGCCAAAATTCTTTGTCTGTATGTGATTTTCCTAATTATCCTGATATTGTCACTTTATTTTTGGATATTTTGGATAATTGAATGCCAATTAATTTGTGCTGGTTGATGACTGCAATAAACTTATTGTATTGTATAATGTATTGTACTTGTAATCAAAATTTCTTTGTCATCTCATCCATGCCCGAAGGAGCAAGTAGCAACTGGTTTGTTTTATTAAACATTAAATGAAGTGAAACGTGTGTGTTTAAAAAATTTTCTTCTGAGCCTTGTATAAAGATATTTTGAGTTATTCCAAATGAACAGAATGTGCCACTGACTTCTTGTTCTATGGATTTAAAGTGGTTACATTTAAAAACATGCTAGACAATCTGTACAGTAGCACGGATTAATAACCACCGTAGTATTAGACTTTAGATAAGATAGATTTCTATGAATTGGAGATTGAAGTGGAACCCAACATTCAAGCATGTGGCCAGACAAAACAAGACTGAAGGGGAATAAATTCCATGACCCTATTGACAAGTGGAGACCAGACAATCTGCTTGTGTCAAGTTAAATAAACTTCCTAGCCTCACCCAGAATTCCACTCAGTCCCAGATGAGCCCCCAATGGAAGCAAAAAAAACCTCCCAACCCAATGGACAAGCAAAGACCACATGATCTGCTTGAGCCAACTTATTGAACTGCACAGGGGACAGAATACAGTGTTCTACCCACTGAGCAAGTGGCAAGGCTTATAAAAGTGTCTTGTTTACAGGAAAATGGACAGTAGGCCCCAGCCCATATCCATACCAACCTATCATTTTCAACTTTTGATTTGTTTAGTCAGCAAGCCTTGAGTAACTGACATGAGTCATCAAGGGACCAAGTTCCCCTTCTCCAGTACATAGACCTTGAGTTTGCAGTTTCAGCCCCTTAGTAAACTATGATTTTAATCTCAAACATTATACTAAGAACTGAAGCATCTCTGAAGACATCTGTGTTAGACCAAACTGTTTTATTAGCTATTTTCCCCTTCAATAGCTGACCTGGTCAATTATTCCAGGTGTTAAACTATGCTAGGAGCAATTGAAGTTCATATGGGAAGATGGATTCTAATGAGTGGGTAAGTTGGTGTAGTTCACTTTGCGAGGGAGAGAAAGTGACCACTGCACTTGTCATTTCAAAATCTCATTTACCTGTTCCAGTAGCTGGAAGTGTTTATGAAAACTGCCAAGGGAGATCTCAAAGGAAACAAATAGCCGTTTTACTTTGTCATGAATAATGAAGGTTTGAGGTATGAAGTTATACTTCGTGGAACAACTCTGAAGTATTTCACAAGGATGACTGTGTTTCAAAACTTGGAAGAGAACTGCATTCCATATTTTTTCTGTTTTTTTTTTCCTCTATATATTCGGGGACAGAAGAAGGAAACATGGACTGCAATCTTAACTATTCATATAGAACTTTGTCCTAATGGCAAAACATGTAATTTTCAGAGGGGAACAGCCCACCTTATTACCTCTGTGGGAAAAAATAAACAAAAATATCAAATTGATGGTACAAAAATATCAAATTGATAGTAATTTAAAATTCAACTGTATACATTTATATTTTTATCTCTCTCTCTCTCTCTCTCTCTCTCTATCGTGTTGAGGGGAGGGGAAATGAGGATTTATTAAAAGTAAATGTATTATCTGTGATTTAAGCAGGTTGGCAGTTGTTCCCAAAACCTAAACCTGTGTCTTGGACCAATTGCTCTTTGTCAAAATCTCTAATATGTTTAGATAACTTTGAAAGAAAAATAACAACAATCTTCTAATAGTTTCTAATTCATCTAGTCCTCAGATAGCCACAAGAATCATTAGTGGATTTCTAACGGGACATAGAGCTCTCATGGGAGTGAGATTTCAGCAAGGAATTCAAAATTCTGCTAACCTAGAGACCATCTAAGAGCTTTCTTAGGAACATTTTACATTTGCTCCAGAGTGTCCCTGTTTCACTTTTAACCTCTATCTGATTTTTCCTGAAGTTATTAAAATATTTCAAGAACTGTGATAAATCTCCCATTGGAACATATTGTTCTATCTTACCATTTGCATTATTGTGGGGAATTATGCTGTTTGATATTCTGTAGCAATACTTTACCTTCACTAGAGAATCTTAAGCTTTGGGCCAAGGAAAAGGATCCATGACTAATTCTTTCAGAAGGATGCCCAGGAAGATGCTCACTTAATTAACTTTTTTTTTCCCCTTAGAGTATGATGATAGAGGAAAGATAGCTAGTAGATGATCATCATTCCTTTTCTTGTTTTCTAATTTAGACTTTCAATTCAGCATGAGAGTTATGATCAATCTCCAGGGGGTGACTCCTTGAAGCACATTAGAAAACTAGGGTGACATAAATGTTCTTCTTTCAGTTCTTCTTAGCAGAGGGTTAAAATGTATAAAATGGTAGAAAAGCACAGGAGGATTTGTATGGTCACTTTTCAAGCATATTTCAAGAGAGCAACAAAAATACTGGTAAGTAGAACATTTAAGTAAAGACCACAATTCCTATGTGCTCAGGATTTTAACTATCAAATAACAATATTGCTTACAGGAAGACCACACTCTATACTGCTGTAAAAATCCCCTTTTGACTGAACACGATATTTATCTAGGGTGATATAATCCTGCTATTTTCACACATCTACTGATCAGCTTTAATTCCTGAGATAATGTCCAAGTAGAGAAGTTCTTCATCCCTGTTAATACACACACACATAGAGATATGTTTGTGTGTGTATGTGTGTGTGTGTATAAGCACACACATATGTATGCATGTATATATGTGACTGTATGTATGTGTGTGCATGTGGAGTGTATGTGTTTGGTTTCAAGTATTATCATGCACTACATCTGATGCTAAGAGGAATAAACGGGGATAAAAATTGATATATGAAGAAAAATGTCAGCTACATCATCACTCATGATGTCACAATACTGAAAAAGAGCTCTTTCTAAGTATAAAAAAGTATTTTTGTTGTTTACTTTTTATTTATTTATTTTAGAAAATTGACTCAGTAAACACGTAATAATGATCTGATTATGATATCAAATATAATTTGACACAGATCTTACATAATGTATTGTCATTAACTTCTTTATGCTGCAATTGGATGCCCACTTACATAGCTGTGGACTCTACTGAATTCAGGGAATGTAAAGCGCACAGACATATGTGTAAAACCCAGAAGGACTGTATAGTAATACTCTATAAAAGTGTCTGTGTGTGTCCGTGTGCGTGCGTGCAGCACAGGATGGCAATCCTATATCCAGTTTAACTTAAGAAAATGTATCTTTTAATAGAAATCTGTAGCATTATAAAGTTAATATCTCTTCTCCCCCCAAATGTAACTGTAAATGTTTCCTGTTGATTCATGGTTAATTAAATCATTACTTAATTCCTTATTTAAAGAAAACTGAAAATACTTAGAGAAAAAAATTGGTTCCTAAAAGACATATGAATCCATTTTCTATCTTGTTAGCACCTTTTTTAAAAAATAAAAAATACGTATTCTAAAAACCTACATTATTAATTTATCTGGGAAAATGGAAAGGGAGAGACAGAAAGAGAAATATATACAGTACAGTATTCATGTTTTTGTGTATATAGTTAGTACATTCATCACTAGCAAAATATCCTCCTTACAAACCAGCCATAACATATTGAAGTTTTCCATATCTCCCATTTCTTTTCTTTTTCCCATTACTATGGTCTCTTTCTGTAAAATGACACTTCTTTGTCAATGTAATCCATTCTGAAAAAGGCAGATTTGATATACTTTGTCATATATAACGTAGGAAGAAGGGGAAAAAGTCTACATTTTTTTGACAGTTTGAGGTGCCTTTTTCCCTTTTCAGATTGGGTAACCCTAAGAGTGAATATATTTCAAACCCTGTGATAATTATAATTTAGTATTATGCATATATAATTCTTACTATAAAGAACTCTGCACCCATATTTCTTTCCACTATTAATTGCCTACAATCATCTCTCTCTCTCCAAAAGGAGTCAAGGAAACTCAATGGCCAACCAATCCACTGTGACAGATTTCCTTCTGATGGCATTTTCTGATGACCGTGATATACAAATTCTGTCTTTTGTAATGTTTCTTGTCATTTACTTACTAGCCTTAATTGGAAATTTCCTTCTCGTTGTTGCTGTGATCCTAAATCACCATCTTCATGCTCCCATGTATTTCTTTTTGGTCAATTTGTCATTCTCTGATGTTTGCTTCATCTCAACGATGATTCCTAAAGCCATGGCCACATCTTTGACAAACAACAAGGTGATCTCCTTTGTTGGATGTGCTGCTCAGGTCTTCTCAGTCTTCACCTTTGGAGGTTCTGAGCTTGCTTTGCTCACCATCATGGCTTATGATCGTTACGTGGCCATCTGCCATCCTTTGCAATATACGCTAATGATGAACTGGGATGCCTGTTTACAAATGGCAACTGCTTCCTGGGTAAGCAATTTGATCCATGCTTTGCTACATACCACTCTCACTTTCAGGTTAAATTTCTGTAAATTACACATAGTTGAGCAATTTTTCTGTGATGTTCCTCATCTACAAAAGATTTCCTGTTCTGATACAAGAATTAGTCAATTTCTGATTTGGGTTATAGGGATTACTGTAGACTTATTTTGTAGTGGGTTCATTTTTGTGTCCTACGGCTACATCTTCTCTGCTGTGCTAAAAATCCCATCAGTTCAAGGCAGATATAAAGCTTTTTCGACTTGTACTCCCCACCTGATAGTTTTTTCTTTATTTTTGAGCTCTGGTATGTTTGCATATATGAGGCCCCAAACTCTTTCCTTCCATACTTTGGACTTGTTCTCTACTGTTCTCTACACAGTTTTGCCCCCACTACTCAATCCCCTCATTTATAGCTTCAGGAACAAGGACATCCAAGAGGCTGTGTGGAGAATGTTAAAAAAATAAAAGTACAAATTTTATCTATGCAGAGATTTTTTTTTCTTTATTTATAATCATAACTCTCCACATTAAAGCAAGCACTCTTTAAGTGGGTCGTCCAATTGCTTAGAAATGTTAATTACTATCCAAATGATGGAAGGGGCACTTAAAGATATGGCATAGAATTTTGCTACTATTGTAATATTTTGTTTAATATGGTTTTGGGAAGAGAAATTGGGCTTCAGTGTGTTGGATTGTTTCTGAATTCATTATTGAAACTTTGGAATTTATCAAAAAATGAAGAACTTTGAATTTATTGTAACTTGTGTTTTGAAAAGATAATTCTGCTACAGTGGAAAGATAATTTCATCCTAGCCTTGTAAAGGTGGACTGATGGTATGTGTTTGCTCCATCCATATAGAATCAATTCATGTGGATGGAGCAAACACATACCATTCTTGAGGGGGTAGAATTTTACGTTGTATGTATTAAAGCAAATCAAATATTTTAGAAAGAAAAATACTTTAAGTTGTGGCAGTTGGATCAAGCTGACAAGTCAAGTGTTCTTTCAAGCAGCTTTTCATGTTCGTAAGGTGACTCTTTTTCCCCATTAACTTTTGTTCCTGACATGAAAGGTAATCTATATCCAGGTTCTTTGAAGGGTGCTTAGTTTATTTCTAAGCTAAGGCATTCTGTAGACTTCATTGCTACACTGTATATAAAAGAAGGATACCTAAGAAGCTGAAGGACTCCTCATGAGGAGAAGCTTTCCAGAGCACATCTGGGCAGTCTCCTATCCTCTCCTTATCCAGAAAGGTTCCAAAGAATTGGACTACACAGTGGTTCTCCAGTCTTTGCCCTGTTTGTCATCTCCAGTCTCCCAGAGAAATGTTTCAAATACCATGCCACCCCTAGAAATCCACTGATACACTGCACTTAAAAAGAAGCTAAAGGACTTATTTTAGTGACCATCTGGCTTCTGAAACAGATCATATCAAACTGATTGATATTTTGTCATAGACACTGCACTAACCGGACTACTTATTTATTAATTCAATTGGCCATCTATTCCCCCTCCTTTTTATTGGTGTTTCATTAAAATATATTCAGCATTCTTCTTTTTATTCTGTTTGATTTACAAAATGAATCACTGTATGTAAAAGTCAAGATACTAGTTGAATTACATAAATTTAGAGTGCCATTTTCAAGAATTTTATTCATGTCTTCTGGATAGTCCAGATTTAGAATAAAAGACCTTACTAACATTGTCATTTCAGAAAATGAACTATTAGTTTACAATTGGCGTCCTCAGCAAAGTGCCTGATAGGTGCTCTTCCCTTCCCTTCCCTTCCCTTCCCTTCCCTTCCCTTCCCTTCCCTTCCCTTCCCTTCCCTTCCCTTCCCCTCCCTTCTGGTATTTATGGAGAAAGGAACTATCTATACCAGTGGTCTATTGGGAGTCAGAAAGATGATGTGCAGGAGTTTGGCTGGGCTGTGCCATAGAACAAGAATTGGAAGCACCACTTCCCTGTGTAAATATGTCTCCACCAATAATTTAGTCTGCCAGAAGTAGTGCCCTTGGTAGCTACTGCTGTTTGTCCTTCTCTCAAAATCATTCTAAAAACTACCCGAAATCTACTTGAGTAAAATAACTCTAGATTTAAAAAAAAAAAATCAAAAGAAGTTGATGGATATTCTTTGCTAGGGGCCAAAAGCCCGAGTCCAAATAAATCTTAAACATTTATATACACAGAAAAAGCTCTTCTGGATCCATTCAGCAATCTGTCTGGTCCAGGATCCTATGTCACATCACACACATTATTCATTCCAGAAGCTTTCAGTCATGGATATGAGAACAGTAGCCTTGCTCCTCTGTTGCTGTCCAATTCCTCATGTTTTTCCTTTGGGAAAAAATTGGGAACATACTTGGCCAAAATTAAAAGCTGAGGTTTTCTTTTTAAAGTTTTACAAAGTTACAGGTGTTTCCATTTTTTTGTTCTTTTCATGTATTGTTAATGTTTTCTTTTGTTTTTGTATACTGTAAATTGTTAACTTTTTATTATTGTTTGCTGTATGTCTGTTTGAAAATGGATCAATAAAAATATTTGGTTTTGGGGGAAAACCAAACTGACAATCATTCTGTATCACTTTCATTATTATTATTAGATTCTTATCCCACCTTTTTTATATGTAACTCAAGGTGGCAAACATGCCTGATACTCCTGCCTCCTATTTTACTCACAACAAGTCACCCAGCCAGCTTTCATGCCTCAGGGAGGCCTAGAACTCCCAATCTCCTTGTTTCTAGCCAAACACCTTCACCACTACACCAGACTGGCTCTCTATTCAGAGACAAGATATCAGTAAGGAGCCCATTCAAACTTAAAGGACACTTTGCTTTCCATTTGCAGTGTTTGATCTTGCCTCTGATACATATGTTGAAGATAAGTGATATTTATTCCACAAACATATACCCATATAGTGATCCCTAATACAATATTCATGAGGCATCCCTCTTAAGGAACATATTAATCCTTTGGTGAGGATTGGGATCCTGTTCCTTAGGTAGTATTGATCCTAGGAAATATTGTTTTAAGCCTGTTTAAATGGGGGATTCTGTCATTATACAGTACCTACAAGAATTATAGAGTTTCAGTAATCCTTGCAGTGTCTCTGTCCTGGCCTGACCCACTTTGCAGGGCTGATAAAATGTATTGACCTTTTCAACCAGTCTGCCCTTTTAAGGAGCTTTTCCAGCTGTTGGAGAAGAGAGAAAAGAAGTGTTGTCTTCCAATACAGAAGAAAGAAAAGGGAAGTTGAATTTTATTTATTAACATGGGAATTGTGATGGTCCCAAAGGAGAGATTCCTTGAAATACAACAGGAAACAGAGATAACTTAAGTTCTTTCTGCAAATCATAACTTTATTCAACAATAGAGAATTCATATTTAAAGAGATTGGCAGAGTCTTCTTCTCAGTTGAAGAATTCAGAGGTAAGTGCAATTCTCTTTCATTCATTCCAGTTATTAAAGCACTGCCAAATTGTGGGTACCTGTAATTGACCCAGAGATTATAAAATGAATAATGTTTATATCATCTTACTTCTGAAATAGAGCATTTCTGGGTTCAGGAAAATAGTTACAAAATTGTAGTCAGAAATAAATTAGTTATACTTTGCATCCAAATCATATAATACTTATGAAAGGCTCTTGATGCAAACTCACAGTAGGTATTTAATGCTTTGTTTGTAGTCATATACTGTAGTGTCTATTCAGCTAGCATTTCTTATTGTTTGAAAAAGTATATTAGAAATATTACTTAATAATCATTAATTTGATACAAAGCTGATATAAGTAATTATGAACTGCAAACTGTGCTCAACTGTCTAGCAGTCCTCACACTGAACTGTCAGAATCCTCGCAAGATTTTATAATAGATTATTATATGGCTAGTTTAAAAAATGGTTTTTTTTACATGCTGCGGTTCTGCCATTGGAAAAGGGGAGGGGGAGTAGGAAGGAGAGACCGTTTGAAGCAGATGGCTCCTTATCACAAGCCCTGGAATGTTCAAGGCCATGCCAGCAAGGGAATCAGAAGACAAGAACTAAGGGCGATGGAAGGGGAGGGAAAGTAAGAAGGGCAATGTAAGGGGGGGAAAGAAAGAAAAGCAGTTTTTGGCGCGCTTTTACTCAGTCTCAGCAATGCTTTGGATCTGTACACTTATTCTTAATAAATGAACTTTCTTTTGAATCAATATTGGTTGCAAGGAAAGTTACTGGTTTTAAGATCAACAGGTGGCAGTTCGTTACATTTTGCTGAGACTCAGTAAAAGCGCGCCAAAAACTGCTTTTCTTTCTTTCTCAGTGTCCAGCTTACAGAGTAGTATAGTAGCACTGAAAAAAAACTACTGCTTTAACTGTTCTGGTCTTTGTTATCAGAAGTATCATCAAACCAATGGGGCTTCTACAGACAGTAGCAAACCCTGGAGCTCCTTGGAAGCAAATATGCATGGACTTTATTGTAGACCTGCCTGAAAGCAACAAAAAGACTGTTATTTGGGTAGTTACAGACCTTTTTTCCAAACAAGCACATTTTGTGGCATGCCAAGCCATTCCATCAGCACCCAAATTGGCTAAATTATTCATACAACATGTCTACCGAGCTCATGGGGTCCCAGAACGAATAATTTCGGATCGCGGGGTCCAGTTTACTGCCAAATTCTGGAGAGCGTTCCTAAAACTACTGGGGGCATCGCAAGGCTTGAGTTCGGGGTACCACCCCCAGACAGCGGGATCATGTGAACGTCTGAACTCAGTATTGGAACAATATTTGAGATGTTTCATTAACTACCAACAAGACAATTGGGATGAACTGTTACCATTCGCTGAAGTAGCTTATAATAATGCAGGCACCAAAGCACTGGTCTCACCCCTTTTAAAATAGCTACAGGACAAGACTTTGTACCCATCCCAGAACTGCCTAAGCAGACCACTCAAGTCGCTTCAGTTGATGAGTGGATCCAGCAGATGACACAAGTGTGGCCTCAGATTGCTGCCTCGTTGCAGGAGGCCAGAGCTACATACAAGAAATTTGCAGATGCTAAGAGAACACCAGAAAAAGACTGGAAAGTAGGAGATAAGGTTCTTTTATCTACCAAACATCTTAAATCATTACAACCTTCCAGAAAGCTCGCTCCAAGATTCATAGGGCCTTTTATCATCGATAAAGTAATTAATCCAGTTTCACTACGATTACAGATGCCTGCCACCTTTAAAAGAATCCATCCAGTATTCCACTGCGACCTGCTTAAACCATATAAGGAGTCTTCTCAGTGGCATCCCTCTCCAGTACCTCCTAAGCCATTGATGGTTGAAGGAGAACAACATTTTGAAGTTAAAGAAATACTGGACAGTAGAAAGCACGGGGGGGGGGGGTTCAATTTTTAATTCAGTGGAAACAGTTTCCCAAATCAATGGCTGAATGGGTTGACAAGAAACATGTAAAGGCTCCACATGTAGTTAAAAAATTTTATGATGCTTATCCTACGAAGCCTTAACAATTAGATTGGTTATTGTATTATGTTTCTCTTTGCTTTTTCTTTTAGAGTGAAGAAGAGGAATCATCTGACTGACTTCCTTTTCTGTGGAGGGGCAGTATGTCAGAATCCTCGCAAGATTTTATAATAGATTATTATATGGCTAGTTTAAAAAATGGTTTTTTTTACATGCTGCGGTTCTGCCATTGGAAAAGGGGAGGGGGAGTAGGAAGGAGAGACCGTTTGAAGCAGATGGCTCCTTATCACAAGCCCTGGAATGTTCAAGGCCATGCCAGCAAGGGAATCAGAAGACAAGAACTAAGGGCGATGGAAGGGGAGGGAAAGTAAGAAGGGCAATGTAAGGGGGGGGAAAGAAAGAAAAGCAGTTTTTGGCGCGCTTTTACTCAGTCTCAGCAATGCTTTGGATCTGTACACTTATTCTTAATAAATGAACTTTCTTTTGAATCAATATTGGTTGCAAGGAAAGTTACTGGTTTTAAGATCAACAGGTGGCAGTTCGTTACTTGAGCTTGACATTTGGGGCAAGGTTTTACAGAATATATACATATCTAAACCTAGGAATATCTGTAACCTTTTGGTTGTGTGTGTGTGTGTGTGTGTGTGTGTGTGTGTGTGTCTGTCTGTCTGTCTATCTATCTATCTATCTATCTATCTATCTATCTATCTATCCCCAACATCAGCTGACAATTCTGTAACAGTTAATTTGAATTAAGTCCAAGTGATGTTAACAAATTGGAATAAACAGAAACATACGTTATTTTCTCTTCTGGAGAAACAGAGAGAGATAGAGATAGAGAGGTAGAGAAGAAAGGAAGGACATTATTCATTGGATTTAGTGAATTAGTAGAAAATATTCTGTGAAAGAACAGTTCCTTCTTGTTAATTTTATCCCATTCTGAAAGATGTGGCTTTTTCTTGGAACCCTAGCTACAGAGGAATTTTAAGGAATTATATGTCTATCTCTATGTCTTTCTATATTTCTCTCTCTCCCCCCCCCACCTCATGTAGCTATCTTATTATATATAAGAAAAAAACATGTATGTTGGATGAATAAATATGTACCCCCCTCTTCTGAATAATGTTACCTTTTACTTTTGGGGTAAGAAACTTATGGTGGACAGTTGAATTTATACTCATTTTTTTTTTTTATCTGCTTAACAATCATTACTGACCCTGCAGTGACCGCCCCCTAGCGGTTTTCAAGGCAATTGCATTAATTACAGATAAATACAAACAGATATTAATAATGATATATAGCTATAATACCTCTCTCTATATATTTCCTTCAGTAACTATGTTTTATAGTCTATAATCATTATCTTTTGTCCACAATGATGCAAAGATGTATAATAAGCAACCAATTCACCATGATAGAGTTCTTTCTGATGGGATGTTCTGATTAATGTGCAAATCCTGCATTTTGTCATGTTTTTTTCAGTTACTTAATAACCGTAATTATACACAGACACAGACACATGCGCGTGCGTGCAAAGAGAGAGAGAGAGAGAGAAACACATAGATCCTTTACTTTTCTTTGTAGAGGGTTAGGGTTAGGGTTTTAATACTCTTAAAAATATTTTAACATAATTTGAGCAGTGGATTATTTTAAATCTCATATATAGATATTTGGTTCCACACACCCCCTCAGCCATTATTCCCTTTCATCAACATCCTGATATTGTGGAGTGTACTTTATTTTCTTTAGAAATCTTAGAAAGAAACTGAGGACTTCTGCAAAATTCTGTATTACTGAATCTTGCATTGGAGTAAAAAAGTACCCATGTACAGGGAATGAATAGACATGTTTCTTCCCAGTTTGACTAATTGTGTCCATTTAACTTTTGAGGTAACTCATTTTGACAATGATTTTTAACTATGTTCTGGCAGTAAATTGATATGAGTAATTAATTTACTTTCATGGGGCAACAGAATTTTACCCAATCCTGGGAGTGGCTGGTGCCTTGATGAAACTTCTCAAGTTACTGCCAATTTAACAACTATTGTGGGATTTATTTATTTTATATTTATTCAGGACCTTTTATCTTATATTTTTAATTGATTTTAACTGGTTTGTAAACTGCCCAGAGTCTTAATGAGATGGTTGGTGACAAATTTTATAAATAAATAAGTAAACAAACAAACAAACAAATAAATAAATAAATAAATATAAATAGTCCATTTGTTTCCTCTACTAATCTCCAATCATAATCTGTTTTTGTACAGAATAATTGAAAGAGCTGGAATGGCCAACCAATCTACTGTGATGGAGTTTCTTCTGATGGGATTTTCTGATGACCATGATGTACAACTCCTACATTTTGTCATGTTTCTATTCACTTACTTAATAGCCTTAACTGGTAATTTACTCATAATTTTTGTTGTGATCCTAAACCACCACCTTCACACCCCCATGTATTTCTTTCTGAGCAACCTATCCCTGACTGATATTTGTTACATCACAACCACTGTCCCCAAATCAATGACAGTTTCTCTGACAGACAACAAAATAATTACTTTTCCTGGGTGTGTTGCTCAAGTTTTCTTAGTCATTACTAGTGCATTTTCTGAACTCTCCTTGCTTACCATCATGGCTTATGACCGTTACGTAGCCATCTATCATCCCCTACAATATAGTCTCATCCTGAACTGGGATACCTGCAATCAAATGGCAGTTACTTCCTGGGTCAGCTCCCTGCTTTATGCATCTCTACAAACGGTCATGACTTTCCAATTAAATTTCTGTGGGCCAAACACAATTGGGCAGTTTTTCTGTGATATTCCTCAGTTACTAAAGATTTCTTGCACAGATACAAACATTAATCAAATTCTGATTTGGGTATTTGGATTCACTGTGCCTTCATTTTGTATTGGATTCATTTTCACTTCTTATGGCTACATCATCGCTACTGTGCTGAAGATTCCATCAGCTGAAGGGAGAAACAAAGCCTTCTCGACCTGCAGTCCACACTTGACAGTTTTTTCTTTATTCATCTCTTCAGCTTTGTTTTCATACATGAGACCACAATCTCTTTCCTTTCCTACTCTAGACTTACTCTCTGCTGTTTCATATACAGTTTTGCCTCCCGTTCTGAATCCCATCATTTATAGCCTCCGAAACAAGGAAATTCAAGCAGCTGTGTGGAAATTAACATCACAAATGAAAAAGAATTTCTTAACCTGATTGAATCCTCTTCAGTCTCACAAATATAATATTCTCTCAATGGAATGTACTTGTGAAACTGTGAGTGATCCTCCTTGCATACATCTTTCTCCACTTTTATAGTCTAATATATAGGACAATCTCTCAACCTTTTGGTTTGAATGTTGTAGATATTTGGATCTGAAGGAGATGGGGGGTGGGGGGGATGATTTAGGACATATCCTTGTACAAATGACTGGCATTACAAGTATTAGACTTGGTCCTTTGTCCTAATTGTGTATAATTATTACATCAATGTAATATTGAGATTTTTTTGTTTTTTGTTTTTGTTTCTGTAGAATCAAAGTGTATCATTTCCCAATGAAATAGTTTATTTTGCTTCCATGGCACTGTTACAGATATGTACTTTAAGTTTCAAGTAATGAGATAGATAGTAGGGCTCCTGGTTTCATATGCAGGCAGAGCAAGACAATTGATCAACTATACTAGATCACCACCACTTTTATTCAGTCAGTAATCACCATAGCTCAGCATGTAACAGGATTTCATGTTCTGACGCAAACAAGCAACTTTTAAGAAAACTGAGAGAAGTTGACCTACCTGGCTAAGGTGACATACAAATAATTGATTTTATGAATAATTTTTCCACCTCAAGCAGTAGAATTCTGGCTTTCTCTTTTCTGTCTTTATTCAAATCAATCAAATGCCATTCTGGTCAAATATAATCAGTGAAATAGTGCATAAAAAATTATCTTTACCAAGTTTTGATATAATTATGTTTCATTAAATGGGCAAGATAAGATACAACAGTCAAAATTTTCATTATACAGTTAGAGGTTGGGAAAAAGTCTATTAAAAATGACTCTATATCATTCTACCAAAACTGCATGAAGTCCTGATTCATTACTATTACTTATAATAAAAATTCTTTTTTCATCTCATCTGCATGCAAAGAAGCAACTAGTAATGCTTTCATTTAAATTAAGATATATCCATAGTGGTGAGGATGTTAGAAAAATGGATTGTCACATTCAGAGGTACTGATTAGTTCATTCTCATTGCCATGGTTTATGCAGACTCTATTAGCCATTTGCCTATAGAAAATAAATCAGGATGCATGTTTTTAAATGGCATCTTTCCCTTGAGTTTTCAAAATAACAAAAAAAAGTTATAGTCAAGTTATTTACTGAAATTACATTTTTGATCATGTAATACAATCTTTGAACACTCCCCCCCCCCCCCCCCCATTATACAGTAGAACAAAATTACTGAGGTTCCCTTCCACTGGTACTGGAGCCAATAAATGTCTCTCTCTTTTCTTGTTAAAATGTTTCCATACTTGCATTTTACTGTTGTTTTGATTTCCCTTGAAGTTGGTAAAATTAAGCCAATTTAGGATCTCTATTCCAGTGGACACATGAGCCAAAGAAGGCAACAGAATGCATTTCCACAACAATTGCAAACACCTAAAGGTAACTGATACTCTGAAAAGAGAGCAATGTTCCTTCTTGAAACATCTGGATTTTTCTCTTCAACAGACTTTTTCTGGTAATTACTTTTGAAAACAGCTTTAACAGCAGTGCAATGTACACAGGGGGTTATTTTACTTTTTTTTGCTTGGTTGTCTAAAGGAAACCAATTCATAACCCCCTCCGCCTAGAATATTTCAATGCAAATCTTCCACTGATATATTCTAAGAGTGGGGGCTATTAATTGGCTGCCATTAAAAAAAGTTCCCTCAGCACTTTTATGGGACGGAGATCTGGGCATAGAATAAAAAACTGGTCGCTAATCTAGAGATCCCATTGAAGGATTTTGTTCTATCTCATTATTGGCATTAACAGGAGATAGCCCTGTGTGTGTGTGGGGGGGGGGGGGGGAATGCTGTTTGCTATTCTGTAGCAATATTTTGCCTTCATTGGAGAATCTTAAGCTTTGGGCCAGGGAAAAAGATCCATGACTGGGTCTTTCAGCAGGATGCCAGGCAAGAAACGAATTTAATTCAGCTATTTTCTTACAGTAGAAGGGAGGGAGGGAGGGAGGGAGGGAGGGAGGGAGGGAGGGAGGGAGAGGAGTAACTTCCCTTGATATTTGTCTGATCTTACTAGTGCATCACTGAGGAGGGTGTTCAGCAGTCTACACTTCCAAACTCTCTCTCTCTCTCTCTCTCTCTCTCTCTCTCAGCATTATTCAGATAGCATACAACTCTGCCATGCAAACTCCCTGCACTAAAGCAATCACTCTTTAAGTGTGTCCTCCAAATGCTTAGAAGTGTTAATTACTATATAAATGATGGAAAGGCCACTTAAAGATATGGCATTGAATTGTGTCACTATTGTAATATTTTGTTTAATGTAGTTTTGGGAAGAAGAATTGGGCTTCAATTTGATGGATTGATGCTGAATTTAATATTGAAAAGTTGCAAGTTATCAAGAAATGAAGAATTTTGGATTTATTATAACCTGTGTTTTGAAAAAAGATAATTCTGTTACAGCAGAAAGACAATTTCATCCTGGCCTTGTAAAGTTTGACTGATGGTATGTGTTTCCTCCATCCATATGAATTGATTCTCTATTGACATAATGGAGAGATTGACCAATATTAATCTATGTGATCGAGATTAAATGCTGTGTTAAAAACGAAGCTGCTTCTTTGTGTGATTTTTATGTTTCCTTTTCTTGTGAGGGGTATTTGTTTTAAAGCAAATAAAATATTTTTAAAAGAAAAATGCTTTAGGTTGTGGCAGTTGGAGGAAGCTGACAAGTCAACTGTTCATTCAAGTAGCTTTTCATGTTCATAAGCTGATTTTCTTTTCCCATGAAAGGTAAAGCTATACATGAAAGGCATAGCTATATCTACGTTCTTTGACTGCCATAGACTTTGAAGGATGCTTAGCTTATTTCTAAACTAAGGCATTCCATAGACTTCATTGATTCACCACATTTAAAAGAAGGATATCTAAGAAGATGAAGGACTTCTTTTAGCAACTATTTTGCTTCTGAAACAGATTGTATCAAATTGATCGATATTTTGTGATATTTCACTAACCAGGACTATTTATTTATTAATTCAATTTGTCACCCACTCTCCCTATTTTTAATTGGTATTTCAGTAAGAAGATAAAGGACATTTTTAGCAACCATTTTGCTTCTGAAACAGATTGTATCAAATTGATTGATATTTTGTGATACATGCTTCACTAACCAGGACTATTTATTTACTAATTCAATTTGTCACCCACTCTCCCTATTTTTAATTGATATTTCATTAAGGTATATTTAAGGTTCTTCTTATCTTTAATCCTATTAATTTACAAAATGAGTCACTTCTGTACACTTCAAGATGCTAGTTGATTTATACAAATTTAGTGTACCATTTTGAATACTTATATTCATGTCTTTTGAATAGCCCAATTTAAAGGGGGAAAAAAAAACCTTACCAATATTTCCATTCAAGAAAATGAACTATTATTTTACAACTCCTGCCCTCAGAAAGGTGCCAGATGGTGTATCTGAGGGGTCCCTCCCCTCCCCTCCCCTCCCCTCCCCTCCCCTCCCCTTCCCTTCCCTTCTCTCTGGAATTTCTGGAGAATGGAACTGTCTATGCCATTGGTGTCTTGGGGGTCAGAAGGATGAAGTGGAGGAGTTAGGCTGGCTCTCTATTCAGAGACAAGGTATCAGTAACAAGTCCATTTGATCTTAAAGGATGGTTTGCTTTCTACTTGCAGAGTTTGATCTTGCCTCTTCTGCATATGTCCAATGTAAGTAATATTTATTCTGCAAACATGTACCCATATAGTGGTCTATAATACAGCATTCATGAGGCATCCCTCGTAAGGAACATATTAATCCTTTGGTGAGGATTGGGATCCTGTTTCTCCTTTAGATAATCACTTGAGTGGTCAGCTTCTCAAACTCAGGACAAGTTATGTGTAAAAAAAAAAAGGGGGGGGGTTAAATGAGAGATTAAGCCAACTACTAAATATTGTGAATGAAGTGCTGATAAAAGAGCCTTGATGCAAACTCACAGTAGTTATTTAATGGTGTTTCTGTAGTAATACAATATGTAATCAGCTGGGTTTTCTTATTCTTTGAAGAAGCATATTAGAAATCTGAAAATATTAATGATAATTAAATTAATACAAAACTGAGTTAATTATTATCATCAGTGTGCAAACTGTGCTCACCTGTCTAGTAGTCATCACACTGAACTCGATGAGCTTGATAGGTGAGGTAAAATTTTAGAGAATATAAAAACATCTGAAAGCCAGGAGTATTTGTAACCCTATCACTGTGTGTAAAAAATACTTGCTAGCAATTCTGTAATAGTTAAATTGAATTAAGTCCCACTGATGTTAGCAAACTGGAAACACAGAAACAGAAAAAAGAGGGAGGGAGGGAGGGAGGGAGGGAGGGAGGGAGAAGGAAGGAAGGAAGGAAGGAAGGAAGGAAGGAAGGAAGGAAGGAAGGAAGGAAGGAAGGAAGGAAGGAAATTGTTTATTTGATTTGGTGAATTAGTAGAAAATATTCTTTGAAAGAACACTTCCTTCTTGTTAATTTTATCCCATTCTGTAAGATTTGGCTTTTTCTTGGAATCCTAAGTAGAGAGGAATTTAACAAAATTATCTATCATTCTATCACTATCTTTCTAAACTAGAATTAACATGTATGTTGGATGAATAGGCATGCATCCTCCTGTTCTGAATAATGGAACTCTTTACATTTGGGGTAAGTAACTTATGGTTGACAGTTGAATTTATATTTGATTTTAATTACAGATAAGTCCAAAATAAATATTAAGAATCACATATAGCTATAATATCACTCTACATATTTTTCCTACAGTAATTATGTTTTGTTGTCTATAATCATTACTTTTTGTCCACAATGATTCCAAAACGCATATTTATCAACCAATTCAACATGCGAGGCTTCTTTCTGAAGGAACGTTCTGATTAATTTGCATTTTTTTCTTCAGTTGCTTCATAATCTTAATTATACAGATATACATTTTTCCTTTACTTCTTTGTATAGGCAAAGTGATGTCAAAGAATACTTAAAAATATTTCAATGCAGTTTCAAGAAATTGATTATTTTAAATACCATGCACAGATTTTTCTTTCCCACTTCCCTCAATGCATTATTGTTCTTCATCCACATCCTGATATTTTATTTTATTCTAAGTGTTTTTATACCACTACCACCCAACCTATTATTGCTTTTCATAGACATCCTGATATTGTGGAATTCTTAAGGACAACTGAGGATTTCTGCAAAATTTCATATTACTATTGCTTAAAGAGAAGATAATGTCCATGCACAGGGAATTTATAAGCATGTTTCCTCCTAAATTATATTATGTGTCTATTGAATTTTTCAAATAAAAGAGTTTGACAATGATTTTTATCTATGTTTTGGCAGTAAATTGATATTAGTAATCTATATTGAAAAATCATTGCCCCAAATTGATTTCTTCTACTAATCTCCAATCATAATATGTCTTTGTACAGAATGATTGAAAGAACTAGAATAGCCAACAAAACCATGGTGAGAGAATTCCTTCTGATGGTATTTTCTGATGACCACGACGTACAACTTCTTCATTTTGTCATGTTTCTAATCATTTACTTAGTACACTTAACTGGGAATTTAGTCATTGTGTTTGTTGTAATCCTGAACCAACACCTTCATACCCCCATGTACTTCTTTTTGGTCAACCTGTCCCTGACTGATATTACTTACATCACAACCACTGTCCCCAAATCAATGGCAGTTTCTCTGACAGATAACAAAATAATTACTTTGTCTGGATGTGTGGCTCAGTTTTCTTAGTTATTACTAGTGCATGTTCTGAGATCTTCTTGCTTACCATCATGGCTTATGACCGTTATGTAGCTGTCTGCCATCCCCTGCAATATAGCCTTATCCTGAACTGGGATACATGCAATCAAATGGCAGCTACTTCCTGGGTTAGCTCCCTGCTTTATGCATCTCTACAAACAGTCATCACCCTCCAATTAAACTTCTGTGGGCCAAACATGATTGGGCAATTTTTCTGTGATATTCCTCAGTTAAAAAAAAATTCTTGCACAGATACAAAAGTTAACCAAATTCTAATTTGGATATTTGGATTAATTGTTGGTTCCTTTTGTATTGGATTCATTTTTGCATCTTATGGCTGCATTATCTCTGCTGTGCTGAAGATTCCATCAGTTGAAGGCAGATACAAAGCTTTCTCCACTTGCAGTCCACACTTAACAGTTTTTTCTTTATTCATGTCTACAGCTTTCTTTTCATATCTGAAGCCAAAATCTTTTTCCTTTCCCACTATAGACTTACTCTCTGCTGTTTCATATACAGTTTTGCCTCCTATTTTGAATCCCATTATTTATTGCCTCCGGAACAAGGACATGCAAGCAGTTGTGTGGAAATTAATGTCAAAAATAAAATGAATTTTGTAACCTGATTGAATCATCTTCAGTCTGACAAATTTAATATTCTGTTAATGGAATTTTTTGGTGAAACTGTGAATGATTCTCCTCACATGCATCTTTCTCCATTTTTATGGTCTAATCTATAGGACAATCTCCCAGCCTTTTGTTTTGAATGTTGCAGGTATTTGGATATAAAGGAGGGGATGGGGGAGTTATTTAGGACATAACTTTGTACAATTGAAATGCCGCACAAACATTGGACTGCATCCTTTGCTCCTTATTGTTTATACTGTAATTGTTACATTAATACAATATTTATTCAGATAATTACATCTTTTTTTCCTTTAGGATCAGGATGTACCATTTCCCAGTTGAGTAGTTTAATTACTTTCATGGCATTGTTATAGATATTTACTTTAATATATACAGGTCCAGTAAGGCAATTGAATAACTGTACTAGATCACATCTATTTTTGTTCAGCCAGTGATAACCTTAGCCCAACATATTACAGGACTTCATTCTCTGAAATAGGCAAACTTCTTTTAAGAAAGTTGGTTGGGAGATGTTTTTCCACTTACTATGACTAAAGTAACATACAAATGCTGTCTATAGATTTTATGAATAACTTTTTTCCACATCAACCAATAGAATAGTGAAACAGTGGATAACAAATGATCTTTACCGGGTTTCAATATAATTGTAATATATGCTTCATTAAATGAAGATAAGACAGAACTGGTAAAATTTTTATTATATAGTTGTTAGATTTTGGGAAAAAAGTGTATCACCAATGACTTTATATCATTCTACCAAAAACCCATGAAGTCCTGGTACTTTACTTGTAATCGGAATTCTTTTTTGATCTCATTTATAGCCAAAGGGCCAACTAACAACTGATTTTAAAAAATCCTTATTTGGGAACATAAAAAGCATTTTAGTCAAGACAATTCTAAGTGGCATGACAAAATGAATAATTGCAACCTATACAATAATAGTAACAAGAGAATAATAAGAGGAATACAGTATATAATACTGGTAAGTTTTAGACTTGATCTAATATTCCTGGAACCAGGAGTTCTACATCACTTAAGCCCCAAAGACATTTTGGGGAATAATCAAGTTTTTACAAGTTTGGAAGGCCTGGAGAATGGGACCTGTCCTTGCCTTGGATGGGGAAAGTTTCTTCAAAGGAAAGAAGTCCCCATGGGGAAGACCCACATTCAGACCTCCTTCCTTCACAGGCATTCTCTGTGCCTTGGATTTGCAGACAGAATCTATATGGGACAGGCAATTTCAAAAATGCCAAGCTCCTATATGACTAGGGCTTTACAGAAGATAAATTGTATTCAGAAACACATTCGTTACTAAGGTAGCCCCACAGCAGTGATGTAACATGACAATGACGAGACTGTAGAGATGGGGCACTGCACCACTTGGTGGGTTCTTCAAGAGCAGCACCATGTAAAACAAATTACAGTAATCTACATGGGAGATGATGAGGCCATGAGTAACCATCATCAGCATCCCCTGTTCTAGGCAAGACTGCAATTGGTACAACAGCCTAGGCTGGGAAAGACCATTCTGGCCACAGTATTTATCTGCTATTCCAGCATGAGAAATGGATCCAGATTGCTGGCCAGCTTTCCATGGTGGAAGCCTTCACCACTGAGAATTGAAGATGCTATAATCTCAGAAAGTGTTGGGTTCTTAATAAATAACCTCTGTTTTGGGGGTTAAACATGAGCCTCTTCCTCCCCATCCAGACCCTGGCAGCCTATGAACACTGGTCTGGGCTTTCACTGAATCCCCCACTTGGCCTGGGATCATACATCCCCCCCCCCCAACTCTCTTCCCATGTTTTCACATACTTGTTAAACAGGATAGGAAGAAGACTGAATCCTAAAGATTCCCATAATAGAATAACTGAGAACCAGACTTCTGTCCCCCTTTGACAACTAATTGGAACTTTTCACTTAGTAAGGAGTGGAACTTCCAAGATCTGATGAGATTTTTCACTATTTTCCCAGTATTTTTATATAGATATGTTAACACAAAATCACTTCATTGTGATATGATAGGATTTAACTCTTATTAAATTGTTGTTATGTCCGTACATAGATTGTAGTTAGACATCTGGCCATCTATATCCAGAAGGTTTTCCACTTATTTTTGAAATCAATCTCATGCATATTTTTAAGGGTTTTTTTTCCTCCATATATTATGCATATGCAATGATAAATATATGCTTCTAAGCTTTATAAGTGTCCTATTTAATTCAAAATATTGCAATGTCTCATAATCCATCTACTTCATAAATTCATTATTATTAATTAGACATTAAAATACCATTCTGCAGACAGCTTAGTAAGCTATTGAAGTTGAAAATGTAAATGAGTTTCCTTCCAAACCCAACAAAGACACAAGTGGAGAGAATCTTACTGCAATATTCTTTTATTAGGCAGTTAAGGGTCTGCACCTTATGATAGCATGGAGGATTGAAAGATGAAGACTCGGAAAAATTGCTTTGCTTCTTTGCCCTTCTTACAATTTCAAGGCAATTATTTTTTTGTTTCTGGAGATACTGGACTAACTACTGGGACCTTGTTGGGACCCTAGGATAAAATAAATAACTGATATAGCACAAAAGCTCTCCATTTAATTATCCAAACTTAAGAAGTTAACCAAATTGTCCTTCTCTCAAAAATGTGCAGATTCTGAATGAATGTAATCTGGGCAGGGGGAGACAGTCTTCAAGGTGACATAAATCAAGAGGTGGAAACCAGATGTCAGGGTACAGAAAAAGTGATTGGGCAATTCTGAGGCTCAGAAATAAATGAGAATGAGGATTACCAGCTCAGAAAAAGATCTGTTTGTTTTGAACATGTGGTTTAAACAGAACTTTATCCATGTATATTGATTTGATTGTGATGAAGTATTGGGATAATTAATGAAGGATAGAAGGGTGGTGAGCAAGGTTACTGTTTTTTCAAGTCAAAAATGGTTATTGGGGAAAAATGGACTTTGGGCATTTGAAGGAAAAAGGAAGAGGAAGAGGAAGAGGAAGAGGAAGAGGAAGAGGAAGAGGAAAAGGGAAAGGAAAAGGAAAAGGAAAAGGAAAAGGAAAAGGAAAAGAAGTGAAAGAAAGTAGAATGAAAAGCAAAACAAATATAGGGAATGATTGTATGATTCCTGCACAGAAAAAATATATTAGACGTAAGAAAAAGTATTACAAAGAAGATTAATCTCTAAACAGAGTGAAAGGAAATTGAACATAAGGAAATTTGATGTGGCTTCTGCTAGGAACAAAGGGAAAATAATTATATTACAGCCATAGAAGTGTGTGAAGTTACTCTGATGGGAAGTTATGAAGGATTCATGTGCAGTGATAGAATGAACTAAAGCCCACGCATAAATATAGGAGAATTATCACTGTGAAACATGAAGGTAAGAGAACGACAATTTTGTACTCTTAGAAATTTGGTCCAAGGTCTGGGGAGGCCTTGGGAAGGCCAGCAGAGGTCATGTGCAGGCGGGAAGTGCTATAGACAGGAGAAAAACTTACCAGAGTGACTTGCAATGTGCCTGCTGACTTCCCCATTGATTTTGCTTGTGGGAAGCCAGCAAAGAAGGTCGCAAATGGTGATCATCTGACCATGGGTCACTGTGACATCATAATCATGAGTCAGGCACCCGAGTGCCTGGATCATGATCACGCGACTGTGGGGGTACTGCAACGGCAGGAAGTTTGAGGACCAGTTGTATATCCATTTCTTTCAGCACCTTTGAATGGTTGCTGAACAAATGGACATAAGCCGAAGACTACCTATATAACTGTTATTCACATACAAGCCTGTAAAATTCTCTTACTGTTTCTTAGCCTCTATCTCACCACAAGTAATTCTGCCACTTTTATTTCTAATTTTATTCACTTTGCTGGAGGCTCCTGGTTTAGCCCTCTTCACCAACTTCTAAAATATTTTCATTTTAGTCATTTTTTTTTTTTTTTGGCTTTTGTAATAACTTTATTAGAGTTTTATACAAGAAAGATAAAAACTAACGAACTAATATTTACAGTAGAGGAAAAATAAGTAAAGAAAGAGAGAAAAAAAAAGACTAAACCAAAAGTGCAGAAAGGGGAAGAAAAAAATATATAAAAAAGGTAACTTTCAATTTACTTTTGCAGAAGTTATAAATATAAATGTAAATTAACCTCTTGCTCTATTACAACATCTTTCATTTTTTCTAGTCATATAAACCATATATCATCAGTTCATTTTATTCTGTTTCATGCAAAAAGTCCAAAAAAAGGTTTCCAATTGGTGTTAAACTTAATGTCTTTTCTCTGATCAAAGTTGTCAATTTAGACATCTCAGCAAGTTCCATCATCTTCACCATCCATTCCTTCACTGTGGGTAGTGTCACCATTGTGCATATAATAGTCCCACTACAATTATCATATATAAAAACAAAGTTCCGTGACTTTTTCCAAGTTTTTGTCAGTCCCAAAAGAAACACCTCTGGCTTCAATTTTATATTAATCTTCTGAATTAATGTATGTAACCGAATTCAATTTTTTTAGCTTTTTTACATGTCCACCGAGCATGGTAAATTATCCCCTCTTGTTGTTCACATTCCCAGCATAAATTCAAAGTACCTTTATACATTATAGAATTTTTTTTCTGGTGATATATACCAATGATACATAATTTTATAAAAATTCTCTTTAAGGTTATAACATAATGTAAATTTCAATCCCTTCATCCACATATTCACCCATTGTTCCATTTGTATGTTGTAACCAAAATTTTTAGCCCATTTATTCATACATTCTTTCACTTCTTTTGTTTCAAAATTTAGTAAAAATGTATACATTTTTAGCAATAAATCCAGCAGACTGTAAGTTCTAGACCCACTTTAGGCCTAAAAGCCAGCTGGGTAACTTTAGTGCAGTCACTCTCAGCCCAATATACTTCACAGGGTCGTTGTGGGGAAAAAAAGAGGAGGAAGGAGTATTATGTATGTCCACTGCCTTGAGTTATTTATATAAAAAAATAAGAAAGGTGGGATAAAAAAATCTAATAAATAAATAAAATGCTAATCATCTGTACACAACTCTGCTTCAAACCCACTTACAATGTTCAAAACCAAAAGTTATTTTATCTACTTTGTATCTTTCTAATAATTGTACATAGGAAAACTATTGACAAGTATATCTTCTAATGCCAGATCTTCTCTTGATTTTATTTTGCATTTTCCTTGAGAGAAATCTAATATGTCACCATAAGTTAGCCATTTATGTTCAGTTATCATTTCTCTTCTATAATATGCTTCTTGTGCTGAGAAGCACAAAGGTATTTTTGGCCACAGTCTAGGTTTATATCTATTACATATTCTCAATATGACGCCTAACGAAGTTTTCCGGATGGCTGCTCCCCATAAATTAACTGCAAAATGGAAGCTTTTGCTGTTCACTTGCAAGCTGAGCATCAGGGAGGTGTTTTATTCAATTCTGTGAAAGGCTAGAGATTCATATTTTTATTTCTGTGAAAAACATTTTCTCTGCCTCTTTTATTCTTAACTAATCCTTACTCTCTTTGCTAACATTATAACTTTTTACCCCTCTCTAACCAAAAAGGTACTGCTAAAGAGCATGTTCAAAGTGTGTGCATTATTGTTCCTTCAAATGTATTATATTTCCAGAATAGAAAAGATGTCAGGCAAACTTTTTTTTTTTTTTTTTTGAATATGCATTGAGGAGGCCAGTATACCAAAAAGAGAATTTTTTTTTTTCTTACACTACTGTTGTAACCAAAACCTGGCTCACCTAAAGCAACCAAATCACTTTGAAGATACAACATAAATTTAATAAGCATGCAAAAAAAAAAACCAACAACAGTGTAAACAGGACTCCCTGCAAAGCATTGGTAGGTTGCTGATTAGCCCTGAACAAAAGTTCATATACTTTTGGCCTGCTACATACACAGTGTAAATTACAACATAACATTGGAATTATTTTGATAAACCCACCTGGGTGACCTTCCTATTATTTATTCCTTCCTAGTGCATTGGCATGTTAGGTATGCTAACTCTGAGATATGGCCAGTGAATATAAACAATTTGGTTTAATGGGCCCCTGATTCCTGTTTGATACCTCTTCCTGACATCACTCAGGGTCAATTCAGCTTGCTGTGAATGTTTTCTTACAAGGCCATTTTAAGCAGTTCACATGTATGGGGGGGGGGGGGGGCAGCACTTCATAGGATTGGCAATGAATGAAGTTCACATGTCCATGACGGGATACCTTTTATCACCACACTACCCAAAGGTTTATATTATAAGATGTAGAGGTCATAAGGAATGGCCTTTAAGGACAGGAGGAAGAGCCGCTACCAAGACAACAATTGGACAAGTATAGCTTCAGTCCATTCCAAGAAAATAATTTGTGAAAACATCTCTGACAGGCCCCTCCCAAGTTGATTGATAAAGTGTGGGAGATAAAGTGTGGGAGGAGGGAAGTAAATTAGACTTGCAAGATTCTGTTACTATAGCTGTTCCAAGAAAAGTAATTTTAGATCTATATGAGATTGGTTTCTTAGTTTCTGCCTTATAGGCTGTGTTTCATAGGGAACAAGGAATGAACAGTTCCAACTAACATGCAAATAGTAAAAAAAAAAAAAGAGTAGGTTTATGAATGTGTGTATTTTGTCAAGATGAACATCAATGATGAGGAAATAGATGGAGTAATTTTCAGATGTGCAAATGCTGGTAAAAAGGTATTAGGCAATATATGGTCTTCATAAGAGTTCTGTTGTTATGCTAAGAAATATTTTTTTTCTTAATTACTATCTCCATTTATTAGTCTGTCATTAATAGTGTGAGAGGACAATATAATATTGTCTCTTATGTTATAAGATAAATTCTGCCCATCACCATGTAAGTTGTCTATAGTCCCAAAGGAGTGACTCCCTGAAACACAACTGAAAGGAGGAATGATGTAATTTCTTCCATTTCTTACCAAAACTCTCCTTCGCAAAATATATTTATTCACAGGCAGATGGGTAGAGTCATCTTGGAAGCAAAATAAGTAGAGGTAAGTCAAATTACCTATTGTTCATCCTAGGTGTTCCAGTTAATAATCAGAAAAGAGCCATTTTATGCATGCTGGATATCTTGCAATACACAGTGTATTAAAATATACTGAAAATGGTTGGATTTATATGAGTAATTAAAATATATTAAACAAATATACACATAAATGTGGTTACTGCAGATATAACAATTCTATAATAAAAGGATGCATTGTTACTGTATATCTGATAATTGAGAGAAAATAAAATGCTCATAATTAATGGCTTGGGAAATATTTTAAAATAAGAAAAAATATTTCTAAAACCCCTGAGTACATTAGAGCATATGGGCAGCTCTATCTGTAGTGACTATATAGTTTGTCAATCACAATAAAAATAATGAGAAGAGGGATGATAACAAAATATTTTTACAATAAACCTTTTGGTGATTCATTATCCATACTGCCCAATTAATTCATATGGATACAAGATAGGATTGTAATATTCTATTTCTTGTGACAACAGACAGAACATGGTTTGGTATGAATGCAATACACAATGGTTTCTAAATGAGATCTTGGTCTTACTTTGAAGAAAATATTTTAAATATTTCATCTGATTCTCTTAATTTGAAATAAAACCAAGATAACTCAATTGGGCAATCATAATCTTTAGTCTACAATCCTATATCCATTTGTCTGTACTCACTAGCCATAACTCCAATGGATTTGCACACTGAGAACATAAGCTGTAAAATATGTAGGTGTCTTAGCAGTAGAAGGGTTTTACCTAATATTCAGAAAGACTAGATATCTTTTTGCATGTTACACAAACTGAGAACTCTGTGCCAGTTTAACTGAAGTCACATTGAAGACAATAACACTTTTCAATAGATTCATACAGGATTATGCTATAGCCTTCCCACATCCTAAACAGAACAACACAGCTTCTTATTTTTTTTTTCTTTATTTATTTTAGGGTGATATGCCTCAAGGAATAGTTTGTTAGAGATTGAAGATAATATGAGGATTTTTAAATTGTTATTATGATTATTTTTGTTTGAGTATAGACTTTTCTTCCTCTGCCCAGTTACATCTCTTGAAGGTTGTGATATTCAGTAGGCTTTTTTAAAAAAAAAAATTGACCACTGACAGCTGACAAACGTTTATATTGCTATAATTTGCAATACAGAAAAGAAAAATAATCATATCTGGTGAATCAATAAACACATATCTTCCCAACAGGAGAATAATCTCTGTAACATCTGAGTCTGTCATAGGACTCTCTTTTAATATTATTTCTACTCACACTTTTGCATATATGGATATGAATAATGCCTATAGCAAGAATATTTCCCCAGTTTTGTTACTTCTATTAATCTCCAATCTGTTTTTGTCCAGAATGAGTGAAAGAACTAGAATGGCCAACAAATCCACTGTGACAGAATTCCTTCTGATGGGATTTTCTGATGACCGTGATGTACAACTTTTGCATTTTGTCATGTTTCTATTTATTTACTTAGTTGCCTTAGCTGGGAATTTACTCATTGTGTTTGTTGTAATCCTGAACCACCATCTTCACACTCCTATGTATTTCTTTTTGGTCAATTTATCCCTGACTGATATTTGTTACATCACAACCACCATCCCCAAATCAATGGCAGTCTCATTAACAGATAACAAAATGATTGCTATTCCTGGATGTGTAGCTCAGGTTTTCTTAGTTATTGCTTGTGTAGGTTCTGAGGTTGCCTTGCTCACCATCATGGCTTATGATCGTTATGTTGCTATCTGCCATCCTCTGCAATATAGCCTTATTTTGAACTGGGATGCATGTAGCCAAATGGCAGTTGCTTCCTGGATTACCTCCCTCATCCATGCTTTGTTGCAAACCACCGTAACTTTTCAGTTACATTTCTGTGGATTGAACATCATTGGACAGTTTTTTTGCGATGTTCCTCAGTTACAAAAGATTTCTTGCACTGATACAAAATTTAATCAACTTTTCATGTTGATAGTTGGATTCGTTGCAAGTTCGTTTTGTACTGGATTTGTTTTTGCCTCTTATGGATACATCTTCTCTGTTATTCTAAAAATTCCATCAGTTCAAGGTAGATATAAAACCTTCTCAACTTGCAGTCCACACTTGACAGTCTACTCCTTATTTATCATCACATCTATGTTTTCATACTTGAGGCCACAAACTCTTTCCTCTCCCGCAATAGATTTACTCTCTGCTGTTTTATATGCAATTTTGCCTCCAGTTCTGAATCCCATTATTTATAGCTTCCGAAACAAGGATATCCAAGAGGCTGCGTGGAAAATAATGTCAAAAATTAAAAGAAATTTCCAAATCTGATTAATCTTACTTCAGTGTAACACAGGTATTATTATGTTAAGACAACCTCCTTATGGAGAATGTGAATGATTTCCCTATTTGCATCTTCCTAAAGTAATCTAGCTTAATGTTCAGAAGGGTTGTGCACCCCTCTGCTTTTGATTGTTACAAATGATTATGTGCAATGGGGGGAGATTATTGAAGAGAAACCTTTGCACACATGATCTTTTGCATAATCATTGAACAAAGTCCTTTGTTGTTTATTGTTTATAATTATTACATCAATTCTTTATCTATTAAAATCCTCCTGTTTCTGTATGATCAGAGTCTACCATTCTCCCCAATTAGTGATTTAATTTATTTGCATTTTGAAGGTATTAAATATTGTTGTAAGAGATTTATTTTAGGTTTCCTTGAGGCCTTCACCAGATTCAAGGAGCTGCTACAAGATATTTGTCTATTTTTCTTGGGGGAGGAGGATCAAAGCTGCTGTAAAAATGCTTCCATATTTTTTCAAAAATAGATGGGGCAAGACAAAGATGTTCTCCTTGAGACAATGTCCTCAAAAGTAATTGGATCTCATTCCTCAAAAGAGATTTCATGTACCTCAACCATTCTTTTTCTGATACACATAAAGCTAACCAGATCTGGATCCTTTGAAAAAGGAATTTAATGCTTAATTAGTCACTGTTTAATTGCAGTGCACATGGAAAAGGACTAAGAAATTGACTTAGGAGAGAGTGTCATGTTTAACAAAGAGGGAAGTCCCTCTCCTGGAGATTTTACTGGCTACTACTCCTCAGAATCTCAATCAACAAAGGGAATTTCAAGCCTTGCAAGAGAGGCCACTTGCTCAGCCAGCTGATGAGACAACTGTGTGGGGAGGAGCTGCCCAGCCCCCCAGTCCTCAGCTGGACCAGCAGATTCTACTACTACTAGTCCCATGGCTAGTCATACTAGATCTCAAACTTAATTATATCCCATGAGGCAAGTGCCTAGTGGCATAGGAGACATCACAAAAGTCCATGTCCCCTGGAACCCACAAAGTTGGAAGCCCTCTGTGGTTTCCACCCATCCATGAGAACCCAACCAAATTCAGGGAAGACTTGAATTGTGCATTGACACATACCTTCCAATGCATGCTGACTTTAAAATGTTAATTTCTTATAACGTCCAACTACTGCAGCAGCCAGAATTTACAGACAATCTAATTGGCCAGCAGAGGCTCCTAAGGTTAGCAGTGACATGGAAAACCTTGAGCAATCACTTACAAATGTACATGCTTTTGCTGATGCAATTGCAATTATTTATCCAGCTGAATTTCCCCTGCCTCCCATGACAGAGCATCAAGACTATTTGTCTTTCACAATAGCAGCAACAAAGCCAAAGGAAGATTTGAAAGATGAACCCAGTTTTAATGAAGACTTTGAACTTTACTCTGATGGTACTAGTTTAATCACCAGGGGGCTTGGGGGGGGGGGGGACTGCAAGCCAGGCTATGCAGTCACTACGGAACATTCTGTTATAGAAGCTGACAGTATTTACACCCCCCACCCTCCACTTCCGTTTCAGCCCAAATGGCAGAACTAGTAGCTTTATATCAAACCCTGCCCTATGTAGGGACGCATTCAGCTAACATCTATACTGATTCAAGATATACTTGGGGAATAGCTCAAGGATATAGTCAGCTGCAGAAGAACAGGGGGTTCCTGACAAGCAGTGGAACAGAGATTAAACACGGCCCATTAATTCATGCTATTTTAGATCTCATCCAGCCCCCGAAAACTTTGGCAATAGTCAAGGTCAAAGTACATTCAAGAGTTAAAGGCAATACATGGGCCAATGGGGCAGCTAGGCAGGCTGCTCTTAAACCACAGCCAGAACAGAAGTTTTTACAATCGTTACCCTGCACAGTACCTATAGATGTTCTTGGGTGCAAGAACATGTGACTAACCAAGAAAAAGAAAAAAATGAAAAAGAACCAAGCAGCAAAGTATGAAGAAGTAGTTTGGAAATTTAAAGGGAAAGTAATTATTCCCAAGATGACAGTCAAGCACATTTTGAAGTTGCTACATGAAGGAGCAGAAGCATTAGCTCAGAGGTTTCAGCAACATTGGGCAGGCAAAGGGATTAATGCAGAAGCACAGAAGATAGTTGGCAACTGTGCAGTCTGTTTAGCCCAATCTAAGGGAAGAGGACTGAGGCCATGTCCTTCCTGACTGCCTAGAGGGCAGTTACTTTTCCAAATGATACAAATTAACTTTGCTGATGTGCCTCCATGTAAACAGAAGAAACACTTACTAGTTATTATATGCACCTTCAGTAACTATGTAGAAGCATTTGCTACCAGAAAAGCAGGGCAGTGGCCAAATGCTTGTTAACTGAATTGGTGTCAAAATAGGGGGTGTCAGTAGTTATCCATTCAGACAGATATAGACATTTTGTGAATTGGGTCATCCAATTAATGGGTACAGCCCTGGGAATAGAGCTCAAATATCATTGTGCCTAGAGGCCACAGGCATCCTCACTGGTAGAAAGGGTGGTGGGAACATTGAAAAATTGTTTAGCCAAACTAATAGAAGTAATTGGTTGGTGATGTGTAAATGTACTTCCCATGGCACTATTGGCCGAAGCAAGCACTACCAAGGACTTTGTTCCAGGCTCCCAGGAAACAAGCAGAAGAAAGAAGAAAGGTGAAGTTTTGACTATGAAATCCTAAAGAGCTCTAAGGATAAGTTTTAATGGACTCTTGCTAGTTTAACTTGGACAATTAGGCTCCTTCAGTTATTTAGATTGCTTTATTGTACTGTTCTGTTTCTGTTTCTTTTTCCCCAACTTCTGCCTCACAGCAAAGTAATGGCTTTGTTAACACTTGTGTTTATGATGGTCAGTGTGGTTTATTTGCAATTGCCAGGATGTAAGATGCAACACTCACTGAACTGGTTACCTACAAATAACTCTTATTTGAGTTTAGTCCATTCCAAAATCCCACCTGGTGAACCTTTCTGTGTTCTTGAGGGAGCAAACTGGGATTCTGTGTTCCATACATGCTTTGTAGGAGTACCTGAGTTGTTTTTTGACATACTCCATACCATTACTAAGGTACTCCCAACACATAACCTATTCAGCCTTGATTACCTTGGCCAAACCCTTCTATACATTGAGTCTACACCCATCAAACACCAGTGCATTATACAGGGTAGAAATCAAGGGCAATTTGCCAGGGTACAACTCTGTGAGAGTGTTTGGCTGTGATGACAAAGAGACATGCCTTTTCATATCGGCACTTGAAAAGTGCTGAGAGGTAATAGAGCTTGGCTCTGTAAAAGTTCACCGCTATTTACCAAAGGGCTGGTATCTGTCGTGTGGAAATTATCCCTTTCCATATTTTCCAGCATTTTCCTTGGGAGGCACCTGTGCAGTTGGACATTTAACTTCATTTCATGCAGTACCACTTGTCCAAAATTACACTTATCATAAACCCAGCTGAGTGTGATGCATCGAGGGCCCCTCACTTGACATTTCCTGTGATGACCACATAGGGCTGTTAAATACAGAGATGTTTGTGGGCTTGCTATATCCATAATTTGAACACCAGCTTTAGCAACCCGTGCTTATCTTGATCTCAGAAAATTGGCTTGTTTAGTTATAAAGAGTATAAACAAGTCTTCAAACACTATAGCTCTCCTAAATGAAGAGCAGGAATAGCTAAGAACAGCAATCCTACACTACAGATTGGCCATTGACTTAATGTTGTTCAAAATGACCCATGGGTGTGAGGAATTTCCAGGTATGTCTTGCTTTAACCTGACTGACAATTCTTTACATGCAAAAGACACTATACAAGATTTAAGAGATCTGGCAAATGGATCACAGAACAAGCACCTAGTAATTTATGGAATCAGCTTACCTTTTTGTTTACTGGGACACGTTTGTTGTGAAATATGGCTTTAGGATCTCCAGCTTTTCTGGCTCTTATTATTTTATTACTTTGTACTGGGCAATGTTTAATGGGTCTTTTAGCAATTACTTCCAGGTCACCCATCACATCTTCATCCTCCTTGCCTTAATGCCGGTGGCTGTGGTGAGGCTACCTCTTGAGGGCAGGGAGATAGTCAAGCTGTAGGCCTGATGTCAGGTTAGGAAAGCAGAAATTTTTTATTGTTGTAAAAACCCTTCTACACCAACCCCCGGTGCTCTAAGCTCAGTGACCGGAGGCCAGAACCATTAAAACACAAAGGAATTCACTCCCCACTCCCAAAACCATGAACAGCCTTCCCGCCAATGTCCTCAAGAGAGTCTGGCAGTCCCCCATCACCGGTTCATGGCACCGGCGGGTCATCGTCCTTTCTGCGCCAATGCCATAGGCGCTGCCAACATTCCTCTTGGACGTGCTCCCTTTCTGCCTCCCGTATGCAGGCGACGTGGTCTGCGACATCATCTGCTGCCCACTCTGCCCAGTCCTGCATGACCGTGCCACCGTGGCGCTCAACCTCCAAATGGCGGCACCAAATGGCACAGAGGACAAAGAGGACCACGATGTTGATGAGCCGCACCGTCGACAAGGGAACCCCGGCCTACCAGCTCGCCCCCGCCACCATCCCTCGCCCCCCCTTGCCGTTGCCACCACCATCCGCGATGATGGTCCCACCACCAGTCCTGTCCTCTCTGCCAGGGCTCGCCTCTCGCCTCGCTCCTCCATTGCCCCCAACGACCACCGCATTGATGTCGATGCCCCGTCCACCAGCACCTCCAAGGCCGTCACAGCCACTGTCATCGCTGTCGAGGTCATCGCCCCCAGGCTCTCTGCCGCCGCTGCCTCCATCAGCTCCACCGCTGCCATCTGCCCCGCCACCGCCGTCCATGTCACCGTCAGTCCCGGGTCCATAGCTATTGCCTTGCCTCCACACCGCATGGGTGACTCCAGGCCGGAGACCACCACCAGCCAGCTCTGGGTCGCCAGTTGGGGCAGCGTCAGCCAGCACACCACCACCTCCCAGAGTGCGTGGGCCGCTGGGCAGGAGGACACGAAGTGCTCCACCATGTCCTCCCTCGGCGGCCCGCCAGCCAGCATCGCTGTAATGCACACCACCCATGGGAACTGGCGGTCCCCTGCGTCGAATCGCCAGGTCTGGGCGCGCACCTCCCTGGGCACCTGGTGGAAGAACTGCCACCTTGCCTCCCAGTACTCGTATAGTAGGCGATGGTCCTGGAACTGCTTGAGCGGGTATGTGCACCCACCCAGGTATTCCAGCAAACGGCCCTCCGCTGCCCTGCGCCGCCAAGTTGCCCTCTCTGGTGCGATGAACACCCACTCTGCCACCTCGTTGTACAGCTCGCAGTGCATCATTTGTCGCCAAGCTGCTGCCGCCACCCCTGCCTCCACCGCAGACTCGCCTCCGTGCCGGAGATGTAGACAGCCAGAAGTGGGCGGCCAGCACCTGATAGCGCCTTACCACCTCTGGCAGCCCCACGAGGAAGCCGGGCAGGGCGAGGTGATCTGCCGCCAAGTGGAGGAACTGCTGTGTCCCACCACACCACCACCGCTGCTCCGCCCACTCCATGCCCCACCAATGGTCTGCAAACATTGTTGCCCAGAACGGCGCTCCCTCAGCCAGTGGACGGTCTGCCACCACCCAAGGCGGCATGCCTGGCGGCAGCAGAACCACCAATGCCCCCCCGAAGTTGACAGCCAAGAAAATGGTCTACAGGGTGAGCTCGAGTACCGGCAGCCCCAGGCTCCAATCTGCCACCACCTGGTAGGTGACCGCTTGCGCCAGGGGGAAGTGAGGGGTGCCCCACAGGAAGTGGAACCATCTCGGCGTGACGCGGCACAAGAAGTACTCCGTGCGTGTGTAGACCGCTGCCAGGAGGTGGGCCTGTGGGAGGAGTTAGGTCTTCATGTAGATGGCCCATTGGTAAAGGGAGAGGTGACAGCATCACCACCCCTGCCAGTGTGCCTCCCAGCCCTCTGCGTAGCACGTCCAGTTGTCCTTCCAGGCAGTCGCACCCACCCCCATCTGGATCCCCAGGACGCGGACTGTCCTCTGTGGCCGGAGTGAGTCCACCGTCAGGGCCTTGCTCGGCTCCTCCCTGGGCAGCGCGCATGCTGCCACTGCCCCAGCGCCATCGCCCCCTGCTGCATCGTCCCACCAGCCTGTCACCGGCCACCAGTGCAGCTCATCCCCTCTGTCCCCGGTGTCGACAATCTGCAGTGCCACCACCCAGCTCTTCTCCCCGTTGAGCCACGAACCTCAGACCTGCTCAAAGGCACAAAAGACGTCCTGTGCCGTTAGGGCCTCCTGCGGTGATGCCATGAGGAGAGACACGTCCGCGTGCGTGACGAACTTCAACGGGTGGTTCGGCCTCTGCGCCCCGGGGCCAAACACCGGGCATGGGAAACCCACCAGCCACCCTTCCCGCGCCAGCACTCAGAGCATGATGTCCAAGGAGAGGACGTACAGGAGCAGGCTCAGCGGGCAACACTGCCTGACCCCCGCGCACAGCGGGATCGCCGCCCCCCTGCGATGGTTGACCTTGAAGGTGATGCTTGCCTGGGCATACAACATCTGCACCGCCCGGACGAAACCCGCCAGCACACCATGCCACTCCAAGGCGCACCACAGGAACGGGTGGTGGACATGATTGAATGCCTTGGATTGGTCAACCTGCACCAAGAAGCCCTGCCACTCACCCCGACCTGCCTGCCAGAAGACCTCGCGGAGCAGGCAGAGCAAGTCCATCAGGCTGCGGCCAGGCAGGGCACTGGTCTGTGTCTGCACAACCCGTGGGCACGTGGCACCCGCCAGCCGGTCGGCCAACACGCGCGCCAACAGTCGGTAGTCGACGTTGGTAAGCATGATGGGCTGCCAGCTGGCTGGCAGGGTGGGATCGCGCCTGCCTGGCTTGCCAAAGAAGACCAACAGCCTGTGATAGAATGATGCCGGCAGCTCCCCTCGTCCCAACCTGGCTGCCTCCACTGCGCCCCGAAAGAGCCACGTCAGCGGCACTGCCAGGTGGTCCGTGAATGATTGGTAGAAGGCCCAGGAGAGGCCATCCGGGCCCGGTGCCGAACGACGGTTGCCCATGCGTACTGTGGCGCATACCTCTGCCACCTCGAGCGGCCACTCGAGTGCTGCCAGGGCTGCCGCCTCTGAAGAACAATCGGCTACGCCCCCGTCCCCATCATTGGCTGCGCATCCCTCCCGCCAAGGCACGCCCACATCCGGTGGCTGCAATGTGGAAAAGTAGGCATTGACCTACGCGTTGGAGATATCTGGACAGCCAGCAAAGAGTGCCCGGTAGTGGTCATCCATGACTGCGAGCATGCTGTCGACGTCCCATTGGAGGGGAGCCCAGCGTGCCTCACGCGGGGCCTTGAAGAAGTTCTGTGCCTCGCTGCACGAGCGCTGCCCCCCGATTGCCGGCCAGGCTGTCACGCCCTCCTCCTCATCGTTGCCACGACCGTCCCCTGCACCCACCGGGCCCCCCGTCACCCTCCCGTATCATTCAAAAACGTGGCGGCATCTGCGCTCCGCAAAATAATGGGCAATAGTGGACCGTGCCCCTTCCAAGGTCACTGCGTCGACTGCCCGGCCCTTGCTCGCTGCTGCATGACACGCAAGGAACATGCGGACGGCCCCCTGGTGCGCCGCCACCTCGCAGTCACGCCACCGCCGCTCCCATGCCTGGCACACACCGCACACCTCGCTCTTCACCCACTCCCACCACTGCCCACTCCGCTCCTGGCCGTAGAGGTCGCAAAGGGCAGCACACGCTTTGAGCAGGCGATCCAGCATGTTCCGCAGGTGCTCGTACGCATCTATCTTGGTGGCGGTGAGGTGCCACAGCAGGCGGCCAGAGTGCGCTCGCGGCCCCACGTCCAGCACTGCCATCACCATGGCATGGGTCGACCATGGTGTGAGGGAGACTCTACACCATGCCAGGCGACGGCCCCACGGCGTCCAGACACGGTCCAGGCGGCTTGCTGCCCGTGACCCATACTGAGTGCAATATGGGCATGAGCCGGGCCGGTGCACATCTCATGTCATTCCATCCTCCATGAAGGGCAGCCTGGCCCTGCCTCGCCCCCTTCCATTCCTCAGCGGGTGCTCCAATGCCGGAAAAAATCCGAGACAATTAATTAGGCACCACCATGGCCACATCATCGAACCTGTGTGCCCAACACAGGTCCTCTAAATAACGCTCTTCTGTGGTCAGCAGCGGGGTACACCAGGCCTGGACACGGATGAGTGCACCTCACCCAGAGGCACCCACCCCCTCCAGTGAGACCACTCTGAGTTGGATGCAATCGCAGGGTGATGTGCGGTTATCACCCACAACTATCACCTCGCGCCAGGTTGCGCAGGCTTCCCGCAGCCACACCCACAGGTCTTGACGGTCCCACATCGAGGATGCGGAGGTGTAGACAGTGCAGAGTCGGAAGGCCCGGCCCTCTCAGTGCCCCACCCGTGCCCCTGGGCCAGACACGAAGTCGAGGACCGCGAGCCACCCAGGGACCTCCTCCATGAACTGTCCGAGCTGAAGGCTGGGGCAGGAGCACACTAGGATCCCCAGGCCTGCATGCCCCTCCATCCCATAGCTCCACGAGGTTCTTCCCTCCAGAGATGCTGTGCCACTGTGTGATGGCGCTCATCGGTGAAATGCATCTCCTGGCGGACCACAAGGTCTGTCCAGGCCCCACCGAGAGCCGCAAGAAGCTCCTCACGCTGGTGGGCCTGGTGGAGGACCTTCATGTTCCACGTCGCCACCATCAGCAGCTCCCGGGGGCACATGTGCCCCCTCCTCCCTCCCATACCCAACCCGCCGCCATGCGAGGGGGAAGGAGGGAGTGATGAAAAGCTATCTCCCCTGTACCCGCGAGACCCCAAGGCAGCACCTGGATCCGAGGACGCGTCGTGGTCGCCGTAAATGTGAGCGGCATCTGCCATACTGGGGGAATGAGTCAGGAGCCGTCATTCTGCATCCCCCCATCACCGTGAGGGGACTCCACCAAGGAAGACGAGGCCGTGGCAGCCCGTGGTGAGAGCGCAGCTCCTGGTGACTGACCACTCGGCTCTGTCAAGGGCGCAACCCCCTGACTGAGAGACCCCACCTCACCATCCACCTCCTCCCTCCTGTCGGGGGTCAGCTGCAGGTCCAGCGAGCATGACGAGGCAGTCTCCCACACCCCAACTCCGGGGGATCTGCCCGCCGCCCCCTCCGCCCCTGAGGTCCCGTTGTTGTCCGACTCCAACGTGGGTAGGGAGGGAATGGCAACTGATGAGTTGGCCCTCCTACAGTCCAGGGCCACTGGTGGGACCAGCGCAAGCAGCTCCGCCCGAACTGTGCACAGTAGTGCCTCATTGTACTCCATGGATGGCCCTTCCCCTGGGCCTGGGTCTGGTGGGTCCACCGACCCCCCTCCCTGCCATGACCGGGAAGTAACTGGTGGGAGGAGGTGTGCCCCATAATCCCCATGCAGGGAGTTCAGTGCTTCCACCGTGATGCGTAAGGGCGACGAGACCGCTGCTGCCATCAGCATCTGTGCTATCATCTTGCAGAGTGCTCCAAGGAAGCCCTGCATGTCCCCCGACACTGACCGTGACACCCCTGTAAATGGCTCCTCCGACCCTTCCAGAGAGGATGCCAGTACTGTGTAGCGGTTACATTGAGGCAGAGGGGGTCCCCCCGGCAGCACCGGGAGCGCATCCACCCCCAACTCTTCACCGCCCCCTGTAGCCCCATGCGCCTTCTTCGAGACGCCACCTTCTGCCCACAGGTGCCGGCGCCGTGCCCATCGGGTGCCCCCCGCCTTGAGGAACTCCATGTCACACTCGGACACCGCCAGACCCTCCGGGGAGCTGCTGTCATCCCCCCCGTACCTCTCGGCCGGCACCCCCTTCACTCTCGAGAGAGTGTTTACTGCCTGCAGTGACTCGTGGGTCCCCTGTGCCCCTAGACTCTCTCTCGCTCTCCTTCGAGTGACTCCCTCTTTCAGGGGAGTGGCCACCTGCCGTCGGTCCTGGTCCGCTGTCCTCACCAGTTGGGGGGCTACCTCGGTTTGCCATGTGCCGTGGGCTCCGCCCCACTCCCTCCCTGGCAGTGGACCGCCGGTCCTCACCCTGCCTGCTCCAACCACCCTCGGGCCGCATGTCTACTCCCCGATTCCCTGCCACCTCCAGGGAAGTGGCGTATGCATGACCACCCACCCCGCAGAGGTTGCAGCGGATGACGCCTTGGCACGAGGAGGCCAGGTGGCCGCGAGCACCGCAGCAGGCACACAGAGGGGTCGTACAGGCCCTCCGGTTATGATCGTATGCCCCGCAGCTGTAACAGGCACAGGGCTGCCCTGGGTAGCGCATCATCCCCCGGTTGGCGCCCAGGTAGAAATACTTGGGCAGCTGACGGGCACCGCCCCGGAGGAAGCACACCAGTGCCCACACCTCCCCCATCCACAGCCCCACCTCATCCCTCACCTTCTCCGGACTGAGGACCACGTGGCCAAGCCGCCCCACCCAGGTGGCCACGTCCCTCAACGGGACGGTGGGGTTCCTGAAAAATACAAAGACGGGGTGCACATCCCCCTCCACCACCATTGAGATGACAAAATCCCTTAGCAGCTTGGGCTGCTCCCGCGTGAGTCTGTAGCACCCATGCACAAAGCGGCAAAAAGCCCCAAATGTGGGGAAGCACACATTCACTTCCTTGCAGTCTGGTGGCTGGATCACTGCTGTAAGCAGTGATAGTGCGAACCCCAGGCGGGAGCAGACGACCTCCCGCACGATGAAATTGCAGAGCTGGAAGCCATCCGCCCGCCCCACATATTTAAAATGCAGGATGTAGTGCTCCTGGCCCAAAAAGTCCACCGCTGGCTGGTCCCCACGCTCCCGAGACGTGCCCTCCTCAGGCGTACTGGCCGAATCGGGGTCCACACTCACTGAGATGAGGATGGACGCAAAGTCGGCCGCTGAGCAGCTCTGAGCCGCTGACCTCACTTCCTCCCACATGGCCCACGCCGACGGCCGCAATCCGCCCGCCACTGAGGCGTATGAAGGTGACTGCCTCTCCGCACATGGGCATGCCTCCGTCACCCCCAGTGAAGTTCCCGCACCTCTGGAGTCCCGCGGAGCAGGGAGCCTTGGCTGTCCTGCCGTCCCCCCTGAGGTCACCGCATCCCCTCCTCCTGCATGGGAGGAGAGCTGTAGGGAGGGGGACCCCTCCTGCAGAGCAGCCCCCGGAGCTGTAGGAGCCCCCCTTGCACCCACAGGCTCAGGACACCATCGGTTATCCGAGGAGGAGGGAGAACCCGCCCCTGTCTGCAGCTGGCCCTCCCTGCCATTGTTCACCAAACTCTCTGCCAGATGGCCCACTATGGTCCCAGCTGCCTGGGCCACGTGCACCACTGCCTCTTGCCCGCCATCGCCTTCCAAGCCCGACCCCCATGTCAGGCGCCAGGCGTCAAACTGTGTGGCACATCTTTCCTCCGCCCTCCGTAAGTCCCAGCTCCGAGCACCTGTCTGGGAAGCCTGGGCCCCCTCCTGAGACGAAGGTACAGAGCCCTTTGAACTGGGAGCGCCCATTTGTCGTGCCCCCCTGCCCCCCTTGCCTCTTCAACCCGGCGTCAGTGGGGATGGACCCCCCGCCCTCTCCTCCTCCATGCCTGTTTCTGGCTGTGCTCCTGATGCAACAGGCGCTGCCTATGCTGCAGCACCTGCACCACGCCATCCAGCCAAGCCTCGTACTCGGCCCACTTGAGGAGTGAAGAAGCATTCCCTTCCCTGTCCACAACTGGGACCTCTGCCTCTGGCCACTCCTGCCACCCCCGCCAGACCTCCTGGAAAGCCCGGAGGAGGCCATGCTCTGTCATCCAGTCAGGCCAGTAGGTGTGGCCCCTCGGCTTCCTCGATACCAGGAAGCGGCTCACCACCCTCAGTGTGAGCAAGCGTGCCCATGCCGTCTGATCGTATGCAGGGCCCCTCGGAGGAAGCCCGCCCTGAAACACCCTGAAGAGGGTCTCCATCTCCCTGGACAGCAGGAGCCAAAACTTCTTGTGGCCATACTTGTCCAGGGAGGGTACTGCCACGTCCAGCAGGTGCAAGTGTGCCACCGCCAAGCCCCAGAAACGAAGGAGCACCACCCCTGCCGGCACCTCCGAGGCAAGGTACTGCCGCTGAAGCTGCCGAAGTGGCACCGTGTGGTCCTGCCGCCACCCCTCCCTAATCACCGCCTCCCTAGAGGCACCCACCCCTGCCCCCTCTAGGGACGAGGAACCGGCCTCCGCAAGCTGCCCCCACGAGGGCCGCAGGATGCTCACCGATCGGGCCCACTCCCTGAGCGGCGAGCGATCTCATTCAGGTGACCCCTGGTGGCTCACAGAGCACGAGCACCCCGTCCCTGAGTCCGTGCTGCGGGCCTCATGCCGCGCCTCCTCCTCGCCTCTGGGCCCGCCCCTAAATGAAGACCCTCTTCCCGCCGGATGCCTTCCGCCAAAGACTCCAGCGAGGAGCTCTCGGACCACCCCGTCCCTTGCGAAAGTGCCTCGGTCTCCCCCATCTCCAGGGACAGTCCCCAGGCCTGCCGACTGTCCACCTGCGGCGTCCAGTCAGATACCGGGGCTGATGGAGACCCCAGCATGCGGGAGCACCAGTGCACACCCGCCCTATCCTCGGAGTGGGCATGTATCCCCGACTCAGCAGGCCGTGGGGACTCCAGGGCGGACTCCAGCCCCTCCAAGATTCCTGTGCCCCCACCACTGTCTGCCCACCTCTTGGGTGAGCGACAGTCCTGGCACCCCCAAAATCGACGTAGCTGCCGCTCGAGGGTGAGGGGTTGCGGACTCACCCTCCCTGGTACAAGCCGGGCTGCCACCCGCCTCCAAATCCACCTCAAGCAGCATCTCTGCTGCAGAGGGATAGGTAAGAGCCGGCTGGGTAAGTGACTCACGACTAGTCCCATTCGCTGCCATGGCCTGCAGGCCACTGAGAGGCAGCATTTCCAGCCCAGTCACCTCCTGGGGCCCAGCCTCCTGCCCCTCTCCCCGCTGCTTCATTGGGGAGCCAGTAGCCCCTGCCAACAAGGGGTCCATGACCCCCTGCAGGCGAAAGTAATAAAGGAACAGCCAACACAAGGGAGGGGGAAAGAATGGAAAACTCACCTGGAAAAATGGCTACCAACAGAGGGGAGGGACCCAATAATGACCCCCCTTGCCCTCAAGGGGCACCCCCTGTGGCCCTGGAGAAAAATGCCCCCCAAAAAACAAAGTTAGTACTCAAAAAACTGCAATAAAAACCCAAGGGAACAAACCAGGAAGTAAAGGAAAAACTGGACTCAAAATGGCTGCCCAGCAAAATAAAGGGACAGGGAAAAATGCCCAAGCACCCAAAACGCCCAGTACTCCCCCAAAAGGGGAGGTAGGAACACCCACCCCTCACAGGGGGGTGCCCCCCACCTTCCCCCAACTGGGGCCATCCAGCAAAATCACCTATGAGTCCTCCAAACACCTCCAAAATCCTGAAGTTTAGTGCTGCAGGTCTGGAACAAGCTGCACAGATACCCACCCTGGGTTAGGGTTAGGGTTAGGGTTAGCAAAGCTAATCAAGTCAACTGACACAAGTTAGTTCCCAGATTTTTTTGCTTTTTTAAATCCAAGTAGAGGGCATCAAAAAGGTATAGGATTTTTTTATACAGTCTGATTTTTTAAGTAATTAATGTGGGTATTTATATTTTTAACTGTTTTCGGGTTTTACTTTAATTGTGAGCTGCCCAGAATCACCCTCCGAGGGAGATGAGTGGCATACAAATTTAATCACTCAATCAATCAAGAGTGTAACACTAAATCCAGTTCTTTTCTCTGACCTGAATTTTATCCACCAGGATGGCAAAAGGGGGGAGATCGATGACGACAATATATTTTTTTGGATGAAAAAAGTAAGTTTTTAGAGGCTTCAGTTGAGTGGGAGCACCTTAATAAAACTGAAACATAAAAGAAAGTGCAGCACCCTAAAAGCTGGTGTGAATCAGTCAGGTTGCAAAGACCTTATTACAAACATTGCCATAGCAACCATAGCATCTGTCTTGAAGGAATATGTGTTCTTCCTGGCATTTGGCACCTTGAATTGATATATTTCTTCTTCTCAGTAAGGCTATTGTTTTCCTTGTAGATAGTAGATAAAAAGGGGACAGAAAGTAACTTGAGATTTATTACTTACTTATGTATGTCTGCATCATCATATGAATAGGTATGTACCTATCCTTTTCCCTTCCCCTTTTCTGAAATATAGAAATATCAGAGCATCCCTTTTGTCTGCAGGGGTTTCTCTCACTAGTCCTTGGTGGGATCCCCTCCAGTAGTACTGTTTAATAAACACTGCAGTGAAGCCTTGATTATTTTGTTTTTGTGTCCTATGTTTGATTCACAACCACTACCCTTAAATCAATGGCAGTTTCATTGACATATTACAAAATATTTATTTTTTTGGATCTGTTGCTCAGGCTTTTTTTGGTTGTGACTTGTGGAAGTTCTCAGATTGCCTTGCTTACCATCGCGGCTTATGACTGTTATGTTGCCATCTGCCATCCTTTACAATATAATTTCATCCTGAACTGGGTTACCTGGAACCAAATGGCAGTTGCTTCCTGGATCAGTTGGCTGGTACATGCATCTCTACAAACTGTCATGACTTTCCAGTTAAACTTCTGTGGGCCAAACATGATTGAGCAATTTTTCTGTGATATCCCTCAGTTACAAAAGCTTTCTTGCACGGATGCAAAAGTTAACCAAATTTTGATTTCGATATTAGCTTCCACTGTGGATTCACATATTACTGGAATCTTGTTTGCTTCTTATCGCTGTATTATTTCTGCTGTGCTGAAAATTCCATCTGCTGAAGGCAGATGCAAAGTCTTCTCAACTTGTAGTCCACACTTGACAGTTTTTTCTTTATTCATTTCTACAAATTTATTTTCCTATGTGAGGCCAAAGTCTCTTTCCTCTCCCACTATAGAAGCACTTTCTGCTTCTACTTAGACAGTACAGTTTTGCTTCCCACCCTAAATCCCATCATTTATAGCCTTTGGAACAAGGACATTCAAGTATCTGTGTGGAAATTAACATCAACAAATAAAAAGGAATTTCCTGATATGAAGATGTGCCATCTCCAATCTGACAAAGATAACATTCTGTTAAAATAACATACTTCATAAAAAGTAACGGTCCATCTCCCACGCATATTTCTCCATGCTTCTAGTCAAATACATAGGGCATGAGCCACCCCTCTGCTTTCAAAGTAGCATGCAGTTGCATGTAGAATTGGGTTTTTTCAGGAGATATTTTTGTCAAGTTATCTTTTGCACAAGCCTTGGACTGAATCCTCTGCTTTTAATCTTGCATAATTTTAATATTGATTCAATTTATTTTCATGATGTTGTTACAGCCATTTATTTTATGTTTCACATAATAAAATAGATGGTTAGGGCTACATTTAAAATCTCCATGAAGCAGGATATGTTTCATATACAGCAGGCAGAGATAATTAAGCTACTATACCAGATTGTACTATGTTAGATTAAGAGGCATGCTTGATCACTCATTAATTATACAGTAATGGTCCAATCTAACCACAGAACACAGAACCTTATTCTGTGGAATAGATTTTATGTACTTTAACTATTCTTTTCCAGAATCATATAAAGCTGGTGTCAGGGACAAACTGAGGTCCCAGAGTTGCATATATCCTGGAGAGTTTTAGATCTCTTTTGCAACAAATCAAGTTGAGTGGAAAGCAACATTTGTCTTACTATAGTCATAATATTTCTTTTTTCATAGAGCAGCAAAGCCTTTGGAATAGGAACGATATGACATTAGTTCTGTATGGTTTTGAAAAGGAATTAAAATAAGTAATGATACACAAATAAAAAGATGAATTACTCCAGAGAACATTTACTAGTATTCAAACAGCCATTTGTCAAGCAGCTAACACCTTTCTGAAAGATGGATTTTCTACTTGCTGTGATGAATTGTAACTCACAATCCTAGAGATCTTTGAGGAGCAATAAATACTTTATGATGGGTTTTCATTTAAGTATTAGAAATAGGTAGCACCCTTTGGAACATCATCCCCCACCCCCAAATTAGATTAGCTCCAACCCCACAAGCCTTCCATAACTGCTTAAAGACATGGCAGTGGAATTATTTTGAACTCATGAGCCTCTCTGATAGAGAACCAGAGGAAATGTGGAATGAAATCAAAGATGTTGTTAAGGATAAAAGTTAAAGAAGATTGCCAAATATCAGGAAGCAGAAGAAAACAAACTAGATGTCAGAACTATTGGTAGAAATTGCCAAGAAGAGAAGAGAAGCCTTTGGGGTATGTCAGGTGTGAAGTGGACACTGAAAGAAATGTTAGGACTCTACTTATTGATACTGGCTATAGCAACAGAATTTTGAAAGCTTAACAATTTCCCCCTTCCTTTCTCTGGTGTTGGAGAAGACTCCTCAGAATACCATGGACAGCCAAGAAAACAAACCAATGGATCATTGAACAAATCAACCCAGAGTTGTCACCTGAGGCACAAATGACCAGCCTCAAGTTATCCTATTTTGGACACATTATGCAAAGACCCAGCTCTCTGGACAAGGCTCTAATGCTGGGAAAGGTAGAAGGAAAGCAAAGAAGAGGACAACCAGCAGCAAGATGGATGGTCTCAGTTACAAAGGTGATAAGTGCACTTTGGCAGACTTGAAAGGACAGGTTAGGGATAGATTATCATGGAGAAGATCTAACCAAGACTTTAGCAAGGCATTTGAAGACCTGGCTGTTTCCTCAGGCATTTGGAAAATGGGTAGATGACCTCTGATACTACTGATGGCCAGTGAGCCATTGGTTATCCTTGGGTGCCCAGAGCTTATGTTTTGTGTGTTTTAATCTTGTAAGCCAGCCAAAGTCACTTGATAGTTTTTTTCTTTATTCATGTCTACAGCTTTGTTTTCATACATGAGGCCAAACTCTCTTTCCTCTCCCACTATAGACCTAGTTTCTGCTGTCCTGTATACAGTTTTGCCTCCCACTCTGAATCCCATCATTTATAGCCTCCAGAACAGGGATATTCAAGCAGCTGTGTGGAAATTAACATCGACAATTAAAAGGAATTTCCTAATCTGACAGTGCCATTTTCAGTCTGACAAATATAACCTTCTGTTAAAGTAACATCCTCTATAAAATGTGAGTGATCGTCCTCCCACAAATCTTCCTCCATTCTTCTAGTCTAACGCATAGTACAGTCTCCCAGCTCTCTGTTCTGAATGATGCATGTAGTTGCAGATAAGGGAGAATTATTCAGGAGCTATTTTTTTAAGGTGATCTTTGCACAAGCCTTGGACTGAGCCCTCTGCTTTTAATCTTACGTCATTCCAATATTGATTCAATTTATTTTCATGGCATGGTTATAAGCATTTAATTTAGGTTTCATGTACTGAGATAGATAATAGGGCTACATGAATCATCCCCATGAAGCAGGGGATATTTCATATACAGCAGAAAGAGATAATCAAGCTACCATACTAGATTGTGCTGTGCCATGCTAGATTAAGAGGCATGCTTGTATTCAGGCTGTTGGGCTTCTTCTTCTTTGGCCCTTCTGTACACATTTCCACTTATTCTTGTATCATCTCATTACAGGGAAAAGTTAGGAATTGGCATATTTGTATGGCTATGTGCTTTGTCTCTCCTTTCCCTCTCTTCATTTCCCCCCTTTCTTTAAATTAGAAGAATGTCCCCTTCATTAAACTGCCTCTCCTTCTCTCTCTCTCTCTCTCCCACTCCCTCCCTCCCTGTCTCTCTCTCTCTCTCAGTATAATATTATCAGTAACAATCACCTGATCAGTTTGTTCATTTATGTAGGGACATCAGGGAAATTCTATAATGTCTGATGGCCACCAATTGGGATTAAGAGATACAGTTTAATTTATCGCTATAGCATTATTTTATTTAGTATTTTATAGTTCTAATCCAAATATAGTATAAGTGGAGATGGTATATAGTATTTTTCTGACTCAAAGGAGAATAGTATATAACATATCCACCTCACCCATTTTTAATATTAGTAATTACTAATAATGGAATATATCTGAAATAAATGTAAAAAGATGAGAACTGAATTAGCTTTTTTCACCCCAGTGTTCTTAGCTTTTACCTACAGACAAAGTGCTTTAGATGTTTGGGAGAAAGATATTTATGCACCTGGCTAAGGTGACATACAGATGCTATCCATAAATTTTATGAACTGCTTTTTTAATTTCAAGCAATAGAATTGTAGCTTTGTCCTTTCTGTCTTTATTCAAATCAGTCAAATCAACTAATAGCCAAATGTTACCTGATTGATGTTTATTTCTGATAGACTCAACTTAATCATTTTGACTGCTAAAACATTATTTGCTGAAGTTTGTTGGCTAAAAGAACAGTTGAGATTTTAATATGTATAACAAATTTCCACTACTGGGGTTTAATAAAATCTAGAGGTTTTCTGTAATCAAGTAAAAGGATTGTTTTAATGCATAAATTCAATTGGAGTCCCTATATAGGTGACATCAGAAAGTATCTTTGAAAGATTTTCCATTAATATATAAGCTCCATTCACCAATGAATAATTGAAAATATTATCTAGATGTCTGCATTAATGATCAGCCATTCAAATTTAGAACAAACAATACAAAACAAAAACAAAAATGGGGGGAAATTTCACTCTTTTTTAGAAGAAAAGCAAGCTGAGTGGAAAGCAACATTTTCCTTACTATGATCAGAATGTATGTATGTATGTATGTATGTATTTTTCCTTCAAAGAGCAGTGAAGCCCTTGGAATACAGACAAGAAGACACATCTTCTGTATTTTGAAAAGGAGTTAAAATAAGTAGGCTCAAATTATCCTACTGCAAACACTTTATAAGAAGACCCAGCTCTCTGGAGAAGGCTCTAATGCTGGGAAAGGTAGAAGGAAAGAGAAGAGGATGACCAACTCCAAGGTGAATAGACTCAGTTTCAGTAGTGGTGGGTACACCATTAGAAGATCTGAAAGACCAGATTAGGAACAAATCATCATGGAGAAAATCTCTCTTTGTTGTTGCTAAGACTCAACAAGTTGATAGCGCATAATCAATCAAAGACACATAAAAAGGTGAATTAACAGATCTGTAGAAAGCAATTGTTAGTATTCCAACAATTATATGTTAGGCAGTTAACACTTTCCTGAAGGATAGATTTTTTGTGATGCATTGTGACTCACAATCCTACAGAACGTTGAGGAGCAATAAATCCTGTATGGTGGTATTCCAATCTCTCATCAGAAGCAGCACAACTTACTTGCATGTTCTGTCAATTTCAGATTAAACCTGGCCTTTAAACCCATCAAGTTCCTCTTCTGCAACAGTGCTTGGAATATAACATCAAATAATTTTCATATAAAATAAGTATCTATAAATCTAATTGTGCGTCATTGACTGCATTGATGCCAAAGTTGGAGATAAAGAGGAAAACATAATTGAAATATATATCCTAGGAGAAAAACTTATCAGTTTTGCCAATCCAATGTGACTTTTTAAACATGCATTTGGGGATGAGAGTGGTACCTGAACCGAGATGAATTTTACTGTTTGTGGTTATATTCGGCCTTTACGTTGCAGGAGGCTAATAAAATTGTAATAAACAGCAATCAAATTATCAACCACAGAAGTCAGAAAAGTGCAACATTCTGCTCCCTCAAACATCTCAAAATAGCAAGTTGTGTTCTAAGGGGAAAATAAAATTCTTGAAACACATTCATTTCAAATATTGTAAGAAACTAAGGAACAGGTGGAGGAGTTCTGGTGGTATGAGAAAAGACATCACAACCCAGGTATGCAAGACACGGGAAAGAAATGTTTCAGAAAGACTGCCCTGACAGTAATCTGCTGCAGGGCTTCTTTCAACTTCATGGTTTTACCCATTACAAGCAATAAAAAACCTTTCTGAGATCTATATGGTCTGACTTCTGGTTTTTGTCAGGTTTCTGGAGTTTGGCAAGCATGGAAAACTCACAGCAGCTGTTTTGTGATTGGAATATTTAAAGTTAAAATGCTTGCACACCCCTACTTGTCAATTCCCAAGCCATGCAGGATGAATGGATAAAGAGTGGTGGGGTAGGTAGGTTGGATTGGGTACCAGAGATTATCAAGCCCATAACAACATACTACGGTCCAGCAAGAAACAAACATAATTTGTTTATATGTAAATAAAAATCCTCCCTCACCCCCAAGAGTGGTAAGTATCTTCCTCAATCTCAGGTCCTCTACCAGAGGCCTGGGAGTTGAGGGTTCTGTGCAGTATCTTAGCTGTTCCTAGAACTGCACTATTCTCGACAGAGAGCTATGATGTTGTTCCTGGTCACAAATGGCCAAAGCGTATCCAGAACTGAAATTCAAGAAGTGTTCTAAATTTCTTGATTGTACTGTGTGCAAGCAATCCAAGACAAAATGTCCCCCTGTCGCCAGAAAAAGCAGCAGAATCTCTACAAGACCATTTGCTCTTGTGCATGCTGACTTAGCTGGTCCGTTTCCTCCGAGTGAGGGGGGAGCAAGATTCATGTTTGTTTTAGTGGATGATAACACACGTTTCACATTTTGTTATTTGTTAAAACAAAAGTCTGAAGCATTCTCTCGTTTCAAAGAATTTGTATATATGATTGAAAAAAGATATGGATATCAAGTAGGGAGTTTGCAGACTGACAGAGGGGGTGAATTTATGAGTTTTGAGTTTAAAACTTGGCTACGTAGGAAAGGAATTTTCCACAGACTAATAAATGTGGGCATGTCTGCTGAGAATGGCATTGCTGAACGCAAAATTGGTGTTTTGAAAGTAATCAAAGACAGTTTGTTAATAGATAATGATTTACCAATTCGTTTCTGGGGCGAAGCCGTGCTGACAGCTGTATTTCTTACTAACAGACACTGGAATTCAGCTGTAAATGAAGTGCTTTATTTTCTATTATATGGTAAACATCCATCTTTAAAGCATCTGTGTGCATTTGGCACGTTTGCCTATGTACTAATTCCTAAGTCTCAAAGAAGGAGAAACCAACCAAAAACACAACGTTTAAGGTTTATTGGTTATTCTCAGGAATCAAAAGGTTACAGATTCTATCTGGGAAGAAATCAGATTGTAATCTCTAGAAATGCGAATTTTGAGGAGCCTTCTAATTGGCAAAGGCTGCATGCAAATTCAGAGGTTTTTCTAGAATCACAGACAGACTTAGCTAGAGAGCAAATGCTTGATGTACCCTCCTCTCCACAGATAAAGCAAGAAGCAGAAACTTTAACTGAAGAAGCAGGAGTTTCAGCAGAAGGAGAAAAAAAGGAGGAGAAAGAGGAAATACATGAGAGCTTTGAGATTCCTCGTAGGTCAACAAGAATAACAAAAGGTGTTCCACCAGAAAGATTTGTTATTCAACAAGTTAGAGTGTGTCAAATAACTTGTGAGCCACAAAATTTTCAGGAAATGTTATCTTTGCCAAGTGATGAGCAAGATAAGTGGAATGAAGCTATGGATACTGAGTTCAATGCATTGATAAACAAAAATGTGTTTGAAATTGTTGATTTACCTGAATCTGAAAAAGCCATAGGTTCTAGATGGGTATTTAGAAAAAAGCTTTTACCTGATAACACCATTCAGTATAAAGCTAGATTGGTAGCGCAAGGGTATTCACAAGAACAATATGTGAATTATAATCTTACATTTGCACCTACAGTTAGGCCTGAATCATTGCGTGTAATGTTAGCCTTAGCTGTACAAAGAAACATGGTTGTACATCATTTTGATGTAGATACAGCTTATTTAAATGCTGAGCTTCATGAAACTGTGTATATGAAGCAACCTCCAGGTTACACATGTGGGGATTCCCAGAAAGTGTACAGATTACGTAAAGCATTATATGGATTAAAACAAGCTGGAAGATGTTGGCATAACTGTTTAGATAAAGCTTTGTTAGAAACTGGTTTCAAGAAATCAATAGCTGATCAATGTGTATATACTAAAGGAACTGGAAAAGATTACACAATACTTCTCACTTATGTTGATGATTTCTGTCTTGCTACTAATTCTTTAAACATGGTAAAAGAATTTGCCAAGCAAATAGAACAATATTTTAAATTGAAAGATCTAGGTATGTTAAAATACTACCTTGGAATTGAAGTGCAGAGAGCTGAAAATGGAGAAATCTATCTAAATCAAAAGAAAAAGATAGAACAGTTGTTAACAAACATGGGAATGTTAGATGCCAAACCTGTAAAAACTCCAATGACTAGTGATTTTCTGAAAGATGAAACATGTGAAAAGTTGTGTGAAAAACCTGCACTGTATCATTCTGTGATTGGTTTTGTACTGCACCTAGCACAATGGACACGTCCAGATATATCTTATGTTGTTGGGATTTTGAGCCGTAAGGTGGCTAATCCTACAGAACATGACTGGCTAGGATTAAAAAGACTAATAAGATATTTAAAAGGTACAATAGACCTATGTCCTAAAATGTCAACTAAAAGGATAGAAGAGCCTGTAATTTATGTTGATAGTTCATTTGCAGAAGAAAGTGACAGAAAGTCCATAACAGGGTTTGTTTGCAAATTTGGTGAATCCACAATTGCATGGAAAGCAAGAAAGCAAACCTCCATTGCCTTGTCCACAGCAGAAGCTGAATTTGCAGCTTTATCAGAAGCAATTTGTGAAATAAAATGGTTTAATCAGTTGTTCATTGATTTAAACATTAGAATAGCATTACCTTATACAGTGTATGAAGATTCCCAAGCCTGTATAGGGTTAGCTAACACAGAAAACATTAAAGCACGCACAAAGTATATTGATGTAAAACATAAAAATGTGAGACAAGCTGTGTTAGAAAACTTTATAGACCTTATGTATTGTGAATCCAAAGAAAATCTTGCTGATATATTTACAAAATCATTGCCAATTGTACAACACGAAGCAATGTTAACAAACCTTGGGTTAGAAAAAATGTAAATTGTTATTATACTACTGTAATCAGGTGTTAATACAATCCCGTAACACGTATTGTTGTGACGCAAACGGGCTGAGAGGGGTATCAGGATTATCTCATCAAGGTCAGCCCAATTGCTCTACAAGCAGGTGGCGAGATAACAAAGTACCTTGTAACGTCATTATGAGTGTCTAATGAACGCCTTCTGAATGTGTGCGTGTGTGTATCCAGTGGGAGTATTTTTACTTTGCAATATAAGAGAAGGCTGCAATGCCCAGGTGTGGGTGGCGGCTGATCTGTTTAGGGTGTGTGTGTTTAGTTTAATTTACAGAAGTTTATTTTTCTCAATAAAGACCAGTTAGTTTCTATTTTTACTGACTGGAGTTTCTTTGGAGATCAAACTGTGGACATTTGCAGGCTTTCATGCTAATGGGTGTCTTTTCCTGAGGGCAAGGTTTATGGGATTCTTTTGTTGCACTCTGCGCATCACCAGTAACTGCTGTCCATCTGGATCTGGAAGTCCCACGGGATCTTAGCCCTGTTACTCTCCATGATCTTCTGGGGAATCTCCCATCTGGACTTGGGGGGGTCTAGCCCATATATTGTACAGATGTTCCTGTACACAATGCCATTCAGTATATGCTGTTCCTGCCTGCATCTTGCACCCTGCTACTATGTGATGGATTGCCTGTGAGGCCTCTCTATATAATCTGCACCTTGGGTCCTGTCTAGTGTGGTAGACCGCTGCTTCTATGGATCTGGTGCTTAGTGCCTGTGATGAAGGTCTTGAACGAGGAGGTTCAAGGACAGAAGCATTTCCTCAGCTCACAGCCTGAGCTTGGGAAAGCAAAGAGGATGAGATTGGCACCACCTTAAGGAATTCGTAGTGTTTAGTTGCAGGCTTTGGGAGTTAGAGTTAGTCTGGCGAGATTCTGTCTAGCAGGTGCAAACTAAAAAAGTAGCTGAGCTGTTCCAGTACTGTCTCGTGGAGTTTCTTGGGCAGAACCTGACAGTGCCTGTTCTTGTGCTGCTACGATCAGTGCCTCAGTGCTGGGTTTTAGTCCAGGCTTTTCCAGCCACTGGTAGGATTTCCCAATGTTTACCACCCCAGCTATCTGCTGATGGTACATCCCATGCAGGGGCTTGTCTTGCCATGGCACTTCCTCCACCTGAACTTCCTCCCCTACCTTCTGCTGCCTCAGGCATTCTCTCAGCAGCTCATCTTTGGTTGCGATCTTACTGATGTACTCCTGGATGCTCCAAGTTTCATCCAGGACAGTAGCTCTTTTACTGCCCACCCTCTTTCTGACTGCTATACAGTCTCTGGTGTTGGAATTGGGGTGGCCAGCTCACTATACTGGCAGGGTATGTGATGACTGGCAGGGCATAAGGGTTGATGGCATGGACCTTGTTCTTCCCATTGAGCTTTTTAGGACCTGTCTTATCTTTTGGTGGTACTTGGATGTTGCTGTCTTCCTTACCTCTGCATCGTGGTTCCCATGTGACTTTGGAAAACCAAGGTACTTGTAGCTGGTCTCTATATTTGCTATGTGGCCCACTGGTAGTGCAACTCCATCAGTCTTAACTACTTTCCCTCTCTTTACTACCATCTGGCCACATTTTTCCAGGACAGTCCACCACCCCAATGTTCTCATTGTAGATCCGTGTCAGGTGGTTCAGTGAATCAATGTCTCATTCATTCTTAGCATACAGCTTGAGGTCATCCATGTAGAGGAGGCGGCTGATGGTAGTTCCACTCTTGAACTTGTATCCATATCCAGTCCTTGTGATTATCTGGCTGAGGGGGGTCAAGCCTATGCAAAACAGTAGTGGGGATATTGCTGTATGCCACATTTAATGGCCATTTATGTAAGCTGTCTTAAGTTGAATCTATGCAAAACAGCAGCAGGGACAGTGCATCACTTTAGTATATGCTGCACTTGATGGCCACTTGAGCTGACTTCCAGCGTTGTCTTCCACAACCCCATTGAGTTCTTGAGGAAGGTCCTTAGTGTCCTGTTGATTTGTATAGTGCCAGGCATTCACAGATCCATGTGTGCGGCATTGAGTCATAGGCTTTCCTGTAGTCAATCCAGGCTGTGCTCAGATTGGCCTGTCTAGACCTGACCTGTGCTCAGATTGGCCTGTCTATCTATGAGCAACTGATGTTTTGAGCCTCTGGTGTTGTTCCCAATGCCCTTCTGAGCTGTGCTCATGTACTGGCCCATATGTTCCTGTAGCTTGGTGGCTATGATGATCGATAGGTCTTTCTGTGTTGTGGGGAGGCAGGTTATTGGCCAGTAGTTGAATGGTGCTGTTCCCTTGTGGACTGCTCTATCTTTTTGCTATTGATCTAAATGGGACCGGACTTCAGGGAGCTTGGATATGAGCTTGGATATGGTTTAGTATGGGGGAGAGGGTGGGTGGAGGGGTCAGGGAGGAGGGTGAGTACCAAAGGCACAAGTGAGAATGGGAGGAGAGTACCAGTGTAGTAAACAGAACACTAATGTTTTATATGCTCTTTATAGTATCAGGCAACATATTGATAGATTTTGTGAGCTTTCAAAAATTTCCAAGATGCACAATTATTTTCATTACACAGAGAAATTAGGTATGCTTAAAGAGATGCTTAAAAAATGTAGGTAATGGGAGAACAATATAAAATAATTTCCCTAAAAGTTAGAGGTCTGGGAGATCCTATTAAGAGAAAAAGGATTGTTCATTATGTTAAATCATTTAAAGCTCATGTGGTTATGTTATAAGAAACATATGTAACATATATAACAAATGGGTTGAATGATAGGTACTTGGATAAACAATTTTTATCACAAGGGTCTAACATATCAAGGGGAGTAGCCATTCTTTTTAAAGCTAGCATAAATTTCAAGGTTTAAAAGATTTTGAAAGATAGGGAAGGTAGATATATATTTATAGAATTGACTCTAACATCTATATATGCTCCCAAACAGGGTCACATCAGTTTCTTGCAAAAGGTAATGAATAGTAAAAAAAGTAACACAGATAATTTTATAATAGGAGGGGACTACAATATTGATTCATTAAAACCGCAGATTGGAATGTATAAGATACTTCAAAATTTAACGTATAATTATGGATTCATAGATACATGGACAATTATGAAACCTGCAACAAAAGTACATACATTTTATTCCGGTAGACATAAATCTCATTCTAGGATAGACTATACAGTCTATTGATATCTAAAACTTTTTCAAATTTTCTGCAACAAGTTAAAATTGCACCAATTCTTTTATCAGATCACGCTCCAATGATTATTACACTTAAATGAGAAGAGATTATTCCATTTCCTTATAATTGGTGTTACTATCCTATATTATTATATAATGTAGCAGCAAAGCAACAACTAATTCAAACACTGGGAATTTTTTTTTTTTTTTCAGAATCAAAGAAAATTAGATCAAGTTGATTAACTTGTGTATCTTGGCCCAAAGATAATCAAAGATAGAAAAAAGAATGAAGTAATTTTGAGTAATGGAAATATTGGCAAAATGGTTCTGAGTAGAACATGGCCTGTTGAAAGCAATGAATGCTTACTTAAAGAAGCAAAAAATGACAGTTTATAAGAGTATTCTTCCTTACTAAGGGATGAATTTTCTTAATTATATTTTCTATTCATTTGGTAGTCATTAGAACCTGATCAAATGTGTACATTTCATTGTTAGAAGGGAAAAATGTATGAGGGGGATGATGTAGAACTTGGTTAAGCACTGCATGTCAGTATGGGATTTCTTGTGTTCCCCAAGGAGTGACTCCCTGAAACACAACAGAAAACAGAGATGATGCAATTTCTTCCATTTTTGTGGCAAAGGTATCTTCTACAAAAGTCTATTTATTCTCAGGGAGATTGGTAGAGTCATCTTGGAAGCAAAATAAACAGAGGTAAGAACAAATATCTACAGGTTCATCCTAGGTGCTCAGCTATTCTTCATTTACGAAATGAGAGACATTTAATAAATGTTGGATATCTTGCAGTGGGTATGTATATTAAAAAATATACCAATATGGCTGGTTTAATATTGATGGATTAAAATGTATTAAACAAATAGGTAAAGAAATGTGTTTACTGTAAATTATAACATAGAAGGGTGCATTTTTATTGTGGTATTTCTGATATTTGAGAGAAGGTAATACACTTATAATTATTGAGAATTATTTATAAAAGCCTGAGTATGCTAGAGCACATTATCATCTCTATTTTAAAAGAAACGACCAGATAATTGGTTGTGTTAAAAGATTTGAGGAAAGAGGGTAATGGCAAAATATATTTTTTTCCCCAAAAATCCTTATATTGCCCATATTTTAATGCATTCATACAGATACAAATTAGGAACATGTAGAATGTGGTTTAACATATACATAATACACAATTATTTTCAAACGCAAAGAACACATTGGCAGGTTCTACTTTTTCCTTGTTATATGTTTCTTTTCATTTCATTTATTTTAACAACAACAAAAACAACTTTGCTTTGCTATTTTATGTAATAATAACTCTGCCTGATCTAGTCACAGAATAAGAATTTTAAGTTTTGTGTGTAGTGATGCAACTTGAAAGCAATCTTTTTGATTTTAAGAAAGTATGTTAAGGATTTCATCAGATTATTTTAGAGCAGTTTATTGGACATAATTCTAAGTGGATTTATAAACTGGCAAAATATGCTGCTGAATATATAATACCAAGAATGGCATATTTAAAAAGGGCATATTGAGAAACACCTGATTATCTTAAAATGGTCAATCTGACATAAAAGTAACATGACTCAATCAGGTAATTATAATCTTTAGACTATAATCAAATATCCCCTTATCTGTACGCACACACAAACTTGATTTGGACTTGCAAACTGGGAGCAAATGGTAAAGATTATCAATGTATCTTAGAGCCAGAAAGATTTCACCTGGCATTAAGAAACACTGTATATCACTGTAGCACAGATGGAGAAATTTATTCCAATTTATTGAACTTACATTGATGGCAATAACACTTAGTTATTGCCATCAATGTAAGTTAGCTATAGTTAGCTATAGTAAGTTAGCTATAGTCAACAGAAATATATAAAAGTGTTCTACAGTCTCTCCCATCCTAAATGAAATGAAGTAACTTGGTTATTTTCTTTAATTCCTTGGGTAGATATATGTCAAGAAATCATTTTCCCCCTATATTTTGAAATATATATCATATATATACATACATACATACATGTGTGTGTGTGTATGTATATGTACATGTATATGTATATGAATCTCTCTCTCTCTCTCTCTCTCTCTCTCTCTGTGTCTGGTGGTCTATAGACATATTTCCTCTCCCACTCAGTTACTTGTTAACAAATGTGTTTATCTTCCAAAAGGCATTTCCTTGTCCATATGAATAGACAAGTGCTTTATACAAAATTCTATCGTACCACATGTAACATTCAGAAAAGAAAAGGAAAAAAAAATCATAAGTAGAAAATGAGTAAATGCATATCTTCTCAATAAGAGTGATGTCTCCTCAACATCTCAGTCTGCTATAGGAATCTCTTTTAAGTATTGCTATAACTAATAATACTTCTGCATACATGGATATGAATAACGTGTTTGGCAAAACCTTTTTCCCAGATTTGTTACCTCTACTAATCTCCAATCATAATTTGTTTTTGTACAGAATGATTAAAAAAACTAGAAGGACCAACCAATCCACCGTGTTGGAATTCGTTCTGATGGGATTTTCTGATGACCGTGATTTACAACTTCTGCTTTTTTTCTTGCTTCTCTTCATTTATTTGATAGCTTTGGTTGGGAATTTACTCATTGTGTTTGTTGTGATCCTGAACCACCACCTTCACACCCCTATGTATTTCTTTTTGGTCAATTTATCCCTGACTGATATTTGTTACATCACAACCACCATCCCCAAATCAATGGCAGTCTCATTAACAGATAACAACATGATTACGTTTCCTGGATGTGTTGCTCAAGTTTTCTCAGTTATTGCTTGTGTAGGTTCTGAGGTTGCCTTGCTCACCATCATGGCTTATGATCGTTATGTCGCTATCTGCCATCCTCTGCGATATAGTCTTATCTTGAACTGGGATGCATGTAGCCAAATGGCAGTTGCTTCCTGGATTAGTTCCCTCATGTATGCTTTGTTGCTAACCACCATAACTTTTCAATTACATTTCTGTGGATTGAAAATCATTGGTCAGTTTTTTTGTGATGTTCCTCAGTTACAAAAGATTTCTTGCACTGATACAAAATTTAATCAAATTTTCATGTTGATAGTTGGATTCGTTGCAAGTTCGTTTTGTACCGGATTTGTTTTTGCCTCTTATGGATACATCTTCTCTGTTATTCTAAAAATTCCATCAGTTCAAGGTAGATATAAAACCTTCTCAACTTGCAGTCCACACTTGACAGTCTACTCCTTATTTATCATCACATCTATGTTTTCATACTTGAGGCCACAAACTCTTTCCTCTCCCACAATAGACTTACTCTCTGCTTTTTTATATGCAGTTTTGCCTCCAGTTCTGAATCCCATTATTTACAGCTTCCGAAACAAGGATATCCAAGAGGTTGTGTGGAAAATAATGTCAAATGTTAAAAGGAACTTCCAAATCTGATCAATCCATCTTCAATGTGACAGAGTTACTATTATGTTAAGACAACCTCCCTATGGAGAATGCGAATGATTTCCCTATTTGCATCTTCCTAAAATAATCTAGCTTAATGTTCAGAAGGGTTGTGCACCCTCTGCTTTTGATTGTTACAAATAATTACATGCAATGTGGGGAGATTGTTGAAGAGGAACCTTTGCACACATGATCTTTTGCATGATCAGTGAACAAAGTCCTCTGTTGTTTGTTTGTAATTTTTACATCAATTCCTTTTGGAATCCTTTTGTTTCTGTATGATCAGAGTCTACCATTCTCCCCAATTAGTGATTTAAATTATTTGTATTTTGAAGGTATTAAATATTGTTGTAAAAGATTTATTTTAGGTTTTCTTGGGGCCTTCACCAAATGCAAGCAGCTGCTACAAGGTATTTGTCTGTTTTTCTTTTGGGGGGAGTGTGTCAAAGCTGCTGCAAAAAAATGCTTATATACATACATACATACATACATACATACATTTCCAAAAATGCATGTGGCTTGGCAAAGATGTTCTCCTTGATACTATGTTTTCAAAAGTAATTGGATAGCATTCTTCAAAAGAGATTTCATGTACCTCAACCATTCTTTTTCAGATACCCATAAAGCTATTAAGAGCAGACTCCTTTGAAAAAGGTGTTTAATGTTTAATTAGTCATTATTTAAAATTACCCATATGGAAAAAGACTAATGATCTCAAATTGATTTCAGGCATCTCAACCTTTCTTCTCCACATAAATATGAAAACAAAATCAATCTCCACTTCCAGCAGGAGACGTTGAAAGTAAGAGAAAGATAAGAAACAGACACCATCCATTTTGAAACTTATGTTCAACAGCTTTGTGAATAGATTAAGGAAAAAAACCTTTGGGAAAGGAGATGCTTCTCTACCTATGCTGCTAGTCAAAATAGGGTGCAAGGAAGGCAGAGCCAGGCCTGTCTGCTGACAGGAGTCTCTCTTGCCCCTCTCTGGAGTTTAACTCATAGGCACCTAAGCCAAGATTTAAGCTAAGAAAGTGTGTCCAAGGAGGCCACTCGTGACTCCCCCAGGCTGCATTTTGTTATCCAGCACCTACACAGATGAAGGTTATTTGAACAATGGCTGTTCAAATGGTTCTCCTTCACATAAGGGAAGAAATATTGCAACTTTGCCATGACAATAGAATTGCTGCACATGTGGGAACATTTAAAAGTTTGCATTTGGTGCTCAGTGAATTATGGTGGCTGAACATAAGAGAAGATGTCAAGGAGTCAGTTTCATCCTCTCACCTCATCACCAGTGCAAGACAATCCCTGCAAGGAGAGCAGGTTTACCACATCCACTTGATTCTGATCATTTCCCATGGGACTGAAAGAAACTCTAATGGGCTTTCAAGATTCTCCTGTTGTAACTCAGAAACTGGCATTTCTGAAACTCCTGTGACATCTGTTTTCTTAATGGTCTAACTTAGAAGAACAGTACCTTTTTTTTTAGTATAATAATGGAAAATACAGGTGAAACTCGAAAAATTAGAATATCGTGCAAATGTTCATTTATGTCAGTATGGCAACTCAAAAGGTGAAACCAATATTATGAGATAGACGCATTACATGCAAAGCGAGATATGTCAAGCCTTACTTTGGTATAATTGTGATGATTATGGCGTACAGCTTATGAAAACCCCAAATTCACAATCTCAGAAAATTAGAATAGTGTGAAAAGGTTCAATATTCTAGGCTCAAAGTGTCCCCCTCTAATCAGCTAATGAATCCATAACACCTGCAAAGGGTTCCTAAGCCTTTCAATGGTCTCTCAGGCTGGTTCAGTAGGAATCACAAGCATGGGAAAGACTGCTGACCTGACAGTTGTGCAGAAAACCATCATTGACACCCTCCATAAGGAGGGAAAGCCCCAAAAGGTAATTGCAAAAGAAGTTGGATGTTCCCAAAGTGCTGTATCAAAGCACATCAATAGAAGGTTATGTGGAAGGGAAAAGTGTGGAAGAAAAAGGTGCACAAGCAGCAGGGATGACCGCAGCCTGGAGAAGATTGTCAGGAAAAGGCCATTCAAAAGTGTTGGGGACTTTCACAAGGAGTGGACTGAGGCTGGAGTTAGTGCATCAAGAGCCACCACACCAGACGGATCCTGGACGTGGGCTTCAAATGTCGTATTCCTCCTGTCAAGCCGCTCCTGAACAACAAACAACGTCAGAAGCGTCTTACCTGGGCTACAGAAAAAAAGTCCTCTTTTCTGATGAGAGCAACTTTTGCATCTCATTTGGGAACCAAGGACCCAGAGTCTGGAGGAAGAATGGAGAGGCACACAATGCACGATGCTTGAAGTCCAGGGTGAAGTTTCCACAGTCTGTGTTGATTTGGGGAGCCATGTCATCTGCTGGTGTTGGTCCACTGTGCTTCATTAAGTCCAGGGTCAACCCAGCCGTCTACCAGGAGATTTTGGAGCACTTCATGCTTCCTTCCGCAGACGAGCTTTATGGGGATGCTGACTTAATTTTCCAGCAGGACTTGGCACCTGCCCACACTGCCAAAAGTACCAAAACCTGGTTCAATGACCATGGGATTACTGTGCTTGATTGGCCAGCAAAGTCGCCTGACCTGAACCCCATAAAGAATCTATGGGGCATTGCCAAGAGAAAGATGAGGGACATGAGACCGAACAATGCAGCGGAGCTGAAAACAGCTATTGAAGCATCCTGGTCTTCCATAACACCTCAGCAGTGCCACAGGCTGATAGCATCCATGCCACGCCGTATTGCGGCAGTCATTGCTGCAAAAGGGGCCCAAACCAAGTACTGAGTACATATACATGCTTATACTTTGCAGAGGTCCAATATTGTTCTATTTCCAATCCTTGTGTTATTGATTTCATGTAATATTCTAATTTTCTGAGATTGTGAATTTGGGGTTTTCATAAGTTGTACGCCATAATCATCACAATTATACCAAAGTAAGGCTTGACATATCTCGCTTTGCATGTAATGCGTCTATCTCATAATATTGGTTTCACCTTTTGAGTTGCCATACTGACATAAATGAACATTTGCACGATATTCTAATTTTTCGAGTTTCACCTGTATGTAAAGAATGCTTGTGGTGAAATTAATGTTTTACAGATTGGGCACATGAATTATCATGGATTTTCATATTCAGATAATGCTGTGCTGTTGGCTGAGATCCTAAATTATTTGGAAGGAATGTCAGATTGATTACATGATGTTTAAATGTGCATAGATCTGAAAATGACTGTATAAGGCCAAATTCATTAGGTTTACAGGAAAAGGGGAATAAACAGCTGCAAATTATGAAATGGTGAAAAATCAGAACAAGTTGATAAATTTGTGCATCTTGGCAGAATGATCATCAGAGAGAGGGAAAAGGATAAACTAATTTTGAGTAATGGAAAAGTTGGCAAAAAGGTTCTGAGTAGCACATGGTCTGCTGAAAGCAATGAATGTTTATTTAAAGAAGCAAAAAATAAAAAAAAAAACAAATGGCAATTTATAAGAGTATTGTTCCTTACTAAGGGATGTATCTTCTTAATTACAGTCTCTATTCATTTAGGAGTCTTTAGAGCCTGATAAATATGTGTATGTCATATTTAGAAGGGAAAAATGTATGAGAGGGGAAGATATAGAACTTGGTTAAGCACTGCATATCAATATGGGATTTGTTATGTTCCCCAAGGAGTGACTCCCTGAAACACAACAGAAAACAGAGATGATGCAATTTCTGATTGGCAGAATCACCCTGAAAGCAAATAAGCAGAGGTAAGAGGTTTTAAATAAGCAGAGGTAAGAGGTTTTTCCTTGGTATATGCTTCTCTTCATTTCAGTTCTTGTAAGGGTAAGAACAATAACTTTGTTTTGTTATTTTATGTAATAATAATGCTTATTGATCTAGTCTCAGGGCAAGAATTTAAAATTTTGAGTTTGGTTTGTAGTGATGCAACTCGAAAGCAAACTTTTTGATGTTAAGAAAGTATTTTAACATTTCATCAGATTATTTTAGAGCAGTTTATTGGACATAATTCTAAGTGCATTTATAAACTGGCAGAATAGGCTGCTGAATATATAATACCAAGAATGGCATATTCAAGAAGGGCATATTGAGAAACATCTCATGATCTTAATGTGGTCAGTCTGAGAAAACCAAGATGACTGTATCAGGTAAATATAATCTTTACCCTACAATCCTATATCCACATAGGTGTACTCACAATGCTAACTCCATTTGGACTTGCAAATTGGGAGCAAAAGCTTCAGAATATCTATGTATGTTAAAAAACACTGTAAAACAGACCCACAACTCTATTCCAGCTATACAATAACTATATTACCACACGTTCAATTCAGAAAAGAAAAGAATAAAAAATCATATGTAGAAAATAAGTAAATTCATATCTTCTCAATAAGAGTGATGTCTCCTCAACATCTCAGTCTGCTATAGGAATCTCTTTTAAGTATTGCTATAACTAATAATACTGTTGCATATATGGGTATGAATAACGTGTTTGGCAAGAGCATTTTCCCAGATTTGTTACCTCTACTAATCTCCAATCATAATTTGTTTTTGTCCAGAATGTTTGAAAAAACTAGAATGGCCAACCAATCCACTGTGTTGGAATTCATTCTGATGGGATTTTCTGATGACCGCGATTTACAACTTCTGCTTTTTTTCTTGCTTCTCTTCATTTATTTGATAGCTTTGGTTGGGAATTTACTCATTGCATTTGTTGTGATCCTGAACCACCACCTTCACACCCCTATGTATTTCTTTTTGGTCAATTTATCCCTGACTGATATTTGTTACATCACAACCACCATCCCCAAATCAATGGCAGTCTCTTTAACAGATAACAACATGATTACATTTCCTGGATGTGTTGCTCAAGTTTTCTCAGTTATTGCTTGTGTAGGTTCTGAGGTTGCCTTGCTCACCATCATGGCTTATGATCGTTACGTCGCTATCTGCCATCCTCTGCGATATAGCCTTATCTTGAACTGGGATGCATGTAGCCAAATGACAGTTGCTTCTTGGATTAGTTCCCTCATCCATGCATTGCTGCAAACCACCATAACTTTTCAATTACATTTTTGTGGACTGAATATCATTGGTCAGTTTTTTTGTGATCTTCCTCAGTTACAAAAGATTTCTTGCACTGATACAAAACTCAACCAAATTGCAATATGGACAACTGGATTCATTGTTTGTATATTTTGTACAGGTTTTGTTTTTGCTTCTTATGGATACATCTTCTCTGTCATCCTAAAAATTCCATCGGTTGAAGGTAGATATAAAACTTTCTCAACTTGCAGTCCACACTTGACAGTATTTTCTTTATTTATCATCACAGCTATGTTTTCATATTTGCGGCCACAAACTCTTTCTTCTCCCATGATGGATTTGCTCTCTGCTGTTTTGTATGCAGTTTTGCCTCCAGTTCTGAATCCCATTATTTATAGCTTCCGAAACAAAGATATCCAAGAATCTCTGAGGAAAATAGTACCAATAATTAAAATAATTTTCTTAGCCTGAGTGATTCCTCTTCAATCTGAACATAACATTATGTTCTTGTATAGAATGTGAATGTTTCTGCATCTGCTTCTCCCTCTGTTGCTGTTACTGAATGTATTGAGTATGTCACAGCCCTCTGTTTTTACTAGTTGGATATGATTGCATGTAATGGGGTGAGATAGGTGAAGAGATACCTTAACAGAAATGGTCTGTTGCACAGTCAGGGAACTAAGTCCTCTATTCTCAATTTTTAATAATGTTATAATTGTTACATATTTCCTTTTGTGCCTATACTATTTCCTCAATAAGAAGTTTAATTTATTTCATTTTTAAAGGTATAGTTATAAGAGATTTCTAACAAGATTCCTTGGTATATTTAACTAATGACAAAAACTAATACTAGATTTTATTTTTTAATTTACTCTGGGGTTAAGGTAGCTAAAAAAGAAAAAAAGAAAAAAAGATAATTGAAGGAAAGTTTTAATGCTTAATAAATCAATAATTTTAATAACTAAATAACTGGCAAAATCTTATTCTTTTATATATATATATACACATACATACACACACATACAGTATTTATGTACCTTAATCATAATTTTCCAGATACATATAAAGCTAATGTCAGGTTTACCTGAGGCATCAGATTATTTGTAATCACAGATTTGCTTGAAAGCTATTATCAAATGGTAATACCTTTGCTCTGGGAGCTGCATTTGGTACCAGTTTGCTTCTGGGTCCAATTCAAAGTGTTGGTTATCACCTTTAAAGCCCTACATGGCATGGGGCCTGGCTACCTGAGGGACTGCCTTGCCCCCACGATTTCAACCCGTCCCACACAATCTCACAGAGAGGGCATGCTCCAGACCCCCTCAGCAAAAGAACTCTGACTAGCGGGGTCCAGAAGGTGGGCCTTCTCTGCTGTAGCCCCTGCCCTTTGGAACATCTTGCCCCCGGAGGTGAGACAGGCCCCCTCACTCCCAGCCTTTCAGAGGGATTTGAAGATCTGGCTCTGCCATCTGGCCTGGGGTGGGGAGGGAGGTAGTCAGAAATGGGGTTGGCTAGCCCCCTAGAGGACTAGTGTGGCTTCCATCAGCCTCTTCGATTTTTTTTCTCTTCTTTCCATCTGTGTAGATGTGTTTGTCTTTTTAAAAATTTTAATAATTTATTTATTGTTTTAACTTGATGTAAACCACCCAGAGTCCCCCGTTGTGGGGAGATGGGTGGGGATAAGTCTATGTATAAATAAATAAAATACACTTTTAAGATGATACTTGGGAAAATCTCTCTCTCTATATCTATCTATCTATCTATCTATCTATCTATCTATCTATCATCTATCTTTCAAATCAACTCTTTCATTCAGATTAACTTTATGCACTAGGGATACACAAGAACTACTTATTTACATCACAACTTGATTATGAACTTGTAAGTTGAAACAGGGGACAGAGGAATGGCTGTTTTTAGAGATGGAAACTTCATTCCCTGGAATGGGAGGGTATTACCTGAAAAGCAAGAGTTAAATGTCCACGCCAGAGAAAGCAGTTCCTGAGTTAATTCATGGTGCACTGACAAAAGAATCCAGAGAAGGGAGTGTGTTGCTTAAAATGCTACACTGAAGAATAATGAAGAGAATAAAATGCCACTGCAGAGATGAATAAGGGAAGTGTTAGTGAGGTAGAAATACAGTCAAGGAAATTAGGCAGGACTCCATGAAAGAATGGGAATTCAAGCTGCTACATCTGTTTTGGAAACTCCATTCCTACTTCTATCAGGAGGTATTGAAAGTAAGACAAATAGACACTGTCCAGTTTGAAACTTGCATTCCACAGCCTCTGTGGAATGAATAAAGGAAACAAAGTTTTGGAAAGGAAAATTAAAATGCTTCCACTAGTCAAAATATTGTGCAGGCATTCAAAAATCATGGGGGGGGGGGGGAGAGGGGAGGAGAGAAAACTGTGGGTTAAAATTTACAAACTTAAAAGAAATTCTAGAGAGGAGGAAATTTGTTATCTCTCCACATAAGTAGAGAACAAAAGAAAGCTTAAGAAAACATTAGTTCTTTTTCATCTATTACATTACATTAATATGGGATGAAACATTTGAATTCAGGCATTGTATCATCCTATCAGCTCACTTGCCCCCTCTCCTGACTCCTCTATGCATATTGCATCATTGGAAGATCTGAAGATCAGGTTAGGAACAGATTGTCATGGAGAAAATCTATGTGGCTACTAAGAGATGACGACAACTTGATAGCACATAATAAAATCCATGTATACAGGTAATCCTTGGTTAATTACAGTAATTGGGACCGGAATTTCCATTGCTAAGTGATGCGGTTATAAAGCATGATGTCACGTGACCCTGTCACTTGGCAATGGAAGTTCCAGCAATCCCCAGTTACTGTTGTTAAGCAAGGACCATGCAGGTCATTAAGCAAGGACTTCACATGATTGCGACTTCTCACTTCCTGCCAGCTTCCCCATTGACTTTGCTTGCTGGAAGCCAAAAGGGAAGATTGCAAATTGTAATTAAGTGACAGTTGGAAATTTGGACCAGTTGCCATATATCTGGATTATGATCACATAACTATGGGGACAGTGTGCCAGCCAGAACTTTGAGGACCGATCATAGCTACCACTCATTTAGCACCATTGCATGTTTGAATGGTCACTGATCCTTAAGCAAGGATCACCTGTGTTCACAGCATCTACATTTTGTATAAACATTTTCCCTTTGTTAACAGATAAGGATCAGTTTTGGCCAGCTAAAAACTAAGGTGGTTTTGCTAAATCATAACTTTAATAGGGTTTACATCAAGTTCACCTTGTTATCTTTTCCTTCTCCTTGCATATTTTGCTGCTTCATATTTTCCATATTTAGCCAAATTCCCTACACATTCAACAGACTAAATTTATTTAAAATATCAATGAACCTGTGGGTGACCTTGACTTGTGAATACAGCATTGCATACACATTTCAATAATGTATTTATAGCTTGCATCTTACAACTCTCACCAAAATGTTTCAGAATGATCACATATTGTCACCATAAAGGTCTTTTTTATTTCTATTTTTAAATTATATCTATCTCTTTATCTCTCTATCATCTATCATCCAGATGTTTCTGCTAAATTTGGTTACACAAGTTCTGGGCAGTAGCCAAAGCAATTATTGGCATACAGCTTCCTCTATATTTGTGTAATGGTATGTGAGGAACATCTTGAAAGACAGGGTGAAGAGATGCTGCCTAGGGAATGGTCAGATAGAGAGGGCATAGCCCACAGCTGTTTAATAGGTGGAGAAAGAGGATGAGATGGGACCCTCCCTAACTTCTCAGACTGTAAAGGAGATGGTGGGAGATTTGTAATTCTAGATTTGCAAGATTCTGTTAACGTAGCCTTATATTTAAGTAGAATTAGCTCATCTGGCCATGTTTCTTGACTGGTCTACCTGGGAAGGCTGACATCAATCTTGCAAGTCTCCTACTCACTTCCAAAGAGAGGAATTTCAAGAATGGTCTCTGATCTTCAAAGAAACCCACTATCCACCAAGCACCTGGCAGCAGTGTTGTTGCAACTCCAACAGCAAGTGGATGCACAGATGGCCAATTTGCAGAATGCCATGATACAACTAATGCAACAGCTGGGGCAGAATTTGCCTTAACCCATGGCAGCACAATAGATGGTGGCTCAGCCAATGCTCCTGTGGGAGCTTGCTGGAGAAGTTTAGAGGGGACCAGGATCAATTCCGGACATTCACCAGTCAATGTAAAATGTTTATGGCAGGCAAGCCAGTGGAATTTCCCACAGATCACACCAAAGTGACGTTTGTGCTGAGCTTGCTAAAGTGGGCAATACCATTTGTTGAGGGGAATGATTCAGTGCTGGACAACTGTCAGGTCTTCATGCATAAACTGAAAGGACATTTTGGGGATCCCATACCAAGAATCACTGCTAATCGAGCGATCTGGAAGCTCAAGCAGGGACAGAGGAGAATAAGGGCATATATTTCAGACTTTAAATTACATGCTGGCAATATAGAGCGGAATGACTTAACCCTGACTGACCAGTTCACCATCATGGCTTATGATCGTTATGTTGTTGCGCAGAGTGCAGCAAAAAAGTCCCAAAAATCCTGCTCTCAAGAAAAATTACACATCAGCATGAGAGCTTGCAAGTAACAATGTCCATATTTTGTTCTCCAAAGAAAATCCAGTCAGAAAATATAAACTAACTGGTCTTTATTGATAAAAATGCAAAACTTTATAAAATACAAGCTGCATACAAAATATAAGATATAACAAAGACTTCTTCTCATCTTAGCTTCCAAGACTTAACCATAACAAAGTATCTAGCTAAAAAAACACTCTCAGAGAAGAGGTACACTACTTGGTTACTAGTTAAGACTACATAACCCATAAACTACATGATTAACTTTTTACAAGACAAACACACTGAATGACGGCATTTAGCCCTCCCGTTATATTGCCAGCATGTCACCCCCCCACTGAATAACTAACATACACATTACAGTAGGTGGCAGTAAAAATCATAACAGAATCACAAGATACATTACTCATAGAATAATCTTGACACCTGTTTTTTGTATAAGGAACGGGATGACCTTCTTCCCATGAGAAAATCCTGATATATGTTGCCATTTGCCATCCTCTGCGATATAGTCTTATCTGGAACTGGGATATCTGCAACCAAATGACAGTTGCTTCCTGGATCACCACTCTTGTACATTCATCAGTACAAACTGTCATTACTTTCTGAGTAAAATTCTGTGGGCCAAACACAATTAGGAAGTTTTTCTGTGACAGTCCTCAGATACAAAAGATTTCTTGCACTGAGACACACACACACATACACACACTCACCAAGTTCTTGTCTGGCTCATTGGATTCACTGTGACTTCATTTGTATTGGAATCATTTTTGCCTCTTATGACCACACCTTGTCTGCTGTACTGAAGATTCCATCAGCTGAAGGAACCTGCAGTCCTCATTTGGCCGTCTTTTCTGTATTTATCATCACAGCTATGTTTTCATACAGGAGGCCACAACATCATTCCTCTCCCATAATAGACTTACTGTGTGCTGCTTTTTTAATGCAATTTTACCTCCCTTTCTGAATCCCGTCATATATAGCTTTTGGACTATAAGGGAAATAATACCAACAATTAAAAGAAAATTCTTAGCCTGATTGATCCATCTTTAATCTGATGGGCATAACTTTCAGACCTTGGGCAGAATGTGAATGTTTCTCCATCTGTATCTTTTTTCTGTCACTATAGACCTCAGGAGGGTCTCTCAGATTGCTGCAGGTGACTGCATGTAATGGGAGAAGACAAGTAAAGAGACCCTGTTATAAAAGTGGTCATTGCACTAAGTCCTCAATTGTTTCTAATTGCTACATGATTACATGTTTTTTTTTTTGTTAAAAAAAAGTCTTTATCATACTTTTATGTTGTCTGCAAAAGATTATGTATATACACTTTGAGTCACTGTTGACTCCTGGCGACTGCCAGAACTAGTCGCTGCAGTTTTCTTGGCAAGGTTTTTTAGAAGTGGTTTGCCATTGCCTCCTTCCTAGGACTGATAGAGAGTGACTGGCCCAAGGCCACCAGCTGGCTTCATGCCTAAGGTGGGACCAGAACCCCTGGTTTCTTGCCTGAAGCCTTGACCACTACACCATATTGGCTCTCATAAAAATGAATTAGAGACTACTAATTTCCCTCAATGAAATTAGGGAACGTTTGTTTTTTAAAGGTATTTACTGTATTTACATGCTAGATGAAAATATTCCTTTTGATAGTTAGCCAAAAAAAAAAAAAAAAATGGTCACTAGATTTTTATTTGTTTGAGGGGTATTGTATTTACAAAAAATGCTTCCATTTTTTGTAAATACAAAATATATGGTCTGACAAAAATATATAAATGGTCTGACAAAGCCACATCAAAAACCTGTCCTCTAAACATGTTGTACCTACAACTACAAAGCAGATTTCACTGGATTTCATTCAGCATTAGACTAATTCAAACAGGAATTAAGAAACACGAAGTAGCAATTGTTATTGTTCTTGTTATGGTACTAGAGTACCTGCTTTGAGCTATTTAAATCAGAAGCATCAATGTGAATCTATGAATACTTGAAGGCTACTTCATAGCAACCGTTCCTGCTCTTCCTCCATCAGCTCTGCTCTTGTATGGTGTGTGATCTATTGATGTTGGGCAAAAGAACAAAGGATCTCAGGTCTCCCCTGCACTGCTGAAATCATTGTTGTAGAGGGTCCGCCTGAGGTTTGTAGCTTGGGCATGGGTAATTTCCCACTGGCAGGAAGTCCTGTATCATGACAGTTTTCAGCTTGTCAATGAACACCTCCCTGCTAAGGTCTGGTGGCTATAATTAGTCTAGACAACAGAAAGAATGAAAATCTGTGTAAATGTGGTGATACAATGAACTACAAACTGGTGTCTGAACACAGCCCTTGATATTATTTTTTGGTTTAATGTGTGTTGTGCAAAAGCCAAGTGTGATTCCATAATGCAGCTTCCAAGACCACTGGGAACAAAAAAGCTTCTTCATGGAATTGTGATAGTCCCCAAGGGATGACTCTCTGAAGTACTGCAGAAAACAACAGTGACAAAATATTCCTTGCTCTATGCTACACATGAATGTACCAGTAAGATCACAGCCAAGCCAAATGGCACACAGATCTTCCAAGAGAACAAAGGTAAGTACAATCTTTTTAGTTTATCTCCAAGAATTACCAGTGTTTCTAAAGATGCTCAACATTTTGGTTCTGAGAGTGACATTCTTTTTAATGTAATTATTAGCAGTCTATGTGACATGTAACTTTAAAAAGTGCTCTTTTTTAAATTCGAGTACAATGTCAGCCATGTATTGTCTTACTGGAATATTAGTAACTATGTTGTTATAATATTTATATTATTATATATCTTAATAGTGTTGTATAATAGGGATGTGGACAACATCTGCACCTGCCGTCTTATGTACAGAACTGTCCTAATGATGGAATAAAAGCCAAATACATTACTACTTTTAGTATTAGCAATAGTATTTAATGCATTTCGTACTTCTTCCTATAAAATAGTACCACAAAACAGTTCAAAACAATCTCTCTCTCTCTCTCTCTCTCTCTCTCTCTCTCCTCCTTCCAATCACAAGGGGAAAAAAAGGTAATAGAAAAACTAACCTCAGAAGCAAAAACAATTCATCCAATGTTCAGAGAAAGACCAAGTAAAGGGACAGCAGTCTTTGAGACTTAACAGTGTAGACCTTAAGTTTCAGAGGAGCGAAGCTTCCAGACCAAGCAATTGCAAGATAAGTAGCTTACTGTACTTATGGTAAAGTCTCCTTAGATGATTTCAGCAATAAGTGAAACCTGTCAGACATCCTGATCCCAAGTTATGTGGACCCTCACCTAACTGTACCATATCATGTTCTACATTAGTTCAGGACCCTAAAGAAGTCTAAGGAGTGTCAAGCATTTCCTTCCTCTGAATGCTGGAATCATAACACAATCAGGATTCTATATCTGTCATTTGTATTGCCTTAAATCAGGGGTCACCGAACTCTTCAGCTCATCAACACTTTCATGAAGTTTCAGATTGTTAATCAACCCCAACTATTTATTATAAGTAATTTATTTAATAAATACTTCTTTAACTAAGAGTACTATCGAGGAGAAGGAGAAGGAGAAGGAGAAGGATGGATTGTCCAATTGACCCTTAGGGATTGGTATTGACTACTTTGGGGAACCCAAATTGCAATTCTCACAATATAAAGTATGAAGGAGCCATTCAGAATTGGGGGGGGGGGGAGAAAGAAACAAATAGGGCAGGAGTGGTGAATTAAAACTTCCCTACCTGGTCCCAGGGAAGGCCACTTACATGTACTTTAGAAAACAGAGTTGCCATCTGAATATTTGAAGTAACTTCTAATATTTACAGCAGTTTGGATTGTGATTGGTAGAACCATTGTTAGCTGTAGTGCTCACACTATTGACAATCCATTCTTACAATATTGTGAGACGAGGAATTTATAAAATGGTATGGAAAAAAATGTAAAATTTATATTGTTCACAAACTGACTATCATTTAACCACTCTGTGCAGGACTTAAATACAGGAAATGGCCAACCAATCTACAGTGAGAGAGTTTGTTCTGATGGCATTTTCTGATGACCGGGATTTGCAAATGCTGCACTCTCTGGTGTTTCTTATTGTTTACATAACAGCCTTAACAGGAAATTGTCTCATTGTAATAGCAGTGGCACTTGACCACCACCTTCACAGTCCAATGTACTACTTTTTGGTCAACCTCTCCCTGTTAGATATTTGTTCCATCTCTACAACAGTTCCCAAATCCATAGCTGTTTCATGGACAAACAACAAAGAGATTTCTTTTGCCGGGTGTGTCACTCAGACTTTTTTAATGGTCACATTTGTTGGTGGTGAGCTTGCTTTATTAACCATCATGGCTTATGACCGTTTTGCAGCCATCTGTCATCCTCTGCAATACAGGCTGATCATGAACTGGAATTCCTGCATTCAAATGGTGGCAATTTCCTTCATATGCAACCTGATCCATGCGGTGTTAGAAACCAGTATGACTTTTCATTTAAACTTTTGTGGGTCCAATGTGATTGGCCAGTATTTCTGTGACATTCCTCAATTACAAAAGATTTCTTGCACAGATACAAAAGTCAATCAAATGCTTATACTTGTTCTTGGGGTCTTTCTGGACTCCTTTTTTTTTGCATTCATCTTTGCTTCCTATACCTATATCTTCTCTGCAGTGATGAAAATTCCCTCAGTTCAAAGCAGGCACAAAGTTTTTTCCACCTGTACTCCCCACCTAACTGTTTTTTCTTTATTTATCGTCACAGCTGTATTTTCATATATGAGACCCAAATCACTCTCTACTCCTTCTGTGGACTTGCTTTCTGCTGTTTTGTACACAGCTTTGCCACCAGTTTTGAATCCTATTATTTATAGCTTCAGGAACAAGGATATACAAAAGGCTCTTCTTAAAATTCTGAAAAAAAAAAAAATAAGCATTTTGCGACATGATTGCAGTCATTGATATCTTCTTTACAAAATGATAAGCATGGTACACATGTGATGAGATTTAGAATTTGCAGCTATATTTCTTTCTATTAATTACTAATGTATTGTCTTAATATAAGTTGTTTTTAATTTGAAGGTGGCTCCTTGTATTCAGAGATTTAATGGCTTTTTTAATGTCTCAATTATTTAACTGCTAAACTTAAACCCCATCCTTCTCCCAGGAACTGGCGAGCGGCATACATGGTGCCCCCCCCCCCCATAAACACACACTTTTTTTTTTCTTTCTCCATGACAAGAATGGTCTGAGGTAGGTTTGGCTAAGAGAGAATGATTGATCTGAAGTCACCCAATGAGCTTTCACAAATAAGAATGAACAAGAATCTGGATCTCCCTAATCCTCTTCTATCATTTTCACTATGCACTACATTTGCTCTTCAGATAGATAGATAGATAGATAGATAGATAGATAGATAGATAGATAGAGTTGGTAGAGACAGAGACAGAAATAGACAGGTAGTCCTCTTCTGTGATACATTATAAAAGAATATCTGCCATTCATAATAAATGATAGAAATCTCCATGTTAGGCTTAGTAATCCAAAAATAGAGATCTGATTAATATGTTTCATATTTAAGTCTTTCCTTCTCTGTCTCTATTTTTGTAACTGTGTCAAATTTCTAAAGAGGTATTGTGTCAGTGCATCAGTTTTTGACAAATTCTGAATACGAAAATGGATTGAAATCACTCTGACCAGATGTTTATTTATACAAGGTAGACCAAATGGCTCTCTTCTCCCTGTCCTGATTCAAAACTATCCTTGAAATTCTGGACCTGATTTCTCCTTTATTATCCTGGTACTCCAATGTTTTACAAATGGAATTTCAGCAACAGACATGCCTGATAAAACAATACATAAGCAAACAAAATAAAAATAAACAGATAAGTAAATATGTATATATGGCCACTTTTATAAGACATGATGGTGATGAGTTGATAAAATGGGATGGTGCCCAATGAACAAAGAGCTATTATGGTCAAATTATCATTGGTCAACATCATGAATGAGATCCTTGCAAACAGACCCAATAGAGTCATTGTGAAAAAAACATTTGGTTGTAAAAATGCTCTGCCATCTCACTTAGCTAAACTATGTACATATAAATGCCCTGCATTAATTTTATATATGATAACTGCTGCTAGAGTGCTTTGTGCTTTTTACTGGAAATCATGTTTAATTCCTTTATTAGAGGACTGACATCTAAACTATGGGAATATGTGTCAATGTCTAAAACAACTTCATATATCAGAAACGTCTGATGTTAGCTTCAATTTTTGCAAGGGAGAGTGCAGCCTCTTTGCTTTGTTCCTGTCTGGTTTGTCATTCTCACCATCTTTTATTTTTCACTTGTTATAAATTGTCTTTTTCTTGTTTTCATTGTTGTGAGCCACTCAGAGTCCTTGGGAGTTGGGTGGCATACAAATTTGATAATTTCATAAATAAATAGAAATACATTTAACCTGAAAATTGTCTATGGAGTATAACTCTGTTCAGGGCTTGCTTCCATATACTAGGTTTGGATTTTCTTGAAATAGAGTTCTAAACTCTTTCACTGTGATTATTTATATTATATATACCTCAGAACTAAAGTCAAATTTAACAATAATTAAATATAGTTTTGAATGTGTTAAACGGTCATGAAATTATTCTTAGATTTGCTTTAATTCAAGCTGAGGTATAAGGACAAAGGTGAAATGATTCTTCACATTAAACTTTATCTTATAAGTTTCATGTTTAACAAATCCTAAAAATAACCCAATACATGACAAGATTTTATTCAGTAAAGCATCCTTCATGTCATTCATACATTATTTTCCAGACAAAGAAAAAGCTAGCGTCATGCTCTGAAGCTTAGGGCCCACATTTGAAACCCACATAAACGCTTCAACAATTTATACCAAATTGTAATTTTTAAGATGATGGAAAATATATTTTTGAGAAGTAGTAACATCAACTCTTTTGCCACATTAACTTTATGAGCAAGGGATACTTCAGAACTATCCACACTACCAAACCTATATAATAACTCTTGTAAATGGAGATTTACTACTTTCATGAACATTTACATCATTCTTAAAAAAGGAACTTTCTATCACATAGACGTTTTGATGTATTTTTTTGAGGATATGCACCACAACATGTATTCTGAGAATAACTAAAGTCCCTTCCAATCATTAGTTCAGGAAATGTGAATTTGGTCTGTTTGTTTGAAATGAGGTACAAAATAAATTCTCCATCATCCTATCCTTAGAACTGCTAAAAATAGAAATGTTCATGTTCTTATTTTAATTATATACATCACATAATTTCTGTACTTCTGATGGCCCATGGACTCCTAGCAATGCACAAAAATTGCCCATAAAACATAGAAATAGAAATTAATTGCTATCCGTAACAAAACAGAAATGTAGGAAAATAAAGGACCACAGTAATTTTTGGTCTGTGTTGCTATGTGCCAGCAAAGTTTTTGCTCTCCAGTGACATGTATTACCGAGACCTGGCTGGGCCCAGAAGGGGGGTTGCCCTTTCTGAAATAGGCCTGGCTGAATTTCAAATGTGGCATAAGCGAAGACTCTGGGACGGGGATGGTGATTTTCATCTGGGAATCTATTATGGCCTTCAGGGACACTGCACCAGACTTTTCTAGATGTGACACCCTGTTCATCAAGGTGGGCTCTGGGGATCAGTTGAGATTGTTGCTGTTGTATGAGCCTCCCTGCTGCATAGCAACCTCTCTGCCTGAGCTCCTTGATTTCATCTCTGGATTGGCAGTGGAGTTCCCCAGACATATGTTCTTGGGGGACTTCAGAATGACTTTCTTAGGAATGGGGTCTGAAGTGGCTCAGGAGTTCATGGCCCCCATGACAGCCATAGGCCTATCCCAGGTCATCCAGAGCCTGATGTGGGACAGCGGTGACACTCTAGATTTTCTGTACCTGTCAGAGCAGTGGCGATGTGATCTGAACTTGGGTGAGTTTTTGGTGTCTCCCTAGTCATGATCACATTATGCCCTGATTTCCATGGGAAACTCTAGTGCCACTATCCACTGCAGGGGAGCTGGACCTATTACACTGGTCTGCTCCCAGCAACTGATGGCTGAATTTTGAGTGTGGCATCCTTTGAGACTCAGGGAGAGGGGTGAGGTATGGCCTCATTTTAAAGAGGTCTTGATTCACCCCCTTTGTAAGGAGCCATCACTAGACCCCACTATACTGGACAAATTTCATCCAGGATCTATCCTCCTCTTCTGTGGGACTGTGTCCACAAGGTGGCTGTCCAACAGCTTCAGAGAACCTTGGATGAACTGGAGTATCTGGATCCTTTTCAGTCAGGATTCAGACCTGGGTATGGGATGGAAATGACATGGGTCATGCTTTTGGATGATCTCTGGCATGGGCCGATGGGGGTTTTGTATTCATCTTTGCCCTACTTGACCTGTTGGTGGCTTTTGACATCATCAACCATGGTATCCTTCTGGATCAGCTCAGAGGATCGGGGGGGGGGGTTGTGCTGGTTTACCTCCTTTCTTCAGGGTTGATCCCAGTTTGTGATAATTGGGGAGGAGAGGTCTCTCCCCTGGCCCCTACTATGTGGGGTGCTGCAGTGTTCAGTACTCTCCTTTCCCCTTTTTAACATCTACATAAGACTGCTGGGTGAGTTCATCCATTGCCTTGGGGTGAGGTAATATCAGTGTGCTGAAGATATCCCATTATACATCTCTGCCTCTGGTGAATTAAGTGACTTGTGAATATCTTATCTTAATGCCTGGGGACTGTGAGGGTCTGGATGTGGAAAAAATAGGCTTTAGCTGAACCTTAGCAAGACTGAGTGCATCTGGGTTCTGGGGCCTACTTTTCTAAAACTATGTCATCCTTGGTGCTGGATGGGATTGCAATGCTACAGACAGACCCAGTGCACAACCTGGAGGTCCTCCTGGACTCACAATTCCTGCCCAAAAAGCAGGTGGCAGTCACGGCTTGGAGGTCCTTTGCACAACTTTGTGTTGTGCGCCAATTGTGCCTGTTCCTGGATTGGGAAACTCTGCTCACAGATTGAACTGTTCTTATGCACACTACGTAGGGCTGCCCTTGAAGAGTATTTGGAAGCTTCAGCTGGTGCACAATGCAGAGACATGGATGGTTACATGTGCTCCTAGGACAGCACATGTTACTTCTCTGCTATGTGAGCTGCATTAGTTGCCAGTTTGCTTCCTCATCCAATTCAAGGTGGTGATTCTAACCTTTAAACCCTTCATGGCATGGGGCTGGGTTATCTGAGAGACTGCCTCTCCCCAAATATATCACCCTGCCCCATTAGATCTGGAAGAGAAGGCATGCTACAGATACAATCTGCCAGGGACCTACTTTTGGTGTGTCTATTGATGTTGTGCAAAAGAACAAAGGACCTCAGGTCTCCTCAGCTGTGCTGAAATAATGGTTGTAGAGGTCCCTCCTGAGGTTTGTAGCTTGGGCATGGGTAATTTCCCACTGGCAGGAAGCCCTGGCTCATGACAGTTTTCAGTTTGTCAATGAACACTTCCCTGTTAAGGTCTGGTGGCTATAATTTTCTCATCTCAAACAGAAATTCCTTTGAATCAACAACAGTGGCAGTGGGAAGATTTTCTTGATAGTGTAGTAAATTCTGTCCTGCATTCAGGGTTGGACAAGGCAACCTTTAATACTTTCCTCATAAAACACTCCCAGGTAGTTTAGGCTAAACAACAGAAAGAATGAAAATCCATGTAAATGCGTTGATATAATGAACTATAAACTGGTGTCTGAACACAGCCCATGATATTATTTTATGATTTAATGTATGTTGTGCAAAAGCCAAGTGTGATTCCATAATGTAGCTTCCAAGACCACTGGGAACAAAAATGCTTCTTCATGGAACTGTGATAGTCACCAAGGGATGACTCTCTGAAGTACTGCAGAAAACAACAGTGACAACATATTCCTTGCTCTGTGCTACACATGAATGTACCAGTAAGGTCACAGCCAAGCTGAATGGTACCCTTATCTTCCAAGAGAACAAAGGTAAGTACAATCTTTTTAGTTTATCCCCAAGAATGACCAGTGTTTCTAAAGATGTTCAGCATTTTAGTATTGAGAGTGACATTCCATTTAATGTTATTATTAGCAGTCTATGTGACATGTAACTTTAAAAAGTGTTCTATTTTAAATATGAGTACCATATCAGTCATGTATTCTCTTACTGGAATATGAGTAACCAATGTGGTTATTACATTTATATTATTATATATTTTAATGGTCTTGTATGATAGGGATGAGACATGAGGACATCTGTCTCTGCTGTCTTATTTCCAAACTGTCCTAATGGTGGGGTAAAGCCCAAATACATTATTATTTTTAGTATAAGCAATAGTATTTAATCCATTTCAAAACAGCTCAAAACAATCTCTCTCTGTCTCAATAATGGGGGGGGGGGGGGGGGGGAGGAATAGAAAAACTAACCACAGAAGCAAAATCCATTCATCCCATGTTCGTAGAAAGCCCAAGTAAAGGGACAGGCATTCAACAGCAGTCTTTAAGATTTAACACTATGGACTTTGGGTTTCAGGGAAGAGAAGGGCAACCTGTCAGCAATCCTGATCCCCAGTTGTTTGGACCAACATTTAACTGTAACCTTATCATGATCTTTATTGGTTCAGAACCCTAAAGAAGTCAAAGGAGTATCAAACATGTCCTGCCTCTGAATGGTGGAATCATAATACAGTCAGGACTTTATATCTGTCATTTGTATTGCCTTAAACCAGCAGTCACCAAACTCTTCAGCTCATCAACCTTTTCATGAAGTTTTAGATTGTTTCTCGACCTCCAACTATTTATTATAAGAAAATTGGTTAATAAATACTAGTTTAAATAAAAGTTCTATGAAAAAGGAGAAGGAGAAGGAGAAGGAGAAGGAGAAGGAGAAGGAGAAGGAGAAGGAGAAGGAGAAGGAGAAGGATGGATAGTCCAATTGACCCTTAGGGGCTGATATTGACCACTTTGGGTAACCCTGCCTTAACCACTGTAATGGAGGAAACAGATCAATTCTTGCACTATAAAGTATGAAGGAGCCAGTCAGAAATGAAAATAAAAAAAGGTGGGAGTGATGAATTAAAACTTTTCTCCATGTGTCCAGTATAAGTCACATACATGGACTTTAGAAAACTGAGTTGCCATCTGAATATTTAAAATAACTTCTACTATTTACATGAGGTAGATTGTGATTGGTGTAATTGTCACTGAGTCATAGTTACATGAGTTATATTTCTTTCAGTGGATAACTCTAGGTTTGTATGAGCCTTGATCCAAACTGATCAATATTACATATTTTAATATATATATGTTTTTCCTATTTATGAGTGGCAGTGTTGATAGGCAGAGAATTTAAAACAAAATTGCAGAAGATTATTAGATTAGAAGTTCATTAGAATTTGCTAGCTGTGAGACACATACTATTGATATTCCAGTCTTATAATATTGTGAGATGAGGAATTTATAAAATGGTACAGAAAAAAATGTAAAATTTATATTGTTCACAAACTGACTATCATTTAACCACTCTATGCAGGACTTAAATACAGGAAATGGCCAACCAATCTACAGTGAGAGAGTTTGTTCTGATGGCATTTTCTGATGACCAGGATTTGCAAATGCTGTACTCTCTGATGTTTCTCATTGTTTACATAACAGCCTTAGCAGGAAATTGTCTCATTGTAATAGCAGTGGCACTTGACCACCACCTTCACAGTCCAATGTACTACTTCTTGGTCAACCTCTCCCTTTTAGATATTTGTTCCATCTCTACAACAGTTCCCAAATCCATAGCTGTTTCATGGACAAACAACAAAGAGATTTCTTTTGCCGGGTGTGTCACTCAGATCTTTTTAATGGTCACATTTGTTGGTGGCGAGCTTGCTTTGTTAACCATCATGGCTTATGACCGTTATGTAGCCATCTGCCGTCCTCTGCAATACAGGCTGATCATGAACTGGAATGCCTGCATTCGAATGGTGGCAATTTCCTTCATATGCAACCTGATCCATGCATTAATAGAAACAAGTATGACTTTTCGTTTAAACTTCTGTGGATCCAAAACAATTGGCCAGTATTTCTGTGACATTCCTCAATTACAAAAGATTTCTTGCACAGATACAAAAGTCAATCAAATGGTGATACTTCTTGGTTTCCTTTTGGACTCCTTTATTTTTGCTTTCATCTTTGCTTCTTATAGTTATATCTTCTCTGCAGTGATGAAAATTCCCTCAGTTCAAAGCAGGCACAAAGTGTTTTCCACCTGTACTCCCCACCTAACTGTTTTTTCTTTATTTATCATCACAGCTGTATTTTCATATATGAGGCCCAAATCACTCTCTACTCCTTCTGTGGACTTGCTTTCTGCTGTTTTGTACACAGCTTTGCCACCAGTTTTGAATCCTATTATTTACAGCTTTAGGAACAAGGACATACAGAAGGGTCTCCTGAAAATTCTGAAAAAAATAAATATTTTGTGATGTGATTGCAGTCATTGATATCTTCTTTACAAAATGATAAGCATGGTACACCTGTGATGTGAATTAGCATTTGTAGCTATATTTCTTTGTATTCATTACTAATGTCTTGCATCGATATATCTTGATTTTAATCTGAGGGTGGGTCCTTCTATTCAGAGGTTTAATTGGTTAAAAAAAAACTTAATTATTAAACTACTAAACCTAAACCCCATCTTTCTGCCAGGAACTGGCAGGTAGTATCCATGGCATGCCTGCCTCCTGTTTTTCCCCACAACAACAATGCTCTGAGGTAGGTTTGGCTAAGACAGAATGATTGATCTGAAGTCACCCAATGAGCTTTCACAAATGAGAATGAACTAGAATGTGGATCTCCCCAATCTTCTTCTAACATCTTAACTATGGATCTACACTATATTTGATCTTTAGGTAGATAGATGATAGATAGATAGATAGATAGATAGATAGATAGATAGATAGATAAATGGATGGATGGATGGATGGATGGATGGATGGATGGATAGTCCTCTTCTGTGATACATTATAGAACAGTATCTGCAATTCTTAATAAATGATAAAAATCTTCATGTTAGATTTAGTCATCTAAAAATAGAGATTTTGTATGCTTCATATGTAAGTCTCTCTTTCTCTCTCTCCAACAAAATATTTAAATAGGTGTTGTGTCAGTGCATCAGTTTTTGACAAATTCTGAATTCAAACATGGATTGAGATCATTCTGACCAGTTGTTTGTTTATGCAACGTAGACAGAATGGCTCTCTTCTCCCTGTCCTGATTCAAAAGCATCCATGAAATTCTGGACCTGATTTCTCCTTTATTATTCTGGTCCTCCAATGCTTTACAAATGGAATTTCAGCAACAGACATGCCAGATAAGGAGATAAACAAACAAAATAAAAATAAACAGATAAGTAAATATGCATATATGGTCACTTTTATAAAACATGACGGTGATGGGTTGATAAAGGAGGGAATGGTGTCCAATGATCAAAGAGCTCTTGAGATCAACTTACCATTGGTCAGTATCATGAATGAGTCCCTTGCAAACAGATCCAGTAGAGCTATTGTGAAAAATATCTGGTTATAAAAATGCTGACATGCAATACATCTCAATTAGCTAAGTGTCTCTCTCTGAGTGAGATGGGAGGTGGCTAAATTTGAAAAATAAACAAACAAACAAGCTATACACTTATGAATAACCTGAACTAGCTTCATATATGATAACTGCTGCTACAGTGCTTTGTGCTTTTTACTAGAAATCACGTTTAATTCCTTTATTAGAGGATTGACATCTAAACTATGGGAATATGTGTCAATGTCTAAAACAACTTCATATATCAGAAACATCTGATGTTAGCTTCAATTTTTGCAAGGGAGAGTACAGCCCCTTTGCTTTGTTCCTGTCTGGTCTGTCATTTTCACCATCTTTTATTTTTCACTTGTCATAAATTGTCTTTTTATTGTTTTAGTTGTTGTGAGCCATTCAGAGACTTGGGAGTTGAGTGGCATCCAAATTTGATAATTTCATAAATAAATAGAAATACATTTAACCTGGAAATTGTCTATGGATTATAACTCTGTTCAAAGCTTGCTTCCATATACAGGGTTTGGATTTTCTTAAAATCGAAGTTCTAAACTCTTTCACTGTGATTGGTTATTTATATTATATTGATCTCAAAACCAAGGTGAAATTTGATTTTAACAATAATCAAATAAAAGTTCTGAAAGTGCTAAACTGTCATGAAACTATTTTTAGATTTGCTCTAATTCAAGCTGATATAAGGACAAAAGTATGATGTTTCTTCCAATTAAATACTCTGTATTTTCTTTTAATTTTATGTTACTCCACAAACTTTTCCATGAAATATCTGTATTTTGTAATTTCTAACTATTTTTTTTTCTCTTTTCATAGAGAATAAAGATCTTCTAATCCAACTCCCTGCCCAGTGCAGGAATCCTCTTTCTTTCCTTTTAAAATTAATTATTCTTATTTTTTTAAGAATAAAGCTAATCCACCTTAAAATGTAAGGCAGTGATTTTTTTTAATCTAGTTTTAAGGTAATATGTTTCCAAGTTCTCAGGAATTCCATGCATAAGTTTTAACAGGAGAGGCAATTCTGAAAATACCCTGAAGCCAATCTTTGAAGCTTTATAGGTTAAACCAGTACTTTGAGTTATACCGGGAAATATATTGGTTGTCCATAGAACACTTCTAGGTCTATGGTTGCCATTATCTGCCAATAGATGAGCTGATACATTTTATATAAATTACAGTTGCTGAATAGTGTTCAAAATCATGGATGGTGATAAAGGCATAAGTTACTGTTCTCAGGATTTCCATCTCAAGCTAGGACCACAACTGATGCACCAGCCAAAGTAAGGGAGGGCCCCATGGCCACAGCTGCCACTTGAAAATCCAGCACTTGCTGTGAATCCACAGTGACTCTCAAGTTACAGGCCTGTATTTTATGGGGATTCCATCCTGAGTTGACCATGGTTTCTGAACAAGTAGCAACTCCAACTTGCTTAGATTCCACTTGAGCCTCTTTTGTCCTATTCATCTCCAGACACTGTTTCAGATGCAGCCCATGAAGAGTCAAGACATGAGTAAATTACAGTGATTTTATCAGCTACCAGTATGCCACATCAGCCTCCTGGCAGATCTTCCTGTGCATCCTTACCTAACAGGAGGAGGCCACCTTAAATACTATTACATTGAATGCTTGGCTGTGCTTAACAGTCCTCAATGGTCTCGATACACATGCATGTATATGCAAATGGCCATTTTACTGAAGCAAAATGGTTCCACCTTGATGCTTTGATTCAAGGCATTGAAGCAGAGAAAGTCAGTGTTTGTCAAAATTCTGAGATGGAGTGAGGTATTAGTTCTAGAAAGTTCTTTAGTAATACTTGGGTAGGACTTGGTGATGAGTATGGCCCAGGTTAGGGCTTTTTTTTTCTTTGCCTCTTATTCACATGCTGATACTCATATTTCTGCAACTTCCCTCATGTACAAATACATTTCACAATTAATATTTATGTACCCCACACAGACTTTTTAAGTTGGCATATCATAATTGCCCTGTTCCAATATATAGTACTGCAGAACTGCATGGTTCTTTGGTGGATTTTATTCACCTCTCATAAATTTTTGTGATCAGGAAGAGAAAGTCAAGCTGATTTCCAAGAGTCAAGGATTGAAATATTCACTGTGTGTTTGTATATATTTTACTTTTTGTCCAAGTTCCTCAAATAACTGGAATTAAATGGGGCTATTGCAGATGCAGTTTGTAACAGTAAAAAATGGGGAATAAAAATGTATTTATTCATACAGATATGTAACACATATACATACAATTTCTATATCACTATTCAGGAATGAAAAAGAATTCCAAAATACATTCTTCTGCCAATCTGGATCCCATCTGAAGATTAAAAATTAGAGGTTACCACAGCAGGGTAGAAAGAGATGGAAAACATGGTTAACTAAATAATATATTTGTTAGTAAAGCTCTCTACAATGTTACAAAACAAAGAGGGCCTCCAAGGAGTAACTCCCTGAAGAACCACAGAAAACAAGGTAAACTAACATACACACACACCCTGATGTTTGTTTTTAACAAGGGTCACATTTAACGACAGTGATACACTGATCTTCTAAAGAAAATTAGTGAGTACAAACCTCTTCATTTCTCCTGAAGAAAGACAAGGGTAGCTAGAATGCTCAAGAAATGAATGAGTTCTGAAAAAAGTATGGCATTGGGGTAAATCTTTTTATTTGAAATTCCTGCTTTTGCTAAACAGGACTATATTTGAGAATTTAAGGTAGGTGTTCTAGAGAGGAAAATGTAATGGGAAAAATGGAAAACTCAATTGCTCATTTATAAGTAAAGATTTGTGTTGCATTGTAAAATGGCAATGACTTCTGAAGAAATACCACAAAATATAAGGATGACTGAGTGTTTTCCTGTCCTTTGTAGCACACATGTACTTCATTAAATACCACATTCAAATCATTGATCTTCTGAAGAGAAAATATTCTTCATCTGATCCCAGGAAAGATTAGGGCTTCAAGGATGCTTAAAAAAAATGTTTTTATGAATTTCTGGAATATTTAATAATTCTGTATATTAATTTCAAAGTTTTGAAGAAGATCTATTAATTTATACTTCACAAATTCTACACTTTTCCTAAATAATAAGAACATCAAGTCATTATGGTTTACAGAAAGGGGCGGGGGGAGGGCTGTAGTTTTTTATTTGTTTCTGTTACAAATAAAAATACTAAAATTTTGGAAGCTTGATTTTCAGATGCCATACATTCAATTTTATGCTTTCTGGCTAAATTAACCTACAGATATCTCATTGCAGTGAATTCCTATTTTGTAAGTGAATAGTACTGGAAAAGAATGTATTAGAAGTAGGAGATGGCAACTGTTTGTATCTGGGCCTCTGAAAATGTGGGTGGGATATTTGGAATGTATCAACCTGCAAGGGGATGGGGGGAGGATATTCCTAAAAGTATATTCCTTATCTCTCATGTTCTTTTAACTTCATTTTGTAGGATTAAATAAGTGGAATGACCAACCGGACTACTGTGAGATATTTTGTCCTGATGGGATTTTCTAATGACTGGGATTTGCAAATTTTGCACTCTGTGATGTTTCTCTTTGTTTACTTAATCGCTTTAATGGGGAATTGTCTCATTATAATGGCAGTGGCATTTGACCACCATCTTCACAGTCCAATGTATTTCTTTTTGGTGAACCTTTCCTTGGTAGATATTTGTTCTATTTCTACCACACTCCCCAAATCCATAGCTGTATCACTGACAAACAACAAAGGAATTTCCTTTGCTGGTTGTGTCTCACAGACCTTTTTCATGGTTACATTTGTTGGTAGTGAGCTTACTTTGTTAACTATCATGGCTTATGACCGTTATGTAGCCATCTGTCATCCTCTGCTGTATAGGATAATCATGGACTGGAATGCCTGCGTTCAGATGGCAGTTGCCAGCTGGATATGCAACCTGATCCATGCAGTGCTGGAAACAGGTATCACCTTTAGATTAAACTTCTGTGAGTCAAATATGATTGGCCAATATTTCTGTGACATTCCTCAGTTACAAAAGATTTCTTGCACTGATACAAAAGTCAATCAAATTCTGATCCTTGTACTTGGGTTCTTTTTGGACTCCTTTTGTTTTGCACTTATCTTAGCTTCTTACGGTTACATCTTCTCCACAGTAATTAAAATGCCATCAGTCCAAAGCCGACATAAATTTTTTTCAACTTGCACTCCTCACCTGACTGTTTTTTCTATATTTATAATCACAGCTGTGTTTTCATACATGAGGCCAAAATCACTTTCATCTCCAATGGTGGATTTGCTTTCTGCTGTTTTTTATACCATTTTGCCACCAATTTTGAATCCTATCATTTATAGCCTCAGAAATAAAGATATACAAAATGCTGTGTTGAGAATAACCCGAAAAATTAGATAAGTGTATATTGAAGCATATAATCTAAAGTATAGATTGATGGCAAAGAATCACATTTTTATAAAGATTAAGCACATCCTCTGGATTAGCATCCCACCCCAGAAATCCATGTGGATCTCACCCTAATGGTTCTCTGGAATGCCTTAAAAATCTGACTATTTTCCCAGGTGCTGGAGTAGAGTGGCTGTTGAGCTCTTATCAGGTGTATTTTGTGTAGTACATGGAGTTTGTTCTGTCTGGTCATACATTTTTGTTTTTGTTCACTTGTTTATTTATTTTTTAATACTTTTATAATGTAGGCCATCCTGAGTCATTTTGGAGTTGGACAAACTTAAATATTTTCAAATAAATAAATTCTGTCCACAGAGATGAGGTGGGACTTACTAAATTAAATATCATATGAATTAAGACATTTCACAGGTATCAAGTTAAAATGGGTTTAATTAAACAGAATTATTTTTTCCAAGTTAAATGCAATCATTTGTCACTATTTTATTTTATTTTTTTTTAAGAACATTATTTGAGATAATATGGGGATATTCCAACTTTGACCGTGGATGAGGCAGGGTGCATTTTGGGGATGTCTCTGGACTCACAGCTCCAGCTTAATCTGATGTGCCAGTTGCACCATTTCCTAGATTGGGGGGGGGGGGGGCTTCAGACAGTCAGCCATGGCCTGGTCACCTCACCTCACCTCATGAAAAACAAATGGGGTAATTTTGGTATTTTAATAACAAATAAGGGACCCATTTGAACAATTATGTAGGACAAATGATTAAGCATCTCTCACTTCCCCTGGGTCCTAATATATTTTAGTTCTCCAGTGCTTACATTATGGTAAAAAGAAAACAAAACACTGAATTGTTAACAGAATCTTTATGATTTCTTTTAGAAGCCCACTGTGCAGAATTCTATATTCACATCATTCATTTTCTTATTATGTGGCATCCAGAGGCCAACCAGACTACTTTGAGAGATTTCTCAGTGACTAGGACTTTTTTTTCTTTTAAAATTTCCTTTTATTTTTTTTTCCTTAAAAATTTGCATCAGTTTTATCATACACGTTTTTCTTTGTTCTGTCCCTGTATCATATCTGAGTAAAAGCTTATATATGTGCCCTAATAGATGATGTTGGATTTGTATAAGCATTTCAAATTCTTTTTTCTTAATGTCCCTCCTTCCTTCTTGAGATCTGATTTTATCTTTTCAGCAGTTTGTAAATACACCAGTCATGGTATATTCTGGTGTTCACTGAGCAGTTCTTGCTGTGTTTTTAATCTATTTGTACAGTATGAGTGAACCGTATCTGAATATGTAATTACTTTTTTCATGCTTCGATTATTTCCAATGTGAAAAGCATTTAAGGGAGAAGCTAGAGATGAAATTGTTGGGCTTATTATTCCCTTTGCAAACTTCTGTGCTTTTTTTCAAACTTCATTTAATAATACATCCTTTAAATTTTTTAATCTCCTTTGTGTCTCTATAACATAAGTATCTATGAAGTCCATTGGACAAACTAGCTCCCTCTAAAATGCCATTTTGCTATTTGGAGACTTTATCCACTACCTTACCCATGACAAGCAGCTTGCTTCATGATACAGTTTAACATTTGGAAGGGCAGTATCTCCTCTCTCTTTGGAATCTTGTAGGATTTTTTAATTTATTTATTTTTTTTAACTCTAGATCTTTTCTTACTTCATATAAATTTCCTGGCAGCTTCTTGCCATTCTTGTAATATTTCTCTAAAATTCTGATTGGTGCCATGTGGAATATATAGTTTATCTTGGGTAGTGTATTCATTTTGCTAATTGCAATTGATCCTAACTAAATACTTTAAATTCCTCCACCTTTCGAAGCCTCTTTTAATCTCTTGCCATAATTTAACATAGTTATTTTGGCATGTTTCTTGAGTGTTGCCTGTCAGAGGGAAACCAGGGCATTTCACTAAGTGAGCTATCTGACAGCCAGATTCTTTGTAAAAAAAAGATTGATTTCTCATTGCATTAAAAATCTTGTAAATATGTTTGTTTTTCGAAAATTGATTTTATATCCAGAGTATTCTCCAAGAGTATGAATTATTTTCATTGACTGTTTTATTGCCTTCTGTGGTTCAATACTACTTCATCTGCATAACATTTAAGCTTATAAACATCTCTCCATGAATTTTGACCTGAAATTGGTTTATCATCTCAAACTTTTTCTGCCAGTATTTCTAACATAATGATGAATAATAAAGGAAAGAATGGACATCCTTGCCTAGTTCCTTTGCTGATTTGAAAATCTACATAGAGCACTCCATTAGGAATAATCTTTGCTTTTTGCCTTTGGTATATACAAGGACATATTTTCTTGACAAAGCATTGATGGGTAGTTTTAAATGCTGACGTTCCATTAAAACATATAGTTTTCTCTCCTGTTGATTAATATTTATTTCTGAATGGTATATTGAACAGTACATTGGGTAGGAGTATCATTTATTGATTTTCTAAGGCATTGATAACAAGACTTTGAAACAAAGGACAGTTTCTAAAAAATACTGTGATAACAATAAAGAAAAACAATGGACAATTCTAGATTTATATCAAAGTCCATTTTTTGGTGCTGTTTTGGCTCTTTTCTGCAAAACAACATTTTCAGCCATATTCTTAGAGCAAAATCCTGAAGTTCATTTCAAGGACAGATTTAATTGCTGTTAAATATACTTTATGTAAAAATTAAACATTAATCTGATAATATTGTATTTGAACTTTGTGTATATGTTTTATTAAAATCAATGTCATGTTCAATTTTATATTATTTAAGAAGATATATCTCTCCCCCATATCCTCTTGTATTGGCTGATTGTGGGGGTGGGGGTGATGATGGTGGTGTTGCTGGGAGGGATAAGTGAAGAACACCAGGTGTGTATGCCATGAGTATAGATTCCCAGCAGCATCACCCAAGGTGTGAAAGTCATCCCAGCTGCCCAGCACCTACATTGGGCAGATACTGGAAGCAGAGGATCATGCAGTGGCAATGAAGAAGTGTTATTGTTATTGTCATCATTATTTTGAGGAGTTTAAGTGCCATATTTTAATTTCTCCTGTACATGTTAAGAAAGTTCACTCTAAGTCATAATAATGTTTAGCTGGTTTGTTTTTCACTTTTACTTAGAAATGTGTTGGGAGGGGAGGGAACCCTCAGGATAGTTTAGGTTAAGCACTAGCTTATCTATACAGTTCTCAAGCTCTTGGTTCACATGATGAGTAGGTATAACATCTGGTCAAGGTCAGGCTCCCAAAGCCTCTGACTCCATGGAAACAGAGTCATGAGATTGCAGTGCCAGACTTTGATAAAAAACCTGGCATTGCCCCTTAAGTCTTGAACTCTGGACGCAGGCCTTGGTACCAGGAGGTGTGTTATCTAAGCCACCTTGGAGTCTCTCCACTGTTGCCTTATGGTAGCTCCTGACAGTAGGGCAAGAGTTTTATCATCTTGCTTGATATGTTATGCTTTTATACTATGCTTTTGGTATTTCTGTTTAATTCTATCTGTTAATTTTGTATCTTATATTCTTATATTCCTGTTTAAATCTGTTCACTAGAGTTAACACTAAAGCTTAAAACTTCCTCACCTGCTGGTGTATTCATTGCCTCTGGATCTAAAAGAACTAAAAAAATAAATTGCCTGGACACCTGGGCACTGCCTTGACAATTAGCAATACAGATCACTTTAGTGACAATGGCATAGTCATCAATTCATATTGTGCAGAAGGTGCCAATGGTAAACTACTCCTGTATTTTTACCAAGAAAACCACATGGAAAGAAAATATAAAATGATTGACAATATAGTGCTAGATGATAGGCTTCTCAGATTGGATGGCATTCAACATGCTACTAAGGAATAACTGAAGATCTTTCAGAGTACTAATGGTGTTTATAGCAACCAACCTTAGAACTGACAAGACAAATATTGAAGTGACAGATAGCTTATGCCTTTTAGGATAAATCATCAACAGCAAAAGAATAAGCAGTCAAGAAATATGCTGTAGACTAGCACTTGGTAGAGCAGCCAGGAAAGCTTTGGAAAAGGTTTTCAGAAGTTGTGATGTGATGTGTAGGACCAGGCTGGGAACAGACTGTCATGGAGAAAATCAATATATCTACAAAATCAGTCAAATATGTATCTATATTTATAATGGCTCTGTACTAATATTGCAGATTCACTTTTTAATAGTTATGTTCATAAATATTTTCTTTAAATGAAAAGCATTGTGAATTCCTTCAGAATATTAGAAAAAAATACCAAATGAAAGAAAAATGAATGGGAAAAAAACCAAACTATTACACAAGAAAGGGAAGAAAGTTGGGAAACAGAACATACATTGAACATATCTCACATCCCATTGAACATGGCAGTCCATCCTCAGGCCAGCTGGTGTGGATAGAATATGAACTACAAACTGTGAACCAAAACTTGAAAGTAATTATTTAGTAGGACTGTCAAAATATTTCAAAAGACATACACCCATATCTTTTCCCCAGGTACATATGGCCACTTCAGGCTCCTTCTTATTTCCAGATAAGTCTCCTTGCACAGAGTGCATGAATGCACAGAATAAATTCACTCCTCCTGTTACCATGTCTACATATAAAGACATTCATGTGTGCAGGTTTTGGGGGGCAAAATGTTACAGACCACGAACAAAGACTGCTGTTTTTTTCTTGTGTTTCCAAATACGCTTTTATTAAATAAAATCTTACTTATTTCCTAAAATCTAACTCAACACTCGTAACTAAGCCTGTTCTATATTATACAGTACTGTCTGTGCTATGAACAGTTCTGTTCTCCTTTGTAGCCTGAGCTTATAACCAAATCTTTGGCCACCATTTAGCCACCTTCAAGTTAGTTGACTTATGTTGCTCTCAGCTGCTGTTCTGAACTGCTGCTGGAGTCTGTGCAGGGGGTGGGGGAAAGGAAGGGGCTTTACCAGCTGCTGACTGGCTGTAGGCTCTTCTTCCCCTTTCAGCTTGTCTGCTCTCCATTTCCTGAAGTCCAAGTCTGCTCCTCCTTCACCATCTAAACTGCAGTTTATCATGATGGAGACCCCACTCCCTCCAGTGCCTATCAACTGCTTATCAGAAAGTCCTTTTAGGTAAAACACTTCAAGTCAATTTAAATGTCCCTGTTGTGATTGGGTATTGGGTTCATGTGTCATTACTCAAAGAAAAAACACTTTTACCCAATTTTGGGTAATTTATCCAGGTTTGGGGAGCACTGCTCTAAAAAAATGCTTTTGAAAAGGTGGACCTCAGATTTCCTTTGTATGAGATTAAAAAAAAAAATTGGGGGTTCACTGAAGGGTTCTTATGCTATAAATTGTTCACTGTTTAACTTAGAGCAAAGGCTTCATCAAAGTGCAATTTTATGATGCAACTCATAGAACACTTTTGGGAATAGACTTCTCCTTCTGCTCTTTCCAATATATGTTTTGACAAATAAAAAAGTAAACCCAGACATACAAACATCCTCATCTTCTAGAAACATTGATTGCAGGCTGAGGTAAGCAATTTTATAAATTACAGCCAGGACATTTAAAGTTCTAGATTTTATTTCTAACAAGAATGGAGGGAATTGTATGGCAGAAGATCAGAAATAATGATGAGTTTTGAAAATATAAGGAATATATTTAAGCACAAGTCCTTCTTCTACAAATCTGCAAAGGATTGCTGCCAAATTATTTTTTGATTTTAGGTAGGATAAGGATTTAAGTAGAAAAAGAAAGGAATTTAGGTGTGTACAACAACTCCTAACATAGAAAATGCACTGGTGTGAAAAAATGTACACCATATAATTTGTTTATATATACATATATACATGCATACATACATACATACACCCCCGGGGAAAAAAAATCTTAGTAAGGTTTTCTTGCATGGTTGAATGGATGGGTGGGTAGATGGATACAGTATAGGTGACCAGATAGACACATACATCACTCTGACTTAAGAGCAACAGTCAAAGCTTCTTAGTCCATCATGGTAATCCAAGAAATCATTTCATAACAAAAGGGATTTTTGAAAAAGGGAGAGAGACTCACCAGACAGCTGTATTGATGCTGAAGGTAAGGCTAGGGTTTGATGTAACTGTGGAAGAACATCTGGAGAAAGAAAATTAATTAAATGTAAACATGCCACAGCCTTTCCTATTGTACAGTGAGTCAAAACTTTAGTTATTACATGAGGATATGTACTGTATAATTAATATTTGGAGGAGGATGCTAATAATTAATTGATATTATTGTTCCAAAATGTTATGCTGCAATAACTGGCTATTCCTTAATCCATTCTTTACAGGTAAACTGAAATAAGTGTAATGGGCAACAAATCCATTATGACAGATTTCCTGCTAATGGGGTTTTCAGATGACCATGATATGCAACTTTTCTATTATTTGATGTTTCTCTTTGTTTATTTAGCAGCAGTACTGGGGAATTTTCTCATCATTGCAGCTGTGGCCCTCAATCAATGTCTTCACACACCCATGTACTTCTTTCTGGTCAATCTATCATTTGTAGATATTTGCTACATCTCTACAACAGTTCCCAAAACAATAGCTGTTACACTGACAAACAACAAAATGATTCCTTATGCTGGATGTGTCGCACAGGTCTTTTTAATACGCTTGTTGGGGCAGAGATTTTCTTGCTTACTATCATGGCTTATGACCGTTATGTTGCCATCTGCCATCCTTTGCAATACAAATTGATCATGAAGTGGAATGCCTGCATTGAAATGGCAGCTGTTGCGTGGATGTCCACCTGATCCATGCAGTTTTAGAAACCAGTTTAACTTTCCGTGTGAACTTCTGTGGATTCAATGGGATTGGGCAATTTTCTGTAATATGCCTCAGTTACAAAAGATAGCTTGCACTGATTCAAAGGTTCACCAAATTCTGATTTTTCTGATTGGGCTCAGTGTGAATTCATTTTGCTTTGCATTCATCTTGATATCTTATTGTTATATATTTTCTGCTGTGTTGCAAATTCCATCAGTTCAAGGAAGATACAAAACTTTCTTAACCTGCATTCCCCATCTCACTGTTTTTGTCTTGTTTATTATCACAGCTCTTTTCTCATTCTTGAGACCTAAGTCACTTTCATCTCCCACTATGGACTTAATTTCTGGATTTTTGTATACAGTTTTGCCACCTCTTTTAAATCCCATAATTTACAGCTTGAGGAATAAGGATATCCAAGAAGCTGTGCAGAAAATACCACAGAAATTAAAAGATTTCATGGGTTGAATGTGAACATTCTTATAGTGACATGAAAGAAACTCCTAACTATATAGCTGAGTGGGGCTGGTAGAACTTCTGTAGGGGACATTGGACTAGAAGATGGCCCATGGCAATTTCCAATGATGCCATTATTACCAATGTTTGACTTTAAATAAATAAGTAATTAAATAAATGGTGTAGTGCTTTCATTCCATTTTAAATGTATTTTATTTGCAAATGGTGAAGTGTGCCCAGCAAAATAAAGGTTTTGCAATGGGTGGACAGTGCATAGAAAGTAACCCAGATTTCACAAAAGTGGCAAACTGCTGAACAAAATTCCATATATTCCAGAGATTATGGGAATGGCAGGAGGAAATTTGAGAATAATTCATGATCATGGTGGGGATGACCCCTGCATAAAGGCACTTACATCATCTGATGAAGCTATAGGCATTCATCTTTAATCAGAGCAATGATAATATTCTCAGTACTGGGCGTGTATATTTTAACAGAAGTAAGAGAGTGAGTTTAATAGAAAATAGAGAGCCAGTTTGGTGTAGTGGTTAAGGCATCAGGCTAGAAATTGGAAGGCTGTGAGTTCTAGTCCCACCTAGGCACAAAGCCAGCTGGGTGACCTTGGGCCAGTCATTCTCTCTTAGCCCTAGGAAAGAGGCAATGGCAAACAATTTCTGAAAAACCTTGACAAGAAAACTGGAGGGACTTCTCCAGGCAGTCGCCAGGAGTCAAGACTGACTCAAAGACACCAGAGAGACAGAGACAGAGAGAGAGAGAGAGAGTGAAGGAGAAACAGAGAGATTTAACTCTAAAATCCTTCTGTCCTAACATTGCATATTATGATTGTAAGCATGCTATTGCATAATTTATAACATTACATCTCCTGCAACATCAGAGCTTTGCTTTCTCTCTGATCTTTGACTGCTTGTATCATAAACTTTTATAAATGCTATGCACTGTTTCTGTAAACCATACCATGATCACAATCATACTGGCTACTCAGTGTATGCTTCCATCCTTAGCCAGTCTAGTGTGATTTCATCTTCCATTGTGAAATGTGTCACCAACTGTTCTACCGGTACTGCCACAGGTAAGATATTCTGGGATTCAAAGGCAATAAGAAGACCAATGAGAAGGCAATGAATAGAACAATGTTAATAGGTGACTGAAGCAGCTCTTTCTATTGTCAGAAAAGACAAATTTATTTATTTAGAGTACTTTTATACTGTATTTTATCACCATCTTCACAGATCCATGCAGTTCTTTTCAGTCATTCTATCATTTTTAGATGTTTGCTACATCTCTGCTATGTTTCCTAAATCTATGACTATTTCATTTACCAAAAGCAAAGTGATGTCTCTTGCTCTATGTGTTGCACAGGTCTCGGTTGTCGCATTTGTTGGAGAGGAACTTGGTTTGCTCACTGACATGGCTTATGATCATTATGTAGCCATCTGCAATATAGTTTGACCATGAGCTGGAATGTCTGTTCAAATGACATCTGCTGCTTAGATAAGTAGCTTGATTGACCCATTGTTGGAAAATAGTTTGACTTTCAGTATAAAGTTATGTGAATTATTATTATTATTATTATTATTATTATTATTATTATTATTAAATTTGTTATAGCTGCCCACCTTGAAAATGTGACTCTCAGCTTGAAATAAGTTTCCCACATCAAATCTAGGCATATGTTAAGCTTAAGGAAAGTAGATGTTATTTTTTTGAGGGGGGGAGGTTGGTCAGTGACAGATCCCAGGCAGATGAAACATTTCCTTGTAGGCAAACTCTTCCTTTTTAGGGACTTTCCAAAAAGAATCCTAACATCAGCTACCTATGGTATGTTCTAAGCACTTTTTAAAATACTATAGCAGATGTAGAACCATTTCAAGGCAAAGAGTAGGGTATTCAGAGGAGCTTTTCCTGATATGTTTTCCCTACAACTTATTTAGTCAACACCCTAACTTCAAAGAACATGTCAATGGATTTGCACCCATGGGCAGGGCAAGGGAGGTAAATTAGGAAACATATATAGTGACATTACAACCAAAGCCTCAAGACTTACATACTCGCACCCAATATAAGTATGAAAGTGTAGGGTTTGCATGATTACGTTGTGGCTCATTTCAGTGATGATGACGATGATGATGGTGATTGGTCTCACAGTCAGCCAGATATTTAGACTGGATTTGGCATTTTTATCCATCTATCGAGTCCTTCTCAAAGGCCTGGGATGATGATGTATGTATGTATGTATGTATGTATGTATGTATGTATTTATTTATTTATTTATTATTGTTATTTATTATCTTGGCTTGTAACAGACATTTCCGAGATTTCTTTGAGTTGGATTGGAGGGCACCTCATTGGGAAGGCTGAGATAGAGGCTTATTGCATAAAGCTGATGAACAAAACTTCAGAGAAAAAGAATCTTACTAATATTTGCTAACAATAATAGTAGGCAAATCCCAACCTATACAGAAGTAATTATCTCCCCTGTAATTATCTTAATAAGCATAATTGGTGTTCAAGAAGTATATTTAATAAGCAAGTGTCTATCTGTATGCGTGCATGTGTGTGAATATATATACATACACACAATACAATACCATTGAGGTGCCAGAGAGAAAGAATTTGTCTTATTGCAGGCATCATGTTTCCACTGCAAAGCAAAGCTAAAGAAATCAGTACAAATGAGGCAATTCTCCTTCCAAAGTCTGTTGGCATTGTCATCTAACATCTGTTGAGGAGCATAAGGCAGACTATATCTACACAGATGTTTTGCTGTCCAGATGTTCAGGCCAGTGGTATTCCTGTTCATATTGCCTCATTTGGCATGCAAATTAGATACCACAGACTGTCTAATAAATAATCCCATACACATTCCACATGAGTGGTATCAGCCAGGTAACTTCCTCATTGGTGGAATTGGTTCTCAATTAATCTATATTTCCTCTCCAGAGATTTCCTATAAGAATCATCCTTCTCTTGATGATTTTCCCATTCAGGTGTAAGTAAGTAAGTAATGATAAACATAGAATGCTGCTCTGTCTCTGTCTCTGTCTCTGTCTCTGTCTCTGTCTCTGTCTCTGTCTCTGTCTCTGTCTCTGTCTCTGTCTCTCTCTTTCTCCTCCCCCACCCCCATGAATCTGTTTCTTATTGAGTTTTTTGTTTCTCTTCCTTATTCATTGTATACTGAATTTCTCCTTTGATAATACAAGGAGTGTCATGATGTATTTAAGTGTACACAATTTGCAGATAGATTTATATAACAGTTTGGTATCTGATGAGTTATATAAAGAATGGCTAAAAACTTGAACCTTGAAATATCATGCTTACAACGATACATATAACAGTAGGAAGATAACATAGTTAAATAAATGGTCTTTGTAGAAACTGATTATTTATCAGACACATATTCCAGCTATCCCCAGTGAGTTGCTCTGCAGCTCAACTCCTGTCCTTCAGGATGTCAAGGAATTATGCTTAATATTCCTTCTTTTCTTACAATAATAATATGAGTTGGGTGGAGGGAGGGAGGGAGGGAGGGAGGGAGGGAGGAAGGAAGGAAGGAAGGAAGGAAGGAAGGAAGGAAGGAAGGAAGGAAGGAAGTTAGTTTACTTTTTATATTTTACAGGCAAGGTTTGGCTTGAACGAAAACAGAATGAGAAACTTTGTTCAAATTAACATTGTTTTGGCTAGGGATAGTAGAATATCTATAAATATTTTGGAAGTACTTATCAGAATACTATTCTTTATTGTGAGTGTGTGTGTGTGTGTGTGTGTGTGTGTGTTTAGCCCCTGTAGCACTTGCAAGTTGCTAGCTTTTGAGAAAACAAAACTAAGTAAAATAATAACCATTAAATTCTTTATATGGATGCAGAATTGCAAAACGATGGTCTCACTGTAAGGGTCAGTCAGACCAATATTCAGACTATGTAAGGCAGCATCTTGCAATAGATGCACAATTCTTAAATTACTCTTTCCATTGTTTATTACAAGTTCACATCTCCTGGGCTTTGTTCTGTTCAGTCTGTATTTGATGATGGTGATGATGATGATGATGATGATGATTTTGCCTTCATCCCATAGCTCTTCTTTTTCATGAACTATTCTTCCTTCCTTCCTTCCCTCGCTCCCTCCCTGTAACAATGGTGATATATAATGCTTCAGAATTAGTTTGCTTCACTTAAAGATGATGTAGATGCAGTGCACGGATTCTAAGAGCTTTATTCCCATACAGTTGAACATTAACACTCTATTTGCAGTGTTGTACCAAAGTTATACCAACACATCCTGGCCTTGGCATTTGCTGTGAAGGAGATCAATGCGAACCCAAAGCTCTTGCCCAATGTCACACTTGGGTTTCACATCTATGACAGCTATTATAATTTGAGGATGACCTACCGCACTACTCTAGACCTCCTTTTCAAATTAAACAGGTTTTTCCCAAACTACAGATGTGATGGTCAGAAGGAACTACTGGCTGTCATTGGGAGCCTTGGTTCTGATGTTTCTTTCCATATATCAAAGATAATAGGTCTCTACAAAATTCCACAGGTAGGAATCATTATACAGGGATACAAATCAAAGGGTGGGTTTCGATAGATGGGGGAAATCATTTTATTTTATTTATTTCCATGATTTGTATTCCACTACTTTACAAGTGTCAACATGATTAAAAAAAACATTGCAGGGATTAATGACTTCAGGTAGGGAAAGACAGGACAAAATGGATCTGCTTTTAGTCATTATTTCTCAGAAATTGTATGATGACTGCTATTAAGCTATGCTCAGCTTTACCCAACTGGAGTATGTTTGGGACTTAGTTTTATCTACTGCTAAAATGCTTTGTGTCAGTGTGACACACCTTATTTGTTAACTGTTACTCTGTGCTTTCTATTTTCTGTTTTGTTCTTTTTACTTAGAAGGAAAAAAAGTGAGTCAACAATATTAAATGTCCATTGTTCAACGTTCAGCTAGAAGAATCATGGTTTTTAGTTTTCTCTAGATTTGCAAAGTTAGGTTTTTGCAAACTGATGCAAAAGGAATTCAACACATATTCCTCCTAACTCATATCTAAAATAATTGTACATTTTTTTTTTAGTTTACTTATGGCTCTATTGCCACAAAGAACAGTGATGCAACGCAGCCACCTTCATTTTATTGCATGGTACCCAATGAAGCCCACCAGTATCTGGGGATTATTCAATTACTACGGCATTTTGGATGGACTTGGATTGGGCTCTTTGCTGTGGATGATGACAGTGGAGAATATTTCTTGCAGATGATGGAACAATTATTTTACCAGAATGGTATCTGCTCAGCCTTCACAAAGCGAATCCTCAAACAAGCTTCTTGGCTTACAGAAGACCAAATGAACAATATGGCCGCAAATATTCACCAGCTCTTGACACATGGCACAGCCAGTACATATATTGTCTATGGTGAAACCATGATAATGGCATGGTTGATTCTCATAATAGGTTTTTTGCATGAAGAAAATATATCATTAAGAAAGGTGTGGATTATGACAGCCCAGATTGATTTTGCATTATCAAGCCTCCAAAAAAAAACAGATCTGCAAGTGTTCCAAACTGTCGTTTCTTTAACAATACACGCACAACAGCTACAAAACTTTAAGGAATTTCTTCAGATCATAAAGCCTTGTAAAATGCAGGAAAATGCTCTGTTCAAGGATTTTTGTGAGCAAGTCTTCAACTGTGAGTTTTCAGAGCCTCAGGAGCCAAAGGAATTGAATGGAATATGTACTGGGGAGGAGAGGCTGGAGAATCTTCCTGGGCCTCTGTTTGAATTGTTTGTGTCTGGACACAGCTACAGTATCTATAATGCTGTCTATGCTGTGGTAAATGCTCTCTGTTCAATGTACACATCTAGATCCAATCATAAAATAATGATGAAGAGTAGAGGATATCATTATCAGGATCTCTGGCCTTGGCAGGTAATAACTACATGATAAATAACTTTGTTTCCAGAAACATGTCAGTACACTGTGGAATAACATCAAATATCCTCTTGCAGAATGCAGAACCAATAAAATACTTCTCCCCACAGTATCTTTACATTAGAAGAAGTCTTTTAAAACTAAGCTTTAAAACTGAAGCACCTCCACAATTCCCTTCATTTATGACTTGTGTTGAAAGAAAATTACATAAATCTGCAAATAAATGTTTGTAAAAGGTGCTTCTGTCAAGGAAAAAAAAAAATCATTTACATTTTAGTAAAAAAATAAATAAAATAAAATGTGAATAAAATTATTCATTCTTCTCAAATCACTACCAATTCAAAATGCAGTTGTACTTTGACATTCAGATCTTTCTGACTTCTGACTATCCATTTTTAAAAAGTTGCAAAAATTTTTCATTAGTAAAATGTGCACATGAACATATAGAGATTGGTTAAAAATAATTTGCAGAACGTATTTCAAAGCATTTCTTGTAACAAAGTGTACAGTGAAAAAATGAATTTAAAAGTTATGTATAAATGTTTGTGTGGACAAGTGTCATAATTTCATATTGATGAAAAGCACAGACTGAAAAGGAATTTCCACAAATGAAACTGATAGATTTGTGCAACTTCCATGGGATGAGATAAATTCCAAAATGTATACTTTTGAGGGTGGTCTTTAAGTTATAGGAAGATGTCCTAGAACAGTTTATCTGTCACCAGGATTGTTCTGGAGGGAACTGAAGACTTTTGGATCCCCATTGTTTAATGTGATTTTTTTTTTTAAATCTGTCTTAACATGGTTGTATATTTTGCAACTCTGCTGCTAATGCTGCTAATGCTGCTTTCAATTCAAATTGGGGAGTAATAGTGTAAGAAAGAGAACCATTTTGGTGTAGTGGTTAAGGCACCAGTCTAGAAACTGGGAGACAGTGAGTTCTAGTCCCACCTTAGCACAAAGCCAGCTGGGTGACCTTGGGCCAGTCACTCTCTCTCAGCCCTAGGAAGAAGGCAATGGCAGACCATTTCTGAAATCTTGCCAAGAAAACTGCAGGGACTTCATCAGGAGTCAACACTGACTTGAAGGCACACCCCCCCCCCCAGATAAAAATGAGAAAACTTTAGACCATTTGTTTTAAAATATAATTTTAGAACATTTATTCCTTTAAATACAGCTTTGATCTCTGATGAGGCTATCAGAGAAGGTTTGCAAAACTATAACTAATATTACTTATCTACAATTCCCAGTCACTCTGGGACTGCTAGGAATTTTAGACTAATAAATCTATGTGGTCAAAAATTTCCTATCCCTAACATACATTAGGCCTTAAACTTTCAAACATACAGAGAAGTGTTGGAACTGTTGAAAGTAAAAATATGTTACTGGTTATATATTTGTTTTATTTTCTTTCTTTCTTTCTTTTACCTTTTTTTCAACTAGCTTCACCAATTTCTTGATCATATTGTGTTTAACAATTCTATTGGGGAAACAATTTCCTTTAATTCTAACAGAGAAATAAGAGCTGGATTTGACATCACTAATTTGATAATACTCCCAAATAATTCACTGCACAGAGTGACAATTGGAAAGGTGCAATACAATGCCCTAACAGAAGAAGAATTTGTTATTAATGAAGCCTTAATTGTGTGGCATAGAAATGTTAACCAGGTGCGTTTTTTTTTTTTTTAATGTCTTTTAGGGCTACTTCATTCAGTAGATGACTATGTCAGGAGCTGCAAAATCTGATCTTACCATGAACAGCCAAACCTGATAATGTATTTAGAGTTTCACATTACCTTCAGAGTTGTTTGCTTTTTTTTTTTTTAATGAGTTTAAAGAGCTGATATTATTCTACAAAAGACTTAAACATAACTTTCTCATTGCTGTAAGTGTGAAAGATGTCAAAGAAATGACATTTATAGGACTTTTGACAATGTTTCAGAGGTCTTAATAAATCTGTTTGCTATAATAGACATGCCTACTGCTTATACTCAGACCATTGCTCTGGTATAAAGCAATGGTCTGAGTAGATGACATTTGTTCCACAAACTCAAGTTATCCATAATTACTAATAGATTCTGCCAATTCCAATTGTTATTATAATAGTGTATTGATAGATTTTTAAAAGCAAAATATTGTGTTAGATTTGATTGTTTCATATGAACAGTTCTTTGGCAAATCAGCTGGTAATTACTTTCCTTCCTTCCTTCCTTCCTTCCTTCCTTCCTTCCTTCCTTCCTTCCTTCCTTCCTTCCTTCCTTCCTTTTTTTAATATTGTCTCCTCTCATTTCCCCCAACTTGTGCTTATTAACAGACAAAGCCTACATCATTTTGCAGTCACTCCTGCAATCCTGGTTATCAGAAACAAAAGAAAGAAGGAAATAAATTTTGCTGTTATGATTGCATTCCATGTCCAGAGGGGTTGGTTGCAAACCAAAATGGTAGGTGATATAGCATGCACACAGGGATGTATTTGCATACACACATCTCTGTCCTTGTCTCTGTCTCTATCTTTACCTCTCTCTATCTGTATCATCTCTTTTATAGGACTAATAGGCCACACCAACCAACTGACTTTGAGCAGCAGTTATGTATCTATCCAGACTCCCTAGTGGTAGATAGATAAGTAGTCAAAATTAATATTAAAACTGCACACTGCATAATAACTATATAAAAACTGGAAATCAACATTCAAGACACAAGGAGCACTAATTCATCATCACTAGAAAAGCAGCAGATCCCACCCCAAGACTCAAAGAAGTAGCAAAATATTTTCTGACTTTCTAAAACAAGGAGGGAGGGGGATCCTGTTCCAGAGGAATGAGGCAGTGACTGAGGAGTCATGTTTCCATGATCCTTGTAGGTGACAATCTCTACTACAGGAGATACATACATACGTATATACATACAATTATATATATATATATATATATATATATATATATATATATGGCATGGCATGGCATGGCATGGCATGGCATGGCATGGCATGGCATGGCATGGCATGGCATGGCATGACATGTAATATAATATAATATAATATAATATAATATAATATAATATAATATAATATAAAATAGAGATATTATAGAGATATAATCCTTTTAGATATGATCAGAAAATAATAGTTCCAAAAATGCCCATGCCCTAAACCAAGTGCCTCAAGGTATACCTGTAACTATTCAAGTTGCTGAGTTCTGGACCAATTATAGCTTCTGAATGCCCCTTAAAGGCAGTCCCATATACAGCAATAGCCCAATCTAGAGTTACATATATAGCCATAAAATAGCCACACATTTTTAGTGAGAGGATCATTGTAGCATCCACCTAAGAGCCCTCAATTATTTTAACTCATTTGCTCAGATCAAAACTCTGGTTGCTCAGCACAAAGTTGATCTTGAGAGGAGAAAATTTGTATATTCAGCTAAATATATGAGAGATGTAAAATTACTGTATGAATGCAGTTGTCTATGCTTTGGAAACTATGCTTTGCGTCACATAGAACAAGTAGATTTAGAAACAGGTACTAGTTGGATATCTTCAGCAGATTAAAGTAAAGGCTCAGTCTCCTGAGTCTCTCCAACATGAAGTTCTATCTATGATTAACAAATACAACAGTGTTTGTTTACAGCCTTCCTTTATTTATGCTGGTACCACAAAAAATTGGAAAACTATTTTTGGAATATAAAGCAATACATGCAAATTCTCCACACTTCATTAGCGGTATTGCTTTCTTTAACCAGTTATTATTCTATTATATTTTTTACTCAATATAAAATAGGTTTGCTGATTTGCTAAAGTGCCCTTCCACCAGAGAAAGAAATGTCTTTCTGCCTCTCTCTCCCCCTTGCTGTGGTTTCATCTTTCCTAAAATTCCAACATGCCTCAATATTGCATCATTTTCGTTCAGAAAAAAATATAATTTGCATTTTTCACATGCTTCCTATGTAAGAATGGAGCTCAATTCTTTCCCCAAATATTACTCCAGCTCAGCTCATCAATTCAGACCTGGGTTCTGGTAAGAATTGAACTGGATCAGAACATTGCAAAGGTCCAGACTGGGCAACCTCTGCATAGCTTGGTATCTATTAACATGTATTTTTCAAGTAATTAATTCAATATATGGAACATGTAGGTAGAACTCACCATGCACAGTAAGGTTTACCTTAGAAGTTGACAAAAATCCCCACATGTTCTCAGATTAATCACTCCAAAATCTTTTTCCTCCAGATACAGAAAAATGTTTCAAATGCGAAGAAGATCAATATCCTAACAAGGATCAGGATCAGTGCATTCCCAAAATTACAAGCTTTCTGTCTTATGATGATCCATTAGGAATAAGTTTAACTTCAGCTGCAGTTTTTTTTACCTTGGTCACAGTCCTTGTGCTAGGCATTTTTATCAAGAAAAAAGATACTCCGATAGTCAAAGCCAACAATCTGGATATCAGTTACATTCTTCTGATTTCTCTCCTGTTTTGTTTTCTGTGTTCTTTGCTTTTTATTGGACAACCTATAAAGGTGACCTGCCTTCTCCAGCAACCTGCTTTTGGTATCATTTTCTCAATAGCCATTTCTTCTGTACTGGCCAAAACCATCACTGTAATTTTAGCTTTCATGGTCACCAAGCCAGGATCCAGAATGAGGAAATGGGTGGGGAAAAGACTGACCACTTTTATTGTTCTTTGCTGTCCCCTGATACAAGGACTGATTTGTGTGGTGTGGCTAGGAAGCTCTCCCCCATTTCCAGACACTGATACTCAAACTTTAGCCAAAAATATCATATTAAAATGTAATGAAGGGTCCATCATTATGTTCTATATTGTCATGGGCTATTTGGGCTTCTTGTCCATTATAAGTTTCACTGTAGCTTTTGTAGCCAGAAAGTTGCCAGATTGTTTCAATGAAGCTAAGTTCATTACCTTCAGCATGCTCATCTTTTGCAGTGTCTGGGTTTCATTTGTTCCTACTTACTTAAGCACCAAAGGCAAATATATGGTAGCTGTGGAAATCTTCTCAATTCTAGCTTCAAGTGCTGGCTTAGTGGGGTGTATATTTTTCCCTAAATGTTACATTATTTTAATGAAGCCTGAATTGAACATTAGGGGGCAGCTAATAAAGAGAATGAAATGAAGAAGTTAAGAATCTTTTACATGTATCCCCTACGTCAGCCCAGTTCCTTTTATTCATAAAACCAAAGCAAATACAGTCAATATGTACCTACAACAATGCATACAACAAGGGCTGAAAGTCTGTGATGGATAATAATTATGTTTACTTTCATCAATCTCTCTGTTATCTTGTGCATGCCTGTATTATGACAGGTAGTCCTCGACCTATGACCACAATAGGGACCAGAAAATTTGTCATGAAGTGGTGCTGTCATTAAGTGAAGCAAGATGTCACGTGACTGCACCCGATTTTTGTGGTGTTCATTAAGCAAATCACCACAGTTGTAAAATGAATCATGTGGTTCCTGATTGATTTTGCTACTCAGAAGCCGGTTGGCAAGGTTACAAATGGTGATCACATGACCCCAGCATGCTGTAGCTGTCATAAATACATGTCAGTTGCCAAGCACCTGAATTTTGATCATGTGACTGCAGGGACTCTGCAACAATCACAAGTGTGAGGATGGTCATAAGTCATTTTTTTGAGTGCCACTGTAACTTTGAATGGTCACTAAACGAATGCTCATAAGTCAAGAGCTTTATTACCTTGGGCTGTTAATATCTTTTCTTATTTTGCAATACTCACTAGAAGTAGTTCTTTCAGAAGTTTTAATAAACCAAGGGACAAAAAGAGAGAGAGAGAGAAAGAGAGAAAGAGAGAAAGAGAGAAAGAGAGAAAGAGAGAAAGAAAGAAAGAAAGAAAGAAAGAAAGAAAGAAAGAAAGAAAGAAAGAAAGAAAGAAAGAAAAAGAAAGGACAGACCACTCTACTTCTGACTCTAGTGTCTTGAGAAGAACTTGGGTAGAAAAGACCCAACAAAACACACACCCAAACATACATACACCTCTTAAGCTCTTCCTTACCTCTGGAAGGGGAGAAAGGGCAGTAAGAAACAAACAGCAAAAGGACAGAGGAATAATTATGCTTCGCTGGTCACAGTGAGTGAATAGAATTGGGGGAGAAGCACAGCAGGTTGTCTAGCTTGATTGGGAAGATTAATGTATTTGGCAGTTCCACAGATGAACAAACATTGTATACAGAGAAAATTGAATTTATTTGTTTATTTGTCTGTTTGTCTATTTATTGGGAGATGAGGTACAGGCCTGTTGCGCCAAACCATTGTATCATTGTGGGTGGGAAACATTTTAGGAAAGATAAATACTAATGCCAAGAAGGGTAACAGGTTAACAAATCCTGGTAGTTGAAAGAGCCATAGACAATGATGAACAGGATCTGGGACAAAAGCGGAAGGAGTTTGTGTCCCTGAAGATATCATTCTCTTCTTTGCCACTGTCTTTTCCCCAAATACAGATTTATGAAGTGAATGTTTGGAGACATGGCATTGAAAGAATGGCCGTATTTCACAAGCCATATTTGGAGAAATGCTAAGGCTGAACACACCCTGCCATAGGTTGCATGACACAGCCTGCCACAGGTTGCTTGCTACTTAAACTTAAATAAAAGATGAGTACAACTTTATGATGCAACTCCATGAAACACTTTTGGGAATACAGTTAGCTTATTCTACTCTTTCCTGTATATTTTTGGGCAAATAAAAAAGAGGCTCAGGGATACAAACATCTTCATCTTCTAACAGCACCGATTGCAACTGGAGGTGAGCAGTTTTCTAAATCACATTCAGTACAAACTTAAAAGTTCTGGATTTCATTTCTAAAATTCATAACGGTAACTATGTAAGAAAGGAGTAATATTTATCTAAACATTTGACAATTAAGGATTTATGTATTATGTATGTATGTATATGCTTAAAACTCTAATAATTTCTTGTCATAAAAAAGAAGACTTGCACAGAAGCTATCTTTTAATTAAGTGTGCAGTAGATGACTGAAATTTTTGGTAATGCCAGACATTTATGCAAGGGATCAATTTTTTTTTTTTTAATCTGCTTAACAGTCATTACTGACCCTGCAGTGACCACCCCCTAGCGGTTTTCAAGGCAATTGCATCTATCTTTCTAGTTTCGGAATTAGACTTTGCCAGAGCCTAATTCCTAGAGCGTCAGCCCAGCTGGCAGCACAGGAGGCGGGATTTCCATTGCTTCGCGCCCCTTTTTCGGACGAGCGCGGTTTCGCGCTTTTACCGGCAACTTGTCCCGTCTCTCTCTGTTGAGCCGCTGCCAGCATTTTTCCTCCCACCGGAGTGAGAGTCCTCATTTATCTACTCACGTACGTTTTCGATCTGCTGAGTTGGCAGAAACTGCGGGTAGAGAAACAAGAGCTCACCTTGTTAACGCGAGGCTGGACCCGAACCGCTGAAGCTTTCAGCCATTTCTGGCCGGCACTTTCAGCGTCATTAAGCCGCTGCGCCACCGCGTCCCCAAGGGATCAATGGCTTCTGGTAAAATAAAAGGCGACATGGTGCATATCTTCTTAAGTGTAGGATAATGTCTGAAATTTTTGAAATTTGTGTCTGATGATATAATTGAGAAAGCAGATATTCATGTAAGATATTAATGGGATTCCTATTGGAATGGGGCTTTTAATTCACAGAACCATTCTATTCATGGTTGATTTGCTCTATGTTCAACAGGATGTATTCTCATGCAAGTATGGAAAAAATTGCTACCCTTTTAAATCTGAGAATTTTGTGGGTGGATTTTACAGGGTATTTTCATACGGTTTACAAAAGCAGGTTATACATATGGAAAAGATCCGGAGCTTAGAAAGTATGCTGTCATCAATATTTCTTTTTTTATTTAGATATCAGATTATCTTTCCTTTCCTTTCCTTTCCTTTCCTTTCCTTTCCTTTCCTTTCCTTTCCTTTCCTTTCCTTTCCTTTCCTTTCCTTTCCTTTCCTTTCCTTTCCTTTCCTTTCCTTTCCTTTCCTTCCCTTCCCTTCCCTTCCCTTCCCTTCCCTTCCCTTCCCTTTCCTTTCCTTTCCTTTCTTTCCTCTCCTCTCCTCTCCTTTCCTTTCCTTTTTTTCTTTTTTCTTCTTTTTTCTTTTTTCTTTTTTTTCTTTTTTCTTTTTTCTTTTTTCATTCAACAAGCTTTACTAATTTCTAAACCATATTGTGTTTAACAACTCTGTTGGAGAAACAGTTTCCTTTCCTGAAAGAAATCATTGACTATTCTATAATTTACTCTTTGCAGAACATTTGGAATAAATGAAATGGGCAACCAATCCATTGTGACAGATTTTCTTCTAACTGGATTTGTGGATGACCAATATACACAGATTTTGCATTTATTGATGTTTCTCTCTATTTATTTAACAGCTGTAGTGGAAAATCTTCTGATCATTGCAGCTGTCACTCTAGACCATCATCTTCACAACCCCATGTATTTCTTTTTAGCCAACCTTTCATTTTTGGATGTTTGCTACATCTCTACTACAGTTCCTAAATCCATAGTTCTTTCAGTTACAAAAAACAGACTGATTTCTTTTGCTGGATGTGTTGCACAGGTCTTCTTAGTTGTCACGTTTCCTGGAGGGGAACTTTTTTTGCTCACTGCCATGGCCTATGACCGATATGTAGCCATCTGCCACCCTCTGCAATACAATATGATCATGAACTGGAATGCCTGCATTCAGACGGCAGCTGCGGCCTGGATAAGCACCCTGATCCATGCAGTGTTAGAAACCAGTCTGACTTTCAGGGTGAACTTTTGTGGATCCAATAAGATTGGACAATATTTCTGTGATATTCCTCTATTACAAAAGATTTCTTGCTCCAATTTCTCAGACTCCCAATTCTTCAACAAAACTTACCAGAGGCTATATCTCAACTGCATAAATTAAGTAGATGATCAAGAAATACAGAAAACTCAGTTTGCTGCCACCTAGTGTGCTATAAATCAACTAGCTGAGAAGAAAATAATCCCTGGATTTTGGGGGGGGGGGGCAGGGAGAAGAAATAGGTGGATGTACTTGAGAACACTCCACAGTTTAATCTGCCCCCCTCACACACAAACCCCAAGACCACATCTATGGATTGCACTTGAAGTTTGAATCCATGCAACCACTATGTTCCAGTCAAGAGAAACCAGCTGTTTACTACCATCTAGCGGTCATTAAATTGATAAGTGAACAGTTCCCTGGAAGGGATGAGAGGAAAAATAATAATTTGATTGAATACTCCAGCCATACAAGGACCAACTGTGGCACCCATTCTGTATGGAAGCTTTTCCCACAGTGGGTACATTTGTATTACAATTGGGGATATACACTTCAGTATTGGGTAATGCAGGCTTGTCTGGACAGCAGCATAGCAGAATCCCAATCTGGATGCACAGTAAGGGTGTGCTGTGGGAATCAAAATGTTTAGGGCAATACAAGTTCCTCTCAGTTCCAGGACAAGAAGAAAGCTGAGCAAAAGCAGAATCTGGATTAGCCCAAAATCTCCAGTTTAAATGTAGCTTGTCTCAGTTCTTCTATTCTTGAAATAAAAGTATTTGTTATCATGTTTGAAAATGAAATAAAATGATGTATCTATCTTTCCTGAGTTTTCCCCAGAACAATCAACAGATATAAGAATTTTGCCCAAGGTGTTCTATGTATGACATCACTACAGTTGATAGGGACCAACCGTGCTCCCTTTTTTCCTATTCATGCAAATACAAATAAATCAGAGTGGCACACTAACAAAACAGATTAAAACAACAAAAGGTGTCTACCAGGGTTGCATACTGGCTCCTTTCCTCTTTAACCTTTATATAAACAACATTGTAGAAGAGCTTAGTAATGCAGATGTTAGTGCTGTAAATTGTATGGGGATGAAGCGAGCTGATATAGTTGGTTATAATTTTATATAGATTTTTGCTAAAACCTTTGGTTACAAATAATTGTACTACCTGAATTTGGCAGGAGTGCAAAGCGAAATGAAGGTTTTGTGATCTTTAATAGGTGCATATGAAAGCAATGAACAAGATCAAAGTGAAACTTAACTGAAGAACCAGAAAAGTGAGCATGAACAAATCTAGTTGTGATCAACCACAGAGTCATCTGAAGGAGTCACAGAAAATAATTTGTAACCTGTACATGTTTTGTGCAGTTCAATGGACTGTTAGAATGAATTGATCTCCTGTTATGTTGATAAGTCACCAGTCCTGGGGGAGGGAAGGAAGGAAGGAAGGAAGGAAGGAAGGAAGGAAGGAAGGAAGGAAGGAAGGAAGGAAGGAAGGGAGGGAGGGAGGGAGGGAGGGAGGGAGGGAGGGAGGGAGGGAGGGAACTTCTTACACATAATATGGCCAGTGTTCAGTTCTAATGCATCATTAAAAGAATGTATTGTCAGCACTAGAACATTCGTACAATATTAAGCCAGTTGTACAGAGTGAGTATAAGAATGAAAAGCTGATAGATCTGGGGACATCCCCCAAAGGATCTCATAATGTTAGGAGATATAGAATTACCAGCAAAATAAAGGGCTCTTGTTTTAGTTCTGGTTGGTTCCAGTCACTGTGAATTGGGAAAGAGGCCCCATGGCTCCTCTTAGGTGTACAGTCTAACTGAGCTCATAGGCTATAAGCTTCATCTGTAATGAATAGCGTATCTGGGCTGTTTGTCCAAAGGTTCTCATCATGGTAGAAAACATTACAGGAAAGATGAATTCTTATGCCAACCAGGGTCATATATTAACAGATCTTTCTTGCATTTGAAAGAAACATAGATAATGATGGCAGGAACTGAACCAAAAGTAGGCAGAGTTTTATTCACTGACTCTTCCCCGTATCACAGACACAATGAATGTGTGGAGGGATGACATTTGGAGGATGAGTACAAAGGCTATATTTGGAAAAATGGCTAAGGCTGAAGGTGCAGGACCATTCTGCAACATCAGTTTCTCACTGCCTCATTTAGCCTTTGCATTCGGCATCCCCAAACTGCAACTTCATGATGCAACTCCATGAAGCACTCCTAGGAATAGGGTTGGCTCATTCTGCTCCTTCTTATATATGCTTTGGCAAACAAAGAACAAATTCAGACTTATGAACACACTTCTCCTCTAAAAGCATTGATCACAGGCAGAGGTAAGCAATTTCATAAATCCCATTCAATACAGATTTAAAGTACTATAAAAACTGAGATTTCTAGATTATATTTCTAAAGTGAATGATGGAAACTGTATATCAATGGAGTAGTATTAACACAGAGATTGAAAATATAATTAACATATAAACATTTCTATATGTTTTTAAGATGATGATGATGATGATGATGTTGATTTTTTTTCTGGTAAAACAGAAAACTTCTCCATGCATAGAAGTTGCCTATCTTCTTAAGGGTAGGGTGGATGTCTGAAATTTTGGTAAAGCAGAGATTCATGCCAGTCATCAAAGTGATGTACAGAACCATTCCATTTATGGTTAATTTTCTCTATGTTCAACAGGGTTACTCTCATTCAATTCTGCAAAGAATTGCTACATCATTAATCTGAGAAATCTGTACATGGATTATATAGGATATTTTTATACAGTACACAAAAGGAGAATGTACATATGTGGAACATCAGGACCTCTGAAAATGCCCCACTTCACTGCTTCTTTGTCATATACCTTTGTCAGTTTTTTTTTTTTCCCCCTGAATAGAGAAAATTGATTTTGACATTTTTCATTAAGAAATTTTCAGTACTCTTCGTCAATATTAAATCATGCCTTTTTTTTTTTTTAATCAGAAAAATTGTCCAGGTGGTTTGATGCTTCAGTACTTTTCCAGTAAGTTTTTTCTTGAATGGATGGTGGAAGATGGATGGATGGATGGATGGATGGATGGATGGATGGATGGATGGAGTGAGTGAGTGAATGAGTGAGTGAGTGAGTGAATGAGTGAGTGAATGAGTGAATGGGTGAATGAGTCAAGGCATCTTAGTCTATCACTGTAGAAAGGAATTTGGATTTAACTGTGATAAGGAACAAAATAATTTTACCTTTTGTCATCAGCATATACAATCACTTATTCTGCATAGCCTTCCCTTTTAGATGCCTACGTCACTGTTACACTAGGAGTAGTACCATGACAAAATGACTTTCTTTTTTTTTTCTTGGAAAATGCAAAATGATATCATCCTAAGAGGTATTCTGACACTAGCAGAAAGTTCAGATATTGGTAAAACTGTGGAAGAACTTCTAGAAAGGACAAGGAAACAAAATGAAATCATGCCTCAAACATTATTAATGTTCACAGATTCCAAAATACTGTTGTCATTTTAGGATATTTTTAGTTATATAGAACAATATCATTGTAAACAAATATGTATCCAACACTGACTGGCTATACTTTAATCCATTATTTATGGAAGAATTGTAATAAGTGTGATGTGAAACCAATCCACTGTGACCAAATTCTTTTTTAGCTGAAACATAGGTAGGTAGATAGGTAGGTAGGTAGGTAGGTAGGTAGGTAGGTAGGTCGGTAGGTATATAGATAGGTATGATCCATAGGCAGTCCAAAACAGAATGCAGATGCTGGTGATTCTAGGATAATAAATCCAAGGTGGTAACATTTAGAATGGATAATAGTGTTGATTATAAAAAGGTTACCTCTATCTATCTATCTATCTATATCTGACACAAAACCTTCCCTGTAATATGACCATTATGTAATTTCTTCCTTGCAGAGCTGTTGGAATGAATGAAATGGGCAATCATTCCATTGTGACAGAATTTCTTCTAATGGGATTTTCAGATGACTCTGATATGCAAGCTTTACATTTTGTGATATTTCTCTCTGTTTATTTAATGGCTGTAGTGGGAAATGTTTTGATCATCATAGCTGTGGCACTAGACCATCATCTTCATAGTCCCATGTATTTCTTTCTGGCCAACCTTTCATTTTTGGATGTTTGCTACATCTCTACTACAGTTCCTAAATCCATAGCTCTTTCAATAACAAAAAACAATGTGATTTCTTTTGCCGGATGTGTTGTGCAGGTCTTCTTAGTTGTCACATTTGTTGGAGGGGAACTTTTTTTGCTCACCATCATGGCCTATGACTGATATGTAGCCATCTGCCACCCTCTGCAATACAATATGATCATGAACTGGAATGCCTGCATTCAGACGGCAGCTGCGGCCTGGATAAGCACCCTGATCCATGCAGTGTTAGAAACCAGTCTGACTTTCAGGGTGAACTTTTGTGGATCAAATAAGATTGGACAATATTTCTGTGATATGCCTCTATTACAAAAGATTTCTTGCTCCGATACAAAAGTTCATCAAATTATCACGATGGTCATTGCGGTCAATGGAAGCACATTTTGCATTGGACTCCTGCTTGTTTCTTACGGATATATCTTTTCTGCAGTGCTGAAGATTCCATCAGTTCAAGCAAGATACAAAGTTTTCTCAACCTGCACTCCTCATCTGACTGTGTTTTCCTTATTTATGACCACAGTTATATTCTCATATATGATTCCAAAAACACTTTCAACTCCCATTGTGGATTTGGTTTCTGCCTGTCTGTATACCGTTTTGCCACCTGTTCTAAATCCCATCATTTATTGTTTGAGAAATAAAGATGTACAAAAATCTCCTTGGAGAATAGCCTCCACATTAAAGCAACTTCTAGGATAATTGCAAAAGTTCTTACAATGATCATTTAAGGAGCTTGTGTAGGTATGTTCAGGCAAAATACACTTTCTCAGCAAAATTATTAGCTGACACTCACTTTCCCTCAAGTTACTAATATTTGAGATTGAAAATTAACCTCTTTTTACTTTCAGGATGAACTTTTTGGGACCCAATAAGATTTCTGTAACATAGCCAGAAATGGTGTTTTGCACTGATTCAAAAGTTCACAAAGTTCTGATGGTAGGGCCCTGTGAATTTATTTTGATTTGCTTTCTTCTTGACATGTTATGGCTACATTTTCTCTACTGTAGTGAAAAGTCTCTTAGCTGAAAGAACATAGAAAGCTTTCTCAGCTTGTAGCCTATGCCTGACGGACTTTTCCTTGCTTATTATTCCACCGTAGTTTCATAATTGAGATTTTTTTTTTTTAAATCCCACTAAATTGCAGCATGGGCATTCTTTCTGTAGTTTTGCTACCATGTTTGAATTACATCATTCATAGCTTGAGGACTAAGGATATTTGGAAAATATTCCACACATTAAAGGACTTTGGAGCAGTCATTAAAGGAATCCTTAATTATATAGCTCTGTTGGGTCTCAAGAAATCAATTTATATGCTTTCTATATTTAAATAGATGGATACATCTCAATGCTTTCTCAGATTTATTGGCACCTGAGATATATTTTACCTCCCCAGTAATGAATTACCATTTTGGCTGGCATAACATATAGCACCATTCAGCATCTGTACCAGGTAACAAAATCACTGATTCAAATAACAGAATCAGGGGGACACCGCATAGTATTTCCCAATCTTCCTCCTTTCTAACCCACTATAGACAGCAGTTATCTCAGTCCCTCATTCTAAAGGCTTCCCAGGACAAAGACTTAAGGTGAAAGGAAAATTTCATAGCTACTAACTATTCCAGTCTGGTGTAGTAGTTAAGGCACCAGGATAGAAACCAGGAGACTATGAGTTCTAGTCCTGTCTTAGGCCTAAAGTCAGCTGGGTGGCTTTGGGCCAGTCACTCTCTCTCAGCCCTATGAAGGAGGCAAGGAGAAACCACCTATGAAAAACCTTGCCAAGGAAACTGCAGGGACTGGTCCAGGCAGTCACCAGGAGTCAAAACACACAAACACACACACACATTAAAAAAGTTTGTTTTAAAATATAATTTTAGAACACTTGTTCCTTTAAATGCAGCTTTCTTCTCTGATGAGGCTTTCAAGAGAAGGTTGAAAACCTATAAATAATGTTATTTATCTACAACCCCCAGTCACTCTGGGACTGCTAGGAATTTTAGTTCAACAAATCTATGTCATCAAAAATTCTCTGTCCCTAATGTACATTAGGCCTTAAGCTTCCAAACATACAGAAAAGTGTTTGTAACTGTGGAAAGTGAAAAAAAATGTTACTGGTTATGCCTTGCCTTTCCTTTCCTTTCCTTTCCTTTCCTTTCCTTTCCTTTCCTTTCCTTTCCTTTCCTTTCCTTTCCTTTCCTTTCCTTTCCTTTCCTTTCCTTTCCTTTCCTTTTTTTCTTTTTTCTATTTTTTTACTTTATAAAACCAGCTTTACTAATTTCTAAATCATATTGTGTTTAACAACTCTGTTGGAGAAACAGTTTCCTTTAATACTAATAGAAACATAAGAGCTGGATTTGATATCACTAATTTGGCAATACTGTCCCAACACCAGTAACATCCTCATAGTGTTGTGATCCTGTTCTCATCAGCTATGATTGGGAAGAAATTGGATGGTACAAAAAATACTGAATGTCTTTTAAGAAGAACTGTTGAAAAAGCAAGTAATGTTTTAAGAAAGAGAAGAATAGAAAGGATAGAAATTTCCAATTCTTCAGTTTGGAAATAGTTGAAGATTTGTAATTTTAAGGGCAGTAGCTAAGGGATTTTTCAAAAATACTATTTATGTATGCATACAGAAAGAACTGTAGATGAACATTTTTAATAAAGGATACAGAGATTTATTTCCATGAATCTTTTCTCTATATTAGGTATTCCTCCTTATTGAGCTCAGGTCATACCATAATGTATAATTTAGGTAGAGGTGCAGCCTACTATTCCAGCACTTGAAGCTGAGATGGAGAAAATATCTACAGTAATCATGTGTTCTAGTAGATTGGAACAAAGCATAAACATAGCAAAATGTAAAAAACATAAAAATGAAAGTAATATAATTGCTTGCATAGGGGAACAAGAAAGGACAATATAATTAAACAATATTTCTTTTGTCCACTACCTCATTATGGATCCTGGTTCGGTAGCCATGAATGCCAGGATTACCATGATAAATTCTGCCACCAAGGAAACAGGAAACAATAAGGGAGATGATGTCAAACGCAATCTGTCAGAGAACATAATATAGAGAAGAAGCAGAGAAGTCGGAAATGAGAATGCAACGGGTGGTCCTGGTTATTACCTATTATAACAAGAGTGTTCTGTTTCATGAATGTTCCCAGAACTAAAACAGTGATCAGAGAAAAGGGACTAGTAAAGACAGCTAAACTGATCCCTAAAGGTTCCTCATGAAAACGAGAACCTTGGCAATACACGAATCCTATTTGGATCTCTACTTGGGTAGTTTCAACTTGAACATTCATGACAGTCATTTTTAAATGTCATGTACTGGATTTTTTGGAATCCTAGAATTTGATAGTAGGTCATTTTAGTGAGACACTGCTTCTTTCAATTGAAGTAGCAGATTGAACTGTACAGTTGCCTTGGCTGTTGGCTCCTGAAAAACCTTTTCTAACCTACCAAGCTGATAGATCCTCTTGGTATACTGAGGAACTCCAGTAAACAAAAGAAGTTGGTAGAAAAGTAGAGCACAGATGGCAGAAACCTTAAAGCTGATATGTTCAAGCACAGCTTAGGGCCTGTTGGGGCATTCCATTGATCCATTTCATTGGTCAGCCTTTGAATGTTTTTTCCATGAACAACGAAAAGGACATTTGAGTGGTTTGGTCAAATAAGTTGTAATTTCATTGTTGTATGTTACATTTTTCAGGCTTTATTTATTTATGCATGCATGCATGCTATTTATACGGCTATTTATACGGCTATTTATAAATGTATGCTATTTATAAGGCTGCCCAATTCACTCATGGAGACAGGTGGCTTACAGGAATATTTTACTTTCTTCTCTTTAATTTTAATATTATATTGCTTGGTAAACTCAATGCAAACTTTCACATACAGGTTTTTTTCCAGTTCATTATTTTGATGTAAAATATTTGAAAAAATAAGATACCCATTTACCTTGAAAGAGTTTAAACCTCAAGATGTTGTGCATTACATCTAAGAGAACTAAAGAAGATTGTTATTGGTTTAGTTAAACCAAAGCATTTTTTAAGTGTCCAGCTGTGACACACTGGATAACATGACTGAAATGCAGTGTAGGTAGCATGACAATTAAGTGAATCTATAGATGTAAATTCAGAGGGTTCATCATTGGTTGCTCACCAGATTGGAAAGAACAGTCAAGTAACACAAGAATACATCCTTAGGTTCTCTACTCGTGAATGGTTTTATTAATGACTGAATGAAGAGGCAAAGTTAGTGCTTATTAAATTATCCAATTACACAGTATTATGTGGGATATCACATAATCAGTAGTCAGTAAGACTACTACTACAGCAATAAAGTTCAACATTATCTTCACTGATAGGAGAAATGAGTTTAAAGTAACAAAATGAAATTTAAAAGAAAGAAGTCCAAAATTTATCAATCAGGAAACAAAATTCAATTGTAAAGTTATACGATGGGGGTATAATAACTGAGTGCAAACTGAATATGAATCTATAGCATGACTAGCAAGAAAAAAATGCAAATGCAATTTAGGTAGTATAAAGATAGCATAATTTTCAAGTCATGGAATTTTCCATGACATTTTCTAAATCACGTTATCCTGCTTTGGTCAGATCCTAATTTAAGTATTTTGTCCAGTTCTAGACATTGCACTTTAAGATTTAGAGGGATTGGAACATGTTTGGAGAAAGTCAATTAAGATGATTCAGGATTAGAAATTAAATCCTATAAGGAAAGATGGAAGTGGCTAGATACATTAAGCCTTGAGAAAAGACAGCTGAAGGGCGATATGAGAGTACTCTTCAGATTCCTGAAAAGATGTCAGATAAAAAAGTCAAGGCATGTTTGCTCTCATTGTAGAGTGCAGGACATGGAATAATGGATTTAAGTTAAAAGAAAGCAGAATTGTATTGAATATTGAATTTCATGTGTGCACACACACACATACATTACACAAATATATACATGTTATCAGTAACAGTAGTTGCATATTGGGACCAATTAGAGAAGAGATCAAGGCTATAGAGTCATCAGTCTGGGATGCTTAAATTTCTTACTCTGAGCTAGGGTTTGGACATTGGATTAGATCACCTAATCACAAATTTGAATCTAAAACAAGTTTGACCCAAGATGACTTTGTGATACATTATGAAGATTGCTCAGCAACAATGCAGAAGATGTTTGCCATTGCTTTCCTCCAGGAATTTTTTTTTTTTTTCCTTTTGGACTTTGCAGTGTACTTTTCATTGCTGGTGTTCCCACGTGATCTACATCCAAATATCAACCAGGAGTGACTGCCTCTTTTGTCTTTCTTTCAGTTTTAGACAGGGTTAGAAATACAGATTACATTTGAGACTAATGCTTTGTTTTTTACTAACTTTACTAAAATTTTAATTAAGGGTTTAAAAACAATACATCAGAAAAGGGAGGAACTATCTGACTATGTTAATAGCCAAGGATACACCAACAGGGACCAGATAATGTGTTTCAATTTAGATTAGAGCACTTGTCAGACTTTCTTCTCTGATGTTGATATATCTCTCTGGTCCATTTCTAGGTCACTGGCCCACAGCTTAACTCTAACAACATAGAGATGGAAATAAAAGTTTCAATGAAGGAATAGAGAGTTGGCAAAATGTATACAGACAAGTAGCTAAAAGTACTGTTTTCAAAAATATTCTACTTTGCATATAGAAACAGAACTCTACACTCAGAAGATTGATAAAGGATGTAGAAAGTAATTTTCATCATTTCTTTCTTCTGATTAGTTGTTCCCTGTTATTCAGCTCTGGCCGGAAGACAATGACATAACATTTTGGGAAAAAAATGCAGCCCAGAAGCCCAGCACCAGAGGCTAAGATGGAGAAGATCTCCACAGCCACCATGTATTTCCCCTTGGAGCTCAGGTATGCTGGGACAAAGGACAACCAAACACTGCAGAAGACCAACATGCTGAAGGTGATGAACTTGGCTTCATTGAAACTGTCAGGTAATGTCTTGGCAAGAAAAGCTGTAGTGAAGCTGATAAGAGCCAGGAAGCCCATATAGCCAAGCACACAATAAAACATGGTCACAGAGCCTTCGTTACATTGCAGGATAATTTCTTCAGTCACTGAGATGATATCCACATCTGGGAATGGGGAAGCCATTGTCAGCCAGAGAGTACAAATGCCTGCTTGGATGAGGGAGCAGGAAACAATAATGCAATTAGTTAACTTTTTCCCCACCCACTTCCTCATCCAGGATCCTGGTTTGGTGGCCATAAAAGCCAGAACCACTGTGATGGTTTTTGCCAAGACTGAAGAAACAGCCACTGAGAAGACCATGCCAAAAGTTGCTTGTCGGAGGAGACAGGTCAATTTCCCTGGGGGGCCAATGAATAGGAATGCTGAAAGGAAGCAGAGCAGGAGGGCGATGAGGAGAACGTAAGTCAGATCCCGGTTGTTGGCTATGACAATGGGAGTGTTGTGGTGCCTCACAAATACTCCTAGCACAAGAACTGTGATCAGAGAAAAAGAATGTGCGAGACAGGCTAAACTGAACCCTAAAGGTTCTTTGTAAGACAAGAAAGTCACAATTTTGGGAACACAAAAATTCTGTTTTGTGTTGGGATAGTAGTCATCTTTGCATCTAAAACATTCTTTGCTGTCTGAAAATAGAAGAAAAGATGTTATATTTCTCTCACAAGCATATATCATAAATCTGAACAGTGTGCTATCACCATAATAAAAACAATAACTTTTTTTTTTTTTAAATAGGACTGTGGAAAGCCTCCAAGCTCATTGATTGTTGATAAATTTTGAACAACTAACAATTATTTTTTCATGTTACAAATTTTATTTAAAATTAAGTTTAGAATCTGTCTAAATACATATACAGGCATACAATAAGAATAAGAATAAGAATAAGAATAAGAATAAGAATAAGAATAAGAATAAGAATAAGAATAAGAATAAGAATAAGAATAGGAATAGGAATAGGAATAGGAATAGGAATAGGAATAGGAATAGGAATAGGAATAGGAATAAGAATAAGAATAAGAAGCTGAAATGAAAGAACTTAGAACAGCAGAAATGATGGAGAAAAGGGCAAGGAACATCAAGAATTGGTCAGCACCAGGTGAAGATGAACTGCATGATTTTTGGTTGAAACATCTGATTGGTCTGCCCCCGCTCATTGCCAAGCAGTTTAACAGCATACTACAAGGAGTTGAAATTGAAGATTAGTTAGCATCTGGCAAAACCTACCTGATAATGAAAGATCCAACAAAAGGGGCAGCACCAGGCAACTACAAGCCAATTACCTGCTTGCCAACAACTTTCAAATTGCTAACTGGTGTGGTAGCTGATGCAGTCCAACAGCATCTAGTTGAGAACAAGATCTTTCCATTTGAGCAGAAAGGAAATCACCCAAACAGCAGAGGGACAAAAGATCAGCTCCTAACTGACAAGATTATTTTGGAAAAAATGTAAGAGAGAGAAGACCAACTTGAATGTAGCTTGGATTGATTACAAGAAGGCATTTGACTCCCTGTCTCATGATTGGATAATCAAGAGAAATAACAGGAATCAGTAGAAACATCAGAAGCTTTGTGCAAAGATCAAAGGCACAATGGAATACATAGTTCCTGGTCAATGGTGATAGATTAGGAGAGGTTAACATCAAGAAGGAATCTTTCAAGGAGACTCATTATCACTACTACAGTTTGTCATTGCAGTGACGCTTCTGTCAACAATACTAAACAAGTCAGGCCATGACTATTAAACATCAAAAACATCTGTCATGTTATCCCACCTTCTTTACATGGAGATCTGAAGCTGTATGGAAAAAACACCATCTGAAATGGAATTGCTGCTCAACACTGTCCAAATATACAGCCAAGATATTGAAATGGAGTTTGGACTGGACAAATGTGCCACGCTTACCGTCAATAGGGGAAAAATAGTGAAAACCAAAGGAACCAAGATGCCCAATGGAAATAACATCAAGAGTCCGGATGAAGAAGATCACTACAAATACCTGGGAATCTTTCTGGCTCACAACATCAAGCACACTGAGAAGAAGGTTAGTAGTGAATACATCAGGAGAGTGAAGAAGATCTAAATCCAAACTTAGTGACAGAAATAACATCAAGGCATTTAACACCTGGACAAGTCTAATCATATATACAGCTGGAATGGTAGACTGGACTCAAGCTGAAATAAAAGCCCTGGATAGGAAGACCAGAAAAATAACGACAATAAATCATGTCTTTCATCCATGCAGCAATGTTGACAGACTCTACTTACCAAGGAGCATAGGTGGGTGTGGAATGTTACAAGTAGACCAGATAGCTGAAGAAGAAAAAAGGGCATTGGAAGAATATCTGAAGGACAGTGAAGAAGATACACTCATGCTGGTACACTATGAAGGCCTACTGAATACCAGAGAGACCAAACTGGCCTATTAGAAAGACCAAATGAAGAATTGAAAAGAGACATGGCAAGACAAAATATTACATGGCCAATACACACACACACACACACACAACTAGCAGGTGAAGCAGATAACAACAAGACCTGGCAATGGCTAAGAGTGGGAAAATTGAAGAGACAGAGGGACTAATTCTGGCTGCACAAGACCAAGCCTTAATAACAAATGCATACAAAGCCAGAATTGAGAAGACAGCAACAGACACCAAATGCCACCTCTGAAAAGAAGCTGAAGAAACAGTGAACCACTTAGTTAGCTGCTGCAAGAAGATTGCACAGACTGACTACAAACAAGGGCATGACAAAGTAGCAACAATGGAGCATTGGAGTATTTGCAAGAAATAGTATTTGCCTGCAAGCAAGAATTGGTGGAACCATGAAATAGACAAAGTAATGGAAAATGAAGAAGCTAAAATGCTCTGGGACTTTAGAATTCAAAGAGACAAGCAGTTGCCACACAACACCCCAGACTTAACAATTGTTGTTAAGAAAGACAAAAAAGTCTGGATGGTGGACTTCGCAATACCTGGAGACAGCAGAATAGAAGAGAAAGAACTGGAGAAAAATATAAATTACAGAAACCTACAAATAGAAATAGTACACCTACGTCAAGAGAAAGCAAAGGAAGTACCAATAGTAATAGGTGCCTTAGGTGCAATCCCAAAGCATGTGGAGCACCACTTGAACACCATCGGCATTGACAAAATCACCATCAGTCAACAGCAAAAGGCAGCTTTACTTGGAACAGCTTATATCCTGTGATGAGACCTTTAACACCATCGAACAACAACCTCTGCCTATCCCAGGTCCTTGAGAAGGACTTGATAGGTGGATAAAAATGCCAAATCCAGTCTAAACATCTGGCTGAGTGTGCAACCAATCATAATAAGTATAATAATGCTATTTCCAATTCTCTCTTAATAAAGTCAACTCTATTATTATTATTTTGTGTTAAATAAAGTAATATTACATAGAGTCAGTTGGAGTCAGCAGTTAAATGTGAGCATTATAAGAAATCATTTTTATCCTAACATCCATAAGACTAAGCATCATCTTATTGTTGTACATTTCCAGCAGAGGTTTGCATGGTTCCTAATCACTCAGGATCAGATTCCTACTTGGCTACATAGCACAATACTCATTTTATGTATATTTGAAGGTGGAGTGTTTAGGAGCTTGCTTTTTGAGGTTTGAAATTGGGTGAATTTTAAGAAGGATGGATGCTCTGAGCTTGTTCATCATGGACTTGCTCTCCATACCTTTTGTGCTTCAGTTCACTTCACTATGTAGGCTGTGTAGGAGGGGAATTGTTATCAAGTTTTGACATCTGACAGTCAAAACATTGGAGAAAATTGATCTAAACAGTGTTCAAAGAGAGATGCCATCTTGCAATTATTTTTAATAAATTGCTCAATGACAGCTGTTAAGTCTGGGGAAAAAAAAGCTGTGTACTTGCTGATTCTTTAAAGCAGGAAATAGCCACTGATGATTCATGAGAAACCTATTTCTGAACTTCCAGTGAGCAGAATATATCACTCCACTGTTTGAGAAGTGACTTCTCAATATATTACAGCTTCCTACTACCTTGAATAACTCAAAACATAATATACTTCTCTTATGCAAATGTATTACAAATATCAGCATCAAATTATTATTATTATTATTATTATTATTATTATTATTATTATTATTATTTACCTTTCTCACTTGAAATCCTCCCTTCTGGACATGGGATGCAATCATAGCAGCAAAACAGTTCCCCTTCCTTTACTTTCTTGCTGAAACCTGGATAACAACTTTCACTACAGATAGAAATAGGTTGCACCTAGGAATGAAAGAAGGTAACAATAGACTGGAGAAGGGATCCCATTTTTGTCAACATTTAATACACACATTAGTTTCTTTCTGATCCATATCACTTTTGCTTGTGTTTACCCATCAATAAATTTTGATTTTTTTCCATTCTTAAAAACATGTACAGTATTAATGCAAAAAGTTGATGTATGTATGTAGTTATTAGCTCTTAAAATATCCATAAAGAGCCAATGTAGTATAGTGGGTAAGGACCACTATAGGCTAGAAACTGGGAGACTTTGAGTTCTAGTCCTGCCTTAGGCACAAAGTCTGATGGGTGACCTTGGGCCAGTCACTTTTTCTCAGCCCTAGGAAGGAGGCAATGGCAAACCACTTCCAAAAAAAACCTTGCTGAGAAAATTGTAGGGATTTGTCAAGGCAGTCACCAGAAGTCAACACTGACCTGAAGGAGACAGGTAGGTAGGTAGGTAGGTAGGTAGGTAGGTAGGTAGATAGATAGATAGATAGATAGATAGATAATTCATATCTATGTTCTTCAGAAATTGTTTGACACAAATCTATTATGCTACAAATGCAAATTTGGAGAAGTGTAAAATATTACAAATGGTTGTTGCATTAAAAGGTATTGTTGACATGCATTTAGAAAACAATCTGCAAAACTGCTTCCCTGATCTGTTGCTAAGGGTTACATGGAATTTTTAAATCTCTCTCTGTGCCATAAACATAGACATTTCCTTTAGTTTGATGAGTGGAATTTGGCTGAAGTACAAAATTGTTGGTTGTAGCTTTATGCTTTATAATGACCCTTCTGACTTTTAGGTCTCTTCCACCGACCATCCAAAGTTGGATGGTAAAATGAGCTTTTTCTGAGGAAAAACTTAGTGAATAGACAAAGGGAATTTCTCTGCTGTTAGAAGAGTCTTCAAGTGGCTTCAGGAAATGTGTGACCAGAAGTGGATTCACCAAGAGGCCAACATTGAAGAAAGCCCCCCCCCCCCCATATTAACATTTTTAAAGTAGAAAAGGAACAAATAAAATAAAAGAAACAAATACAGTACAACAGGTCTCTGACAAAAGTACAGTCTTGCAACAAAAGAGTTAATTTCCATTTCTTAAACAGCAACTCTCAGAATCTTTAGGTGGCAATAAATTGTTGCACCACAAAGGGAGAAACAAAAGGAAATTGCTTTTATAGATAAAATAAGAAAAGGCTTCCACCTAGCAGGTTGCTTTCTTTAACAAAGCTGAGTAGAATAAATCAGAGAACTACCTGTCTCAACTTACCTGGGAACATCCAGACACTTCAAAATATACTGGAAACATCCTGCCAGACATGCTACTATATGATAAGGCTCTGTTTTCTTGTTTTACTAGCCATATTCCCCACTCCCACGCCTATCAAAGGCTATTCTAGAAGTCAACTGTGCTACCCTGAAGATCAACAACCTCAACAATCTGGCATCTATTATACCTCAGCAGGATATTTGGGATTTGTATATTAAACATGGTAGCAGATGTTGAACTTAATAGTGAGTTCACCTAATTGAGGCCACATTCATCTAGTATAATTTATTATGTCATAACCTCTTCAGTCTTGTAATCTGGTGATTTCATTTAAAGTTGGGCTATGGCTAGGCGTGACCACTTGTTGCTATTACTTCATTTGGGTTCTAGCCCATACCCAACTTCCTTGGCCAGTACCACCTGGGTTAGGAATAATGACATACATTTAGATGGTTGAAAAAGGTCACAAGAGTGACACAATTATTTCTTATTTCAGAGCAGTCACTTGATCTATGTGAGCTCCCTTTTAGAGCACAAATCCTGCAAAAGATTTAGATAGATAAAATACCTTGATAGATAAATTACAGGGGTCATTATCAGCTTATCAGCATGTCATGACCAACCCTCTCATCTCAGGCAGAAACTCTGGTTTGACCAGCACTGCATACATGCCAGAATAGATTTAGATCATAGCTTTCAAATATTATAAAAGAGCAAAAGTCCCAATATTAAAAACCTTAAACAACCGCATATTAGATGTGGAGCAACTCAACTCCATTCCACACCAACTTTCAGCAATAGGTATATTATTAAATAATATATTTTTGTTTCGGGCATAATTAGCAGAGGTAGCCATGCAAGCAGAAATGGGTAAGATCTCATTATATGAGTTCAAATGAAGCTTATTAAACTCAATATATTATAAGCATTTAGCTTTATTTGGAACAAAGAACATCAGAATAAAAGTCAACATTAATTCAGAACCAGGGATGATAACTGGACTTTACCTGGTTGAATGAGATGTGCCATGTAATGATCTCATCATTTAAAGTTAATACTTCATCTGGAGGAGCTAGGTGATTCACCTTCCCAACTTTTACACGAAGAAATGAATTATTTGGGAAAGCAATCCAGTTGATAATATCAAATCCAGCTCTTATTATCCCATTCTGGTCAAAGGAGATCTGGTCCCCAGCACTGTTGTTAAAAGAGACTCCTTTTAGAAAGTAATGAAGCTGAACCAAAAAAAAAAAAATAATAATAATAATGCAAGAGTTTTGAAAGGTTAAATTTCTTGTGATGGTAGTTTTCATAGCAGAAAAGCAGATATATAGCTGCATTCTTTGTTCATATCTTTTATGTTTATTGCAATTGACTCAAAAGGTGTTGAAAATGGAAGGGGTCAATTTATAGATTTCAGGTGAATTTCTATATTTCACAATGCCTCTGCTAATCTTCCTCTTTAATTTCCATTTAAATGCTGTTTTATTGAAAAACAACCTGATTCCAGTAAAGTTGTTTGTCTATCAAAGAGTCATGAGAATATGATGCACAAACACAAACACAGTTCCATGAGAGATTCAGAAGGGAGGGAGAGTGGGCTTTCTAAAGTTACACTCACAAATATGACATTAACGTCCTAAACATCACAGGGAGGAATCCAATAGAAATCAAAGTAAAAGTTTCAAATAGTAACAGTGGAAAGGAAAGTATTGTGACAAAACTATGAGCTGTTCTTTCATATTGAGAAGATGGGAAGACAGATGAAATGCAGACACAGGTTTCCCTACATACTTACATGCATGGTGCTCTGAGAAATATGGATACTGGGAACATTACCTGCAGGAAATCTTGTTTATGATTTTTTTCTCTTCCTCTGACTGCCATTGCTCTGTGTTTATATCTAGATGTAGATATGGCATGGAAAGCATGAGCTACTGCATAAATACCATTGTAGATATTGTAGCTATGGCCAGTCATGCCTATTTCAAAAATAGGCCCAGGAAGGCTCTTCAGATTCTCTGTCCCAGTGCAAATGTCTTCAGGCACATCACTCAAGACCACATCTGGGAATACGCAGTTGAAAACGTTTTGCCAAAACTGACTGATAAACCCATTTCCCTTTCCACTGAAGAAGGGGTTTTGTTTTGCAACAAATGACCGGAACTCTGGTAGATCAGCAGAGGGCATTGAGAAGGAGAGAGCACCATGAATTATTTCTGTACTCCAAGAGCGTTGAAATCCTGAGCAAGTCAGCTCTATCTGGGCTGTCATTATCCATATAATACCTTTTGCTTTAGTTCTTACTTCTCCTATTCTTGGTATATACTGCAACCATCTCAAAAATATCATGGTGAAAGATTCCCCATAGATCACAAATGTATTGGCTTTACTACCCATGACTTTATCATAGATTTTTACTCCTTTCTGAATCATATCACTAAGTCCATCTACATCACTACATTTCTCAAATTTTTCAATGAAAGAGTAACAAATTCCTCTCCTGGAAAAAAGTGGAATCACAGTTTGTACAAATTTTTCCCCTTGGTCATTGTCCATGGTAAGGATCCCAATCCAGGTCCACCTAAAATGCAGGAGCAGTGAGACAATCCCTGCATACTGAAGGGTATCTGGGGGAACCATTTGGTAAAAAGCGAGGCCTGGAGTTTTATCATTCATCAGTGGAGCCGAGCCATAAATGAGCTAGAGAGAAGTGGGGAAAAAAAAATAACATACATAGAACTCTTATAATGTGGATAAAATACATTAACAATCCTACCAGCATTCATATAAGGCAGCCCTCAATGTGCTTAATTGAAATCATGTTTCAGTTTCTGCTGTATTTCCCATATGCATTGTTTTATCATAAATCGGATGGTAGTGCCTTAAATCTAGAACTCATTGAAACATCCTTTCAAACTGAATTTTTGAATTCTATCAAAATGATGTCAAATTGAATCAAGCCATTCTGAAATGTTTTAGAGGGGCTCAGTAATGATTTAGAGATTCAGTACACTTTCTAAACCACTGAACCACGATTGCCACTTTCCTTCCACAGAATGGATAGCTTGGAAGAATTATTCTCTCTTTTTGTATCTCTCTTATTTTAGTAGAATTTGTTTAGAGAAATTCACTGGGAGGCCAGGAAAGATTCATTCTGTTTCCATTTTTTATCTGATTTGCTATTATTTGTGTAATGTTCTGCCTTTTCCCAAATTAATGTCATTTAGTTGTTACTTCATTCTAAGTCCTAGCTGTTCCCATCAGTCTTTCTGTTCTGAATATTCATAAATCTTTTGCTGCTGATCTTCACTTTCCTACATTCCATTCCCAATGAATCCCCTATTTCTTTTCTGCCAGTTCCTGTTTCTGCTTGTCTTGCCCTCAAAAAACCTAAGGTGTAGTGTGGATTTGAGATACTGTGTTGCCATACTGCATGTAGTTTAGACTGTTCATTGCTATAGTATTATAAGCACTAATCACATGGTCAGATTTTTAATAATGTTACTCAAGAGGCAAGTAAGAGTTCACTTTCAGAAGGATCTAACCTTAAGAGTGAGGTGTGAAAACAACAATGAGGCATGCAAACTAGTGGTCAGAGGGTGACTGGTGCTTCCATCTTTAATAAGAGCTTTCTAAACAATCCTTGAATTTTAATTTTTTTTACAATCCTTGAATTTTTATTTTTTAGTTTGAGGGCAGCACTTTCTGTCATTGGACTCCTCTTCTTTAATAATTGCTGCCTTGAAAGAGGTATAAAGTAATTACTAAAAAATATTTTGCTCTGTAGTTATTGAAGCTACCTAACTTAAACGTTACAGAACTTATGCATGTTAACTTTCATACACAGAGTCAAAAAGTGTCCTACCTGTGGAATTTTATAGATATCCAAGATGGTGGAGACATGAAGAGAGATTTCAGCATCCAGACCCCCAACAACAGATACTAAATTATTATGGATGTTGCAGCTGTAATTGGGGATCAGTCTCTCCACTGATGACAGAAGTAGCATTGTAGCCTGAAAAGTCTTCTGGGCATTGTCATAGCTGTCAAGGATGCTGAAACCCAAGGTGAGATTGGGCAAGATCTGTGGGTTTTCATTGATCTCCTTTACTGCAAATGCCATAGCCAGGATGTGTTGGTAATTCTTAGGAACTAGACTACAATGAGAGATTATGAATAGAGTTAAATAATATCAATGTTTAGCTTCAGAAAACAAAATTCTCTCCCTCTCTTGGGATAATAATACTCAAATTAACTTTTTAAACTCATACAATTTGACACTGATATGCAATCTTTTACAGATACACACTCAAATATATACATATACATACATGGAGATTCTCCATGGAACTTACAGTGTTACTTACTGTGGCATTGGGACTCTTTGAAGAGAAGAAAGAGGAACTTATATTCCTAAATAGGAAGAATCAAAAGGATGGGGATAAAGGTTTTCATATACAGGTGAAACTCGAAAAATTAAAATATCATGCAAATGTTCATTTATGTCAATATGGCAACTCAAAAGGTGAAACCAATATATGAGATAGACGCATTACATGCAAAGGGAGATATGTCAAGCCTTACTTTGGTATAATTGTGATGATTATGGCGTACAGCTTATGAAAACCCCAAATTCACAATCTCAGAAAATTAGAATAGTGTGAAAAGTTTCTATATTCTAGGCTCAAAGTGTCCCACTCTAATCAGCTAATGAATCCATAGCACCTGCAAAGGGTTCCTGAGCCTTTCAATGGTCTCTCAGGCTGGTTCAGTAGGAATCACAAGCATGGGAAAGACTGCTGACCGGACAGTTGTGCAGAAAACCATCATTGACACCCTCCATAAGGAGGGAAAGCCCCAAAAGGTAATTGCAAAAGAAGTGGGATGTTCCCAAAGTGCTGTATCAAAGCACATCAATAGAAGGTTATGTGGAAGGGAAAAGTGTGGTAGAACAAGGTGCACAAGCAGCAGGGATGACCGCAGCCTGGAGAGGATTGTCAGGAAAAGGCCATTCCAAAGTGTTGGGGACTTTCACAAGGAGTGGACTGAGGCTGGAGTTAGTGCATCAAGAGCCACCACACACAGACGGATCCTGGACATGGGCTTCAAATGTCGTATTCCTCTTGTCAAGCCGCTCCTGAACAACAAACGTCAGAAGCGTCTTACCTGGGCTACAGAAAAAAAGAACTGGTCTGTTGCCCAGTGGTCCAAAGTCCTCTTTTCTGATGAGAAAAACTTTTGCATCTCATTTGGGAACCAAGGACCCAGAGTCTGGAGGAAGAATGGAGAGGCACACAATGCACGATGCTTTAAGTCCAGGGTGAAGTTTCCACAGTCTGTGTTGATTTGGGGAGCCATGTCATCTGCTGGTGTTGGTCCACTGTGCTTCATTAAGTCCAGGGTCAATGCAGCTGTCTACCAGGAGATTTTGGAGCACTTCATGCATCCTTCCGCAGATGAGCTTTATGGGGATGCTGACTTCATTTTCCAGCAGGACGTGGCACCTGCCCACACTGCCAAAAGTACCAAAACCTGGTTCAATGACCATGGGATTACTGTGCTTGATTGGCCAGCAAACTCACCTGACCTGAACCCCATAGAGAATCTATGTGGCATTGCCAAGAGAAAGATGAGGGACATGAGACCGAACAATGCAGCAGAGCTGAAGGCCGCTATTGAAGCATCCTGGTCTTCTATAACACCTCAGCAGTGCCACAGGCTGATAGCATCCATACCACACCGCATTGCAGCAGTCATTGCTGCAAAAGGGGCCCAAACCAAGTATAGAGTACATACAAGTGAAACACGAAAAATTAGAATATCGTGCAAATGTTCATTTATGTCAGTATGGCAACTCAAAAGGTGAAACCAATATATGAGATAGATGCATTACATGCAAAGTGAGATATGTCAAGCCTTACTTTCGTATAATTGTGATGATTATGGCATACAGCTTATGAAAACCCCAAATTCCCAATCTCAGAAAATTAGAATATTACATGACATCAATAACACAAGGATTGGAAATAGAACAATATCGGACCTCTGCAAAGTATAAGCATGCATATGTACTCAGTACTTGGTTTGGGCCCCTTTTGCAGCAATGACTGCCGCAATGTGGCGTGGCATGGATGCTATCAGCATGTGGCACTGCTGAGGTGTTATGGAAGACCAGGATGCTTCAATAGCAGCCTTCAGCTCCGCTGCATTGTTTGATCAAATATCCTCATCTTTCTCTTGGCAATGCCCCATAGATTCTCTAGAATCTATAGATTCTATTCATAGAATACGGTCAGGCGAGTTTGCTGGCCAATCAAGCACAGTAATCCCATGGTCATTGAACCAGGTTTTGGCACTTTTGGCAGTGTGGGCAGGTGCCACGTCCTGCTGGAAAATGAAGTCAGCATCCCCATAAAGCTCATCTGTGGAAGGAAGCATGAAGTGCTCCAAAATCTCCTGGTAGACAGCTGCATTGACCCTGGACTTAATGAAGCACAGTGGACCAACACCAGCAGATGACATGGCTCCCCAAATCAACACAGACTGTGGAAACTTCACACTGGACTTCAAGCATCATGCATTGTGTGCCTCTCCATTCTTCCTCCAGACTCTGGGTCCTTGGTTCCCAAATGAGATGCAAAGGTTGCTCTCATCAGAAAAGAGGACTTTGGACCACTGGGCAACAGACCAGTTCTTTTTTTCTGTGGCCCAGGTAAGACGCTTCTGATGTCGTTTGTTGTTCAGGAGCGGCTTGACAAGAGGAATACGACATTTGAAGCCCATGTCCAGGATCCGTCTGTGTGTGGTGGCTCTTGATGCACTAACTCCAGCCTCAGTCCACTCCTTGTGAAAGTCCCCAACACTTTGGAATGGCCTTTTCCTGACAATCCTCTCCAGGCTGCGGTCATCCCTGCTGCTTGTGCATCTTGTTCTACCACACTTTTCCCTTCCACATAACCTTCTATTGATGTGCTTTGATACAGCACTTTGGGAACATCCCACTTCTTTTGCAATTACCTTTTGGGGCTTTCCCTCCTTATGGAGGGTGTCAATGATGGTTTTCTGCACAACTGTCAGGTCAGCAGTCTTTCCCATGCTTGTGATTCCTACTGAACCAGACTGAGAGACCATTGAAAGGCTCAGGAACCCTTTGCAGGTGTTATGGATTCATTAGCTGATTAGAGTGGGACACTTTGAGCCTAGAATATAGAAACTTTTCACACTATTCTAATTTTCTGAGATTGTGAATTTGGGGTTTTCATAAGCTGTACGCCATAATCATCACAATTATACCAAAGTAAGGCTTGACATATCTCGCTTTGCATGTAATGCATCTATCTCATATATTGGTTTAACCTTTTGAGTTGCAATACTGACATAAATGAACATTTGCACGATATTCTAATTTTTCGAGTTTCACCTGTAGATGTTACAAATTTCAACTCCTCCCACTCACTGGATAGCAGAGCTTGGAAGGCAAAATGGAGTAGAAACTGAAGTCCACATCAAGATGGTACCTGATCAGAAAAGCTGTTGCAGATTCATTTCCTACAATGAACATTTCATTATGGATATGACTAGCAAAGAATATGTAGTGGGCTTGATGGACTCATCATCTGAGGAGATAGAAGAGAACATCCTATATTTTTCCTGAAAATTCTTTCCTTGGGAACACCCATGGTAAAACAAGGACAAGCCAAAGAGTTGTCACTTAGATTAAAAAAAAAAAAGCAAACTGCAAATACAGTTGTGAACATCTGTGATTTTTGAAGGTTATAAGAAATGAATTTATTTGTATTTGTCATTCTTTCAAGATGTACGTCCTGTTGTTTCATGAGAAACATATGCCCCGTTCTTTAATGAGAAATTCAGAAGTTCATAGAAAAAAACCTGACATATAAAACTTGAAGATGAATGGGAGTAGTCATGTAAGAAGCTAGTATTATGAGAGATTGGGCAGGAAAAGGCAGTGAAAAGAAGACAATGGAAATATTACAGGAAGAAATAGAAGAGGTTTAAACCAGACTTCCACCATCTGGGTGTCCTCTAGCTTCAACTCCCAGCCTTCTGCAGAAAACTGGGAATCAAAGTCACAGATCTGGAGCACATTAAGATTTGGGAATTTTACTTTATATGTGAAAATACTTTCCAAACTATATTTCTCAGCATGCTCCTTAATGTCAGGCAATATAATCGGCTTATGTTCTAAGATGTTAGGGCCACGTTTTACTATTTCAGTGACTGAAATCCCTGAAAGCGCAATCAATTATACTGTTCCTTACATAAACTCCCCAGGAACTGCTGATGGGGGAGGTTCAGTTAAGCTGACTGGTTTGGAGACAATCGCAGCCTGTGAAAAAATGCCACCAATCATAAGGTCTCCCAGATGATGGTATTTGTGATATGGAGAGTGTGGATGAAAGATGCTGCATCTGTCACTCTTGCACACCATATGAGGAAGTAGCACTAGCATGAAAAATAGTATAAATGCCATCCTCAGTACAAGGGCAAATGTCAAGACTCTCTTTTGTTTTAGGACCCAGCCATTACCAATCTGTGGTTAAATTGCCTGACAAATAGTGGCTTAATTTCCTGGTAGAGTCTGAAACTTGGACTATCTAGCATTAGAATTATGGATCCTTACCTTCTCATAATCTTGTCTCTTCTCTGTAGCTGTAAATGGTATTAGTGTTTGTGCATATATATCTCAAGAGAGAAAAAGAAGAAAGCAACAGTCTTAATTATGAGTTTTGCTAGTGAGCAGTGAACTCCATGGCAAGCAGAATAAAATGCATATGTTTAGATTCAAAAACACAAAGGCTATTATTAAGTCAGATTTCTATTCCCAAAGGATTTGCCAAAGAAGTAGCACTCCCTATAGATTATCAAGAGGTTCAGAATAACAGTTCAAAGATTGTGTGTGTGTGTGTTTGTGTTTGTGTATGTATGTATCTATGTATCTATGTATATATATGTATGTATGTATGTATGTGTGTGTGTGTGTGTGTGTATATATATATATATATATATATATATATATATATATATATATTTGTATTCCCAAGGATGGATGGATGGATGGATGGATGATAGATAGATAGATAGATAGATAGATAGAGCCTTGAGAATACAAAAATCCTGTCTGATCTGGACAATTACTATTTGCATGTTTGTGACAGTCATTCATGTCCACAAAGGAAAAATTAAATGGTTTTAATCTCAGAAAGATGATGAAATAGAATTCTGGGCATTGATAACATGTATTTGTTCTAATTACAGGATACATTGCTGATATAAGGTTTTTTCAGGGACTAATCTAAATGCATATAAGGCTGAGAACTGGGTGAAGAAAGAGGCATGCATACCATCCCATTTCTTACTTTTCATGATCTTAATGTGTTAAGGGAAGATGATTCTTCCCTTAGAGACAGACAATAGCTTTGCTGCCCTGAATGCAAGTCATGTTCTCCATATTAACTTGGATCTTACTTTATAGTGCCCAAATCATGTATCCAACAGTGCTTGCATTCAAGTACTCATGAGTTCAGCTGACCCTCAGAACCCTTAGTGGAAGGCATGGAGAAAGGACCAGGGCCAATATATGCACCTCCTTTGCCCAGTTTGAAGCCTTCCAGGTGCTTCAGTGTCTTACCTTATGCAAATGTGCTTTTTATGAGGTTTTGGGAGAATGTAACCCCTGCATATAGTAAGGGAAGCCTGTATATGAATACAGTATAATACATTTATTTTATCATAAATATATCAGATATTTTATCATAAATATATCAGATAATTAAATATTAACCATTCAGCTATAAGGAACCAGGTGCCTTGTCTTCATATGTATTATTTCCTTTGAACATTTATACATGCATTTGATCATAATAATGCAATACAATATTATCAAATGCCTTTTTATTCTTTATTATGAACGACTAAGCAGGCCTTAGTTTGCAAAATAAGCCATTATCGCTTCCCTTTAATTCTATAAGCCAAAGGCCAATTTAACTGTATTTGTTAACCTGCCCCCTTATGATATATATTTATGCTCTTCTGATATGTTGGGACTATAGCGGTAATGATGGCTTGAGGTTCTGGAAGATGAAGTGCTGACTCCGGTAGAGGACACCAAACTGGCGAAGGCCATATTTAGTGAACGAAGATACAAGAGTACAATTGTAATTTGTAAAGGCCAGATCATAATTTTTGTTAGAAAAGCAGTGGTATAATCTTGCAGATTGATATACATCAAAGAAGAGTAATATGAATGTCATATTGGGATGAATTCATTTGAGTCTATGATGCAAAGATGGGAATTAACTTGACTACTGAATTAATATAACATATGGAGAGTAGAACATGAAGATGATAGCAACCTCACAGGATGCTGATGTGTAACATAAACATATTCTTGGTAGATACTCTTTATATCCTTCCCATAGGAGACAGAGAGAAGAAGAAAATAATAATAATAATAAAAAAAAACAGTCATACAATTGAAAAGATTCTATACTGAAACAATTATATGTGTGTTTGATGCACACTGGTTGTAATAGTGGTTAAATCCTTTTCATCATCTCCAACCCTGACTAAGTTACTCAAGCTAGGTTGAATTGGCCTTGTATTGTTGATTCAAGTTTGCTTGATGTTGTAATCATCAGCATAGCTTACATTTTCCTGCAATAACTTGGTATCATCTTCTCAGTGGCTTTTTCTTGCATGTTGGCAAAAAATTTGCTACATTAATGGCTTTCGTGGCCACTAATCCATGATCTAAGATAAATATATGGGAAAACAATGGCCAGCTTTCCTGTTCCATTATTTAAGTGGGCATCTGTGTGGTTTGGTTGGGGACTAACCCTCTATTTCCGGATGCTGACCTACAGTCTGTGGGTGAGGAAATTATACTAGAATGTAATGAGGGCTCTGTGACTATATTTGATTCTGTCTTGAACCAAACGGGTTTCTTGGCAACTGTAAATTTCATTGCAGCTTTCCTTGCAAGTGGAAAAGAAAGGATATAATCAGTCAGCCAATCAGTTAGCATGCTAGTCTGGCAGCAATCTATGTTCATGTGCTGGCCTGTTTCATCTGCATTTTCTAATTAAGTAACTATAACTAAATTACATAAATATTGTCAAGAAGCCACAATCCTGAAGCAACTAAGGGCTATCAAGGATGAAGACTGTCCTTGCCAACTCTTCTGTCACCTCACTAAAGCCAATGATGCAAGACAGGGAAAAAAAAGGGGGGAGGGGACATTAACAGAAGTGAATATGTATAGCTTGGGGTTGAACTGTGGAGTCCTTGGGGTTCTCTGAGTTTGGTTGTTTTCTTGCAAATGTTTCCTTATCTGGCTAGGTAACATCTTCAGTGCTGAATGGAATGGGGTTTGCTCTCTGTGTATATTGTGGTATGCCTGCCAGTGTTGGTGGGGGTGGGGGTTTTGTTTTGTTGTATTTTCTCTGGTAGTTCCTTGGTTAAGGTATTGTTTACTGCTTGTATGTCTGTTGGCAACCTTGGTGTTAATCTGGGTGATGATTGCTGGTGAGATGTTCTGTTCTTTTCTTTTCCTTTCTATTGTCTCTTTTGAATAGTGTGTAGATGTTGTTTATCTCTATGTGCCTGTTGATGGCTGCCTTGTTGGAATACCAAGCTTCCAAGAATTCCCTTGCATTTTTGGATTTAGCTTGCTCTAAGATGCTGACAGTTTCCCAGTTGAAACTATGGTTAAGTCTGTCCATGTGTTGTGAGATTAAGGAGTTTTCATCATGTCTTCTGACTGCTAGTTGGTGTTCATGGATGCAAACCCCATTCTATTCTAGCACTGAAGATGTTACCTAGCGGGGTAATGAAACATTTGCAAGAAAACAACCAAGCTCAGAGAACCCCAGAGACTCCACAAAAAGGACATAAATAGTCATTCCAAACCTGGCATGGTAGCCTCTAAAAGACTCTTCTGAGGAAGATCAGTCCCACATCCTCCTTAAAAACCACCTAGAGTTGGTAAAGATCTTTGCTGAAGTTTTCAGTGTCTAGTCTTTTTAATATTTTAAATAGTTGTACTTTTTCTCAAGGATTTCACATCTCCTTCCTTCTGTTTGTTTGCTCCTGTGTTTTATGCTAATGACATAAAATATGCATATATACATACATACATACATATATATATACATAGACACGCACACATTCACTCCTTGTTTAGTGGCTACCTCATTTCTCAACCCTTCACAAATACAATGGCAATAAAAAAATCATTTTCTGACAATTGTGTGCATTTACAACTACATTTCATGCACCTAAGAACAAAAGCCTTCAGTGTGAAACTGATTAAGGTCTGGTGAGTTTCAGGCAGCAACACCAGCTGGCTGCAGTGTTCTAATCAACTAATTAAGGTCACAGAGCTGAGCTTGTTAACTAGTGGTTAACACTTTTAGGGAAGTGCTGCACTGTGTAAAAAGCAGCTCAGGAAGAGAGAGTTTGTTTAAGCAATCACTCTGCCCTGTGAAGGGGCAAAAAAATAAAAAAGGGGGGGGAGGTCAGGCACAGGACACTGTACAAGAGAGCATTATCTGAAGGAGGTGGCAGCAACCAGTGATATTTGCAGTCTCTCTCTCTCTCTGTCAGTCATGTGTTTGCTTAGCAACCATTTCACTTAAAGACCAAGTTGCTGAAATGCTTTGTGGTTGCTAACGAGGAGAGGGTGTTTGTGTATTTAAATGAAAATGTACAGTTTAGAGTGTGGTTTTTAATAACAATATTTAAACCATGTATTTTCTAAAGCAGAAGAAAAATGTTTGAGTGGAGTGCGAGATCTTCACCACCAAAGACTGAGGAACAGGTACAAGCACGATGTACAGATGATTATATTTGCAGCCATAAACAGGATTAATTTGTGCTTTTGAAGATTGGAGCAAATGTCACTGATGTTTTCACCCTCTGTGGTATGAATCTTTGCATGTTGGTACTGTTTATGTATATTTTGTTTTTAATAGTTTACTAAAATTGAATCCAAATCATTACATTAAAATCTATAATGCAAATATAAAAATAGAAGAATAATCAACAAAGAAGTTGTAGATGTAATTGTATCTTTATTGTTTTAATGAGTTGTGAGCCACCAGAGTCCCCCATTAGGGGGAGATGGGTGGGGATTAAATAAATAAATAAATAAATAAATAAATAAATAAATAAATAAATAAATAAATAAATAAATAAATAAATAAATAAATAAATAAATAAATGTATGTATGTATGTATGTATGTATGTATGTATGTATGTATGTATGTATGTATGTATGTTTGACAGTTTAATCTAAAAATAAAATGTCACTATATAAGAAATATCTCCCAGAGCAATGGTTAAGGAGAAATACTCCTGATACATGTTGACTGCAGAATGAAATAAAAAAGGAGGCCATAGAATTCTTCCACATAATTACTCTATATGTTTGGCTGGGCTAAGAAATTATAAATGGTCCAAGATCACCCAGTCAACTTTCTTTGTTGAAAATGGACTTAAACCTGGGATGTCCTGCTATCAGGCTAGCAACTCAGCTGTTACTGACAGCATTATATAACAGGTTTCAAAATCAGTATTGGACTTCATACAGACATATTATCCTTCAATGAATAACATACTTTGTCTTGTGCTGTTTTTGTCTTTTTTTGTATTCTGTTTTTAAATGTTTTAACAAGTGTAAACTGCCCAGAGTTACTGGGAGTCAGGTGGAATATAAATGTATTAAGTTAGTATTATTATTATACTTCATTGTACAGAGAGGCAGGCAATATGCATAACTTTAAGGACTTTAGAGAATGATTGGTTGTTTTCTGCAAAAGAAGATGTGAAAAGTTCAGTTTATCTATAATTCTGTGGGGCATTTATATATGAATATAAATAAAGATATAAATGTGTGTGTGTGTATATATGTGGCAGTTTAGGGATTGATTTTGCTTATACTTTATCTGCATCACCTCTCTATTCACACCCTCCCCTTCTGTTTTTGATGTCTGTTCATATAAGGACAGATTTACAGATTGTCTAATTGGGGTATCCATTTGTGTATGCTTCATTCAGTTATTCAGTGACATATTTGTGTTAAATCTGTTTATTTCTATGTTTACAGGGGATATGAGAGAAGTAGGGGAGTATACCAAGTGGGCTGTTCAATTGTTTATCCACACATTAGAATGGATCCAGGGAAATGAAATGTAGTCTGGATCCCAAATTTATAAATGTATGGCTTGATGAATATACTGTTACATTTTTTCCCCCTCTTTAAGAGCAGTTGGATAACAAATAAATAAATTTAGGAAGGCCACCATAAGGCACATGTTCTCTGTAATTGAAAGAAGAGGGTTGTCCATGCCACCTTAGAAAGTAGGAATGGTTTGATTATTTGCATAATTTATTTGGTCAACTTGACTTATTCTGTTAACCTCATAAGAAAGAATGTATGTACTGATTCAGCTAGAGAAATTAACACTGATAAATTATCATTCATTTGGGTAAAATATTTTAATTTCAATGCACATCTATATTCAGGTATACAGTTTTTCCAAGTTTTTTTTTTTGGGGGGGGGAGGAGGCAGTTCCAATAAATTTATAGATGCCTGTTTTGATACTCATTTGAGACAGAAGAAGAAGATTAATACTATAGAAGTGATAAGCACATTTGCAGCCCAAAAGGGAAATAGTTCACTTTTCCTAATGGAAAGTAGAAATAACATACATGTCTCAAGAGGAATAAAGCAAATAACTTAGTTGTTCCTTTGGACATTTTTTTCAAGATATGTTTGATATCTTGCTTTGGGATTCTGCTGAGACACATATAGAACTGTAGAGAATAGCTCCTTAAGCTCCATACTTCTGAACTTATAAGTACAGATCAGTCTGTTCTACCAATTCACAGTTCTACTATCTCTCTGCTCTGCAAAGTGAAGAGGTGTGTGATAGCACTATGATACTTTATTTTTTAAAGGGAGAATGATTAGTTTATCTTGGTCCTCAGGATTTCTCAGCAACAGCAGGAGAAGCATGCTGGAACGTAGCCCTGGTGTACAGTTCCCAACAAGGACATTCTTGGATATGCTGAGTTCCCTGCATGTGATAATGCTTCCTAATATTGTGACTTTTGAGGGTTCTCAAGGTTTCATTAGAACTCACTTTCTGACTATATCTGCAGCTAACCAGTCAGTTGCACAGGATTTCTCAGCAAAAGCAGGCTGTAAATGCATTGGCTAATAATAAATAAATAGTGAAATAATATTCTAATATAATGTAGAATGTTTAGAAATTAGAATGCTGATTATTTATTTCTTTTATTTATGTGGTTGTCCCTCATCAAATGAGTCTGGGGTTAACAAGTAAAAAAACAACAAATATTTAATAGGAAAAACACGTAAACACACATTAGTTAACAATCATCATAGATAATATTCTGATAAAGAGATGTTGAAAATGTGCTGTTGTATGCATAGAAGCCATTGAATCTGTGAAAAGAAGCAGGTTACCATTTCAGTTGCTGGCTTTGCTTCGAAATGACGCTTCAATGAAACCCTCCACAAAATACCCCTTTGAATGTTTCCACATCCCTTTTGCATATAACTTTTGCTGCATTTTAACTGATAAAGAAGCTAGATCTTGATGGATCAACTCCAATGATGTTCAACTCTAAAGCAAGTAGGTTTTCAAAGAATACTTCTCTGGATCAGTATGATCCACAGGAAAAATTGAATGTTTTGGGACATACACGGAATGGTAAGTTTTGCATAGACCTAGCTAGCTAGGTAACTCAGGAAAATAACAACGTGCAGTTGGAACATATTTAGATTTCACAGAATACAGAGGTTTCTGTATTTTCAGGTAATCAGCATATTCACAAAATACCACTGCAATGAACTGCAATCTGTGAGCTAATCCATAAACCAAAATCTGCTTTTGGTAAGAAAGGATTTTTTTTTTTTTTTGGAATGATAAATGAAAGTACTGCTTCATGTCCCATGTAGCTCTCACTTATTATTTAGAAGAGTTTTTTGGTCTGGTTTAGGAAAGGATGCTTCTATAGTGCCAAACATTGTTTTAGCTACAGTATTAAATCCATTGTTCTGTTCTATCTCTTTATGATTTGAGAGTCTATGTTCTAGAGTGTGAAAAAGATACATAAAATAAAATAAACCTGTGTGATATAGTCTATGAATGTTGTATCTATACTGATACTAATTTGTCGACAGATATGAAATAGCACAGGTAAATTCTAGAGACAATGGAATGAGAGAGTAGTTAAAACTTGGTTGATCCAGACTAACTATGTATTGATCAGTATAAATGTAATCTACTTTACTAAATACTTTTGGTTGGCATGATAAAATAGATTCATGGGATAAGTAGAAATGTACTGTCTTGTATTTTGGCAGCTCCCCATAATGAAGCATTATGGGCATAAAACTCACTGGCTACCAGGCTGCTTATATTTTCAGAGGTGGTTTATATATTTATCAAATTTATATAGCTGCCAATCTCACAAATCTGACTAGTGCTGAAATAAAGAGAAGATGGATCATACATCTCTGGAACACTGATGCTGGAAATATTTATTCCTTCCACAGTAATTTTTGCAGAAACCAAATGCTAAATCAAACAGCTGTGACTGAATTCATCCTTCAAGGGTTTTCTGATGGTCGAGACTTCCAGATTTTACACTTTGTGCTGTTTTTCTCCCTTTATTTAGTAACTACGGTGGGGAACACCCTCATCATCATAACTGTAGCCCAGAGTAATAATCTTCACAACCCCATGTATTTTTTCCTAGCTGTTCTCTCCTCCATTGATTTCTGCTTCATTTCAACCACTGTTCCCAAATCTATGGTGAATTCCTTGATGAATGACAATGTGATCTCATTTGCTGGATGCATCACTCAGGTTTTCCTTGTCGTCTTTTGTGCTACTGCAGAGACTTTCTTGCTCAGCACCATGGCATGTGACCGCTATATTGCAATATGTCATCCTCTGCAATATAAACTAATCATGAATTGGAATGTCTGTCTCCACATTACAATAATTGTTTTGATGTGTGGTGTAATTAGTGGAGTAGGGCATGCTGCAAACACCTTCAGGTTAGATTTTTGCTCATCGAATATTGTTGAGCAGTATTTTTGTGATATTCCTCAGTTGTTAAGACTATCTTGCACCACTACAGAGACCAATGAGAATATTAATTTTGGCTTGGTATTAAGTGTAGGTTCATTTTGCTTTATGTTTGTATCTATTTCTTATTGTTTTATCTTCTCAACAGTGTTCAAGATTAAGTCCACTTAGGGGCATTATAAAGTTTTCTCCACTTGCATCCCTCATTTGACTATGTTCTGCTTGTTTGCTTGTACTGTCATGTTTTCATACATGAGACCAAAAGCCTTGTCTTCACCATCTCTGGACTTGCTTGCTGCTGTTTTGTACACAATTTTACCTCCACTAATGAATCCCATCATTTATAGTTTGAGGAACACAGAGATTCAAATGTCTTTATGTCAGATGGGAAAGAAATACTTCAGATTTCATATACTGACCTGACCAGATAGATGTTTTATTTTTCGAGAACACAGAAGATTGTGTAGAAGAGACATTCTTGATGTGGTTTGCCTTGGTAATTAAAGATACATTTCTCGTTAACTTTCTTGTTTCTTTGACTGGAAATATACCTGAGTGAATAACTTGAATGTACAACTGTCAAGTAATCTTTACTAGCAGATGTTAAGCATGGAAATGTGAAGGGAGAAACAGCAGAGGAAAACACCGCTCCTAAATGCTAGCACTGCCTGAAAGAGTTCCCCGTTCCTTTTGAAGAAGGGGTCACTAAGAGTTAATACTGACTTTATGGCCCTTCTTCAATTAGGTTTAATTGATTTCCCTCTTTAATACACAAGGTAAAAAATGGACACCAAACAAATGCTACAAAAATAATTTCTGACTGGATTTTCCATAAATAAATCTCATTATTTCATAATATATCTTATTTGCTTTTCTGAACATCACCATTATTATCCAGGATCAATACTTCCCTAATTTGTTCTAGTTATCCATGCCCAACCTATCCTTTGTAGATGTCTGCTACATTTTAATCCTAGTTTCCATCAGGCTAATTCTTTGATAGTCAATAACTTGACTGTAATCTCCAGGAGTATAGCCACACCAGCTATCTGCAAATCAGCTAAACATTAAGATCAATTTGCTGTTTCCACATAATGTCTTCCCCATCTGCATGTTTAAAAAAATAAAATAAAATAATGAATAGCCTGGTTATAATAAATATTCATATGAAAACTCCCAGAAGACTTCACCCAATGTCTGCTCATGCTGAACCAGCTATATCACTCACTCTTTGCTTCATTCTTTCTAGATGCTGAGTGATCTTCCCCATCAGTAAAATTTGTTAATTTTCCCTTTCCATGAATTAACAAATAGCCTTTGTCAAATAACCTTTGCTATTTGTTATCCCATTTCTCTTTTTAATTTCATGGGAGAAATTAGAATGTAGGATGCAGACTTACAAGGGGAAAAGTGAAATAATGCAAACTTAGATTAATGCCTCAAGCCTAACACCTTGGACAATGGTAGTCTTTATCATTTCTAATGCTTCATCAGTGAATTCAGTACAGGGGAATATATTACAGAAAAATTCCAGGTCTGTATGCTTGTGTTAAATCTGTGCATCACTGTAATATGCAAGGACTCCCAATAATTAACAACAATAAAACGTCCAAAATATCTATTATGGCTGAAATAAAATGAGAATTTATTTTTAGGATATTTTCCTCTGCCCCTGTGAACATGATAGGGACCAGGTCCAGCTCCCCATTTACATAATCCCATCATACTTAGACAAAATACTCACTTCACAAAACAAACCTTTTAATCATTTCCTACTGAAAAGGAAGGAAGGAAGGAAGGAAGGGAGGGAGGAAGGGAGGGAGAGAGAAGGAAAGAAAGGAAAGGAAAATTCCCTTGGCCCCAGTGAATTGAGTAAAGCTTTTGATATACATTTTGAGCCAGGTACAGAACATGGGAAAATGTGCCTCCCATAAAAGAAATATTTGCGCTTTCCTAATGGGAATTGCTGGGAAGGGGGAATAAAATATATCTCAGGAAGAATAAAGCCACTAATTTCCTTAATCCTGTGGATTTTTCCCCCCAAGGTATATTTTAGTACTTCCCCTGGGACTTGACTGCTACACATAATGGAGGTCTAAGGAGTAGCTACTTGAAATCAGAATAAATGAAGCTTATCTGTAATACCTACTCCCAGTTCCAATACCTCCTTGCTCTGCAAAGTGAAGAGGTGAATGACAACAGCTATACTATATTATTTTCTAAAGGGTGAATATTTTATGGAATTTTATTATATTATCTATTATTATGGTATTTTATTTCTAGTGAATGCAAAACATTTAACTTTTCTTCAGAAGGAGATTAGCATCTGCTAATTAAAACAAAAAGCATACTTGCCAGTTGTTACAGTTTCCTGGAGCAGCCCTGCTAAATTGGGTTTAAAATCCTGAGAGAGCCAAGCAACTACTCCTGATTAGCTGGTTCCAGCTCAGACAGAGGAATCATGTGCCAGTACCTATCCTCTCAATTGCACTCAGTCTCCAACCTCAGGAGAAAAGTGGGTTCCAGATACCAAGGATTAATTATGTTAAACTGACCCAATCAATGAGCACTGGTAAGGAGCTTCTTATGGAAATCCCATTCTTTCCTTCTCCTCCTTCCATGAACTTTTAGAGGAAACGTCTACCACTAATTCTCAAGAACCAGGATTCTGAAGTGAAAATATATACCAGCTTTCCTTCCTGTTTACCCATCCTGCATCTATTCTAGTATCTCTTTATATTTAGGATGGTTTTTCAGCCCTTCTTTTGCTTGCTTTCTTTCTTTCTTGTTCTGAACACCTCAATCCAAAAGCTAAGGCATGTTGACCAGTACTCTTCTGATCTGAAACTCACTCTCTTCTGTAAAACCTGCAATGTGCATGTTGTCTTAGTACTAGGACAAGGGCTGCAGCTGGTCAGGCAAGGGCCCACATTGTGACATCAGAGAAATCTGTTTGACAAATATAGTTCTGGTGGAAGGAGATGAAGGCTAAGAAAATAACAGCCCCGCATTCATTTCTAAGGTCCATATTTGGTCTGGGATGATAGTTTTAAAGACTCTTTAATTAAAAGCTCTTGCTTGCAACATAGTCTCTGCTTAACAGTCTCCTGGGCACCAAGATCTCATCTTCGAACCTCTCTTTGCAAAACATTTTACACAAGTGGATCAGACATGAGATATTTTATTGAATAGAAATAATCTTACCAGTAGATACTGCCCAAATATTATGAAACTCAGTACCAGTGACCAATAACAGTTGGTGGAACATGGATAAAAGTACAAGTTTCAGGAGATAGATTTAGTAAGTGGAATGGTAGCAGGAGAAGAGTGAAGAAAGTAAATGAAGAGTAAATGGGAACATGAAGAAAGGGGGATTAATAACCAGACAAGGTAATATTGAGAGAAGAGAAGAAAAGAAAAGAAGAAGAAATGCATAGTAGGGTGGAGAAAATGATTGGAGCAAGAAATTTAAAGTACTGTAAAAAAGTTCCAACCCATGCAGAAAAAGGAAGAGAGAGAATATCAAAGTAGTAATAGATCACTGGAAAATAACAGAAGCAACGTGAGAGAAACATTTCTTGGTCAGCTCAGATATCTATCCCGCAGAAGAAGGTTAGTGGCAACTGAGACTGAGAAAAATCCTTCTCACCTTAATATCTCTCATATGACATGTGGCATTAGCTCCATTTTCTAGAGTCAGTGGTACAAGGTATGTAATATGCCTTCTATTTATGGATCCTCTCAAAATATAGTTCCTAAGAGGTAGAAATATGAAGGCGAAGCCTCAAAGAAGGAGGTAAGATATTATGTCTTAACCAAAATGCTGACTCATACACTTGTGAAAGTTATAATTTTGAACCTTACTAATGTCATATATACTTCTCTGAATGTGACTTAAATGAGATTCTTGCCATTTAAAGCTTCTGATAGCTACGCAGGAAATGGACAGTGAAGTACAGATATCACCATGGCATAGGGTGACAAATGTTCAAACCCCACCACCCTTTCCCAGTAAGTCTGTGTGCTCAGTATGGTAAGGTGAAAAACATATGTGAATAGACTCCTGGGTATTTAATCTGCAATTTTTGTTGCACATTTTCTTAAAAACCTGGAACATGAATAGCTAAAAATAGATACTTTCACTCCAAAATGTGGCATTGTGAGCTTTGGGCACTCTGGGGCCACAAAAATCAAGCTAGAGCATGTAGATGGCACAAAATTCAAAGATTATCTACTTCTAAGGGAATAAATGTGCAAAATCTGCCAGACTGAAATGGCATAGATGACAGATTGAATCTGGGGGAAGAAATATCTTCAAAGTATATATTGGAGATGTGTTTCATGCCCTTTCAGTTTGAAAGATTTTACAAACTTACTACAATAGTAATCTGACTTTTAGAAATAAATCAGTTTAACTCAATGAACCTTAAATTTGTTGTGGTTTTATTCTTAGGCATCACTAAAACTGGATTTCATATAATGTGTATACATAATTTGCTGTCTCTTTGATATAAGAAGACAACATAATTTCTAAAAGTATTCAACTTCTTGATGTGTTTCTTCATTTTTTTCCCACAGTAATTTTTGCAGAAACCAAATGCTAAATCAAACAGCTGTGACTGAATTCATCCTTCAAGGGTTTTCTGATGATCGAGACTTCCAGATTTTACACTTTGTGCTGTTTTTCTCCCTTTATTTAGTAACTATGGTGGGGAACACCCTCATCATCATAACTGTAGCCCAGAGTAATAATCTTCACAACCCCATGTATTTTTTTCTGGCTGTTCTCTCTTCTGTGGATTTCTGCTTCATTTCAACCACTGTTCCCAAATCTATGGTCAGTTCCTTGATGAATGACAATGTGATCTCATTTGCTGGATGCATCACTGAGGTTTTCCTTGTTGTCTCTTGTGCTACTGCAGAGACTTTCTTGCTCACCATCATGGCATATGACCGCTATGTCGCAATATGTCATCCTCTGCAATATAAACTAATCATGAATTGGAAGATATGTCTCCAAATTGCAACAATTTCATTGGTATGTGGTCTAATCAATGGAGCAGGACACACTGCAAACACATTCAAGTTAGATTTTTGCTCATCCAATGTTATTGAGCAGTATTTTTGTGATATTCCTCAGTTGTTAAAAATATCTTGCACTGCTACAGAAACTAATGAGAAAATCTCTTTTGGCTTTGCATTGAGTATAGGTTCATTTTGCTTTCTATTTGTATTTATGTCTTATTGGTATATTTTCTCAATAGTATTCAAGATTAAGTCCACTCAGGGGCAGTATAAAGTTTTCTCCACTTGCATCCCACATTTAACTGTGTTTTGCTTGTTTCTTTTTACTGTCATGTTTTCATACATGAGACCAAAAGCCTTGTCTTCACCATCTCTGGACTTGCTTGCTGCTGTTTTGTACACAGTTTTACCTCCACTAATGAACCCCATCATTTACAGCTTGAGGAACAAAGAGATCCAAATAGCTGTGTTAAAAATGGGAAAGAAATATTTCAGATTCCATATGTTAACCTGACTAGGACACAGAAGGTTGTATAGAAGAGATATTTTTGATTATCAGTATAATGTGTTGTTAATAATTTAATAATTTAAAAGGAATTTTTTGTTACCATCACTCTTGTTTCTATAACTGGAACTATACCTAATCAAACATCTTGGGCATCCAACTGCCAAGCCATCTTTACTAATAAACTCAGCATGGGAAAAGGAAGGGTGAAACAACAAGTGGATGCAGTGTGGTCCTGGTGGCATCAGTGTCCAAAGAAAAGAGTCTTTTATTCCCTTTACAAAAAGAAATTCTGCTTTCAAGCAGGAAGGAATGCTATATATTTCCAGGCCAGAACTACAGACATTGTGAAATTTGCTACCAAAACTCTTGACTGATGATGTGTCATCAAATCCATGTTGACAGCTGTTGCCCACTTTGATAGACGTTGTCCAAGACAATCTGTCCCTAACCCGGACTTCAGTTGGTGCAACCATCAGTGCTGTAATTGAATCCATCTACCTTGCTGCTGCTCATCTTCTCTTTCTCTTTCCTTCCACTTTTTGTAACCTTGTGGACTTCTCCAGACAGTGAGGTCTTTGCAAAACATGTCCAAGGTATGCCAATTTGAGCCTGGCAGCTTGTGCCTTGACTGATGTCTGTCCAGGCCAAGAACAACAGGGAAACAGTCCATCCAAATTCAGTTCCTTTATAGCTTACACCATATAGACAGAATCTTGCCAGGCTAAATCTTTATTATTTCTAACCTTGGAGATTCTAGGGAATGGCTATTCCAAATCTCTTCCTCTTCCCACACTCCTGCTCTGGACTGTGCTGTCTCTTGTCTCACTCCCCTTCCTGGAATGTGCTCCCTCCTTCCTGAGAGCCTGCTGTTCCACTGCACTCCATCACAAGTGAGAATTCTGCCTTAATTTGTTTAATGGTCTATTTATTTGTTTTCTTGGACAACCGTGGTATAGTCAGACATTTTCTCCAACACCAAAGTTCAAAAGCATCAATACTCTTTCTACCCTGTTTCTTCAAAGTCCAACTTTTCCTTCCATAGATGTCACAGGAAAAACCTGTGCATGATTCTGATCTATATCTTCTGTAGGCATATACGCATCCCGGCATCTAAATATTTTTTCCAAGGTCTTCATGGTTGCTCTACCAAGTGCAGGTCTGAAGAATATATCTTGGCTACTTATTCCTTTACTGTTGATGATTGATCCTAAAAGACAGAAACTATCTACCACTTCTATGTCTTCATTTGTAAGACTGATTGTTGTATCTGTTGTCATTTGTTCAATCTTCTGTATATTTAATCTGTCCCATTTTTCAACTTAGCTCCTTGACTTTCATTATTAGAGCTTGCAGGTCATTTGCATTTTCAGGAATCAGAGTAGTGTCATTACCATAGTGCAGGCTATTGAAATTTCTTCTTCCAATTTTAAAACTACACTCATCTTTCAATTCAGCTTCCCTCAAGATATATTTTGCATATAGGTTGAATAAAT